>CM031242.1:432480948-433061528 GCA_018340775.1 Taxus wallichiana var. yunnanensis | reverse complement strand
CAATTACATTAGAGAATAGGTGTAATACAAAAAAACATATGAGATTACAAATATGCATATGTTTACTTGCAAAATATTATAGTATATTTTTATTTGTATGCATGAAAATTATGTTACTTTATAATAATATAAACAAAAGGGTAAATTAATATTGAATTTAAGTTAAAACATTAATACAAAATTCTAAGAATAGCCAAAAATAATGACAATATTTATATTTAGGTTCCCACCGACTTCTAGCACCCTAGGGAGTTGCACGGTCTGCATAGGGCTTAATACTATCCTATTTCAAGGGCTGAAACTTCATCTCACCCTTTTGTCTTGAGGTTTGGTCACTTGGTTATGAATGACATTTTTTAATTCTAGGCATATCTAAGTAGGATAAATAAAAGGATTTAGAGAGCTCGATAAGGAGTTTTTATGGTATTGCACCTTTTGTGGGAGACAAGATATATGAGATTGAGTATCCTTGGAATATTTTCTATGTTTATGTTTATGTCAATAAATGCGTCTTTAATGAGAGATGAATTACCTTCCTTGAAATATTGTGGAGTGGGAAAAAGCTCTAGATTATCCTTCGTGGCTTAACAAACATTGAGATCCTCTATGAAAGATTCATAATCCTAAACTTTGGAGTATGATTCAATTTGGGAATCTAGGAATGAAAATGATGAGGGTTCACGGAAAACCCACTTTTTTCATGATATGAAGGGATATGTTTATAAGATTTGAGATATTTTAGAGGAAATTCATTTTTATCACCATGTTAATGTTTATGATCCCTATACTATCTATCTTAACATTTTATTTTTAACCTTGGTCACTTTATTGAAGAGGGTTTGTCTCTCATCAATAGTGTGAAATCTACCTCTGAAACACAAATGGGTAATAATGCATTAATTTCATAGATACGAAATTAATAAAATATTTATTGATATAGGTATGGATTTTATGAATACATAATAATATTCCCTAAATAACTCTTTTGTAACATTTTTTTACAATTGTAAGTGTTTGTATTTTGTTTGGTAATCACTCAAAATTGAATAGAAATGAGTTAAGAATCACCAAAGATGCAACAGTTTTTAATCCATGTATTTGAGATAGGAGAAATCCCATGATACTCAACCATGTTGTTTACACAGTCAAATTTGAAGAGGAAATTGAAAGGTTTGATTCTTCCAATTGAATAAATTAGAATCACACTTTCCTAACATCGATGACATACTTTATTCCATCTTAGTAGAGGTTCCATAAGAATCTTTGTTCTTGAAAATTGTCTCAATTCTTATAGTCCGGACACCCCGATAAATCAATAATGGACTTATTTTAAGGTCTTCATAGATTCCTCTGTGACCATTCCATATACTATAGGCATCCATCAAAGAGTCACCTTCCCATTTAGGACTATCTCCTTGAGATATAATTCCTTCCCAAAATACCCATGTGAATAGGTAGTGAAAAAAAGATGGTCCAGCTTTTTGACATATCCCTAAAAAGAAAAAGAAGGCCTTGGACATTCCATCCTCTATGCAAGAGGTTATCCCAAGTTAAGATTATATTTTTCAATTTTAGAAAAAAATGTAATGTTTTGTTGGGAGGGGAAATAATATTCCATAGTTTTTTTAGCACAAAAATATATTCTTATCCCTATGTTCTGTGAGAGCACAATATAGCCAATCTTTACCTTATTGTCTTTACCATCTCTATTATAGGCCCAACATAACTTTTCCTCCCACTCCATGATGTAGATTTAAAATTTGTGATAATATTAGTTCTATATCCAACATGAAACATAAATAGATGGCATAAGTAGCCCCTCCCCTCCTCCCCTTACACATATACTATCACGATCACTCTCAAAGTTGCATGAGAATCAGCTAAGTCATCATCCCTCTCTCATTTGCCTAAGTTTTTACATTTTTGAACAGTTAGTGCTTGTACATTACTATATTTAATCATATGAATATCATTTTTTATAGTAATTTACTCTCAAATAAGGTTTGATTTAAATTTGTTTAAATAACCCATATATAGATATGGTCGGCACCCCTTCTCTATATATGGGATAGTTTAGGCATATATTTATCTCTACGTAGGTAGAATTTCAGGTCCATCCATTCTTTATACTCTATACGTGATACAATTGATGACCGATATCTATCACTTCTATAATGGATGACCTCACCGTAGAGAATATATAGTTTGGGGTTCCCCCACCCCAATATTGATTCTAGATAGGGAAACTCTCCATATCATATTTAGAAAGGGTCGAAATCTCTCTTCACTGATTGAAAAACAACTCTCCTATATATAAAAAATGGGCCACTCTCACTCGATGGACACCCTCGATCTCGCTCTTATCTAGAATTCTAAACTCTAGAGGGGGTGAATGATGAACCTTGTATATAGACTTTATATTAGGGTGCGCTCCTTTATATACATATTGGGGTAAATGAAGATCCCCCTAGTTGTACTCTATAATGGGGTGGGGGCCCTATCTCGATATTTATTTATAATTCTATATATATGGTGGGGCTGCCCTATCTAACTATATGGCACCGCTTATAACAAGCTCTATATGTTGTCTCCATACCATATAGCTAGGGGAAGGGGGAGTGGAGGGGGAATATTCCTATTCTATATTCTATTTTTGGGAAAACGTTGACACTCAACCAGATATATAAGATCTATATAAAGGGGAGAGGCCCCCTACTCCCTAAAGAGCTTACCCTATCTTATAGTTCTAGATATGGACGTCATATGTGGATAGGTCCCAACTACCCCGGTGGGAAATTGAGACTATTTCTATAGGTAACTCTCGCAATGGCTTATATATCTAGGGGCCCCTTACCCTCTCTACATCTAGTAAATAGAGGTGGCAAGAGAGGGACTAGCCCTCCGCCCTCTCTCGATGGTCAAGCCATATATGAATAGAGCCATCCATCGGTTAGATATATATATGTTTGTGTGTGTGATTGATAAAATACATGATATAGGTCATCAAACATATCACATATATAATGGATATATTTCTCTACTCGGGTCAAGGCTCGGGCCCCTAGATATATACGTGAGAGAACCCTATGTAAATCTATAGCGAGGATTTCAGCCTTTAGGAATAAGGAGGCATAACAATGGGCCCCAGTGGGTATCTATGTGATGAAGGAGGGAGAGGTATGTAGGGCCTTTAGGGGCCCTTATAAATATTAGCCAATGGGAGAGGACATGACCGCACCCTATCTATAGATGGTCGAGGTCCCATATCTAAAACTATAAGATAATATAGTTTAGGAAGGGGAGGTTGGGGGCACCCACCTATTGATTATTTATTGGGGGTCAAGGAGGTTGAGGAAATTTAATCGAATTAAAGTTTAAAGGAATGGTTATCCTTTTATTTTCATACTATTATCGAGAGAAATACGGAGGAACCCATCACTCCTTCATTCATGTTGGGAGCCCCATTTACAATTGTGTTTTCAAGGAATATGCCCAATGTTTCTACGTTATGCCAATTTCATGAATGTTATTCTGATCTAAGTGGTCTCGATTGCATGTCGTGTATTGGGGAGCATTATCCTTGTCTTCATTACGAACTCAAGAATACAATTGATATAATTCATTATTTTTGTATCTCTCCACTCACTTTCTTGTACTCCTCACTCTTTGATACAATCTTTCCTCCATCGTTGAATTCCAATTCATGCGAATGATTTGATGGCTTCCTCATGAGAACATCAATTTGTACATGGGTCTAGATGGTATCCCCTCATTCTTTGTGGTATTGACCACATTTCCAATCCCTATTCGCATTCTAGTGGGTTGGTCCAGTATAGAAAGTTATGGGAAAGAGTATGTTATAGTATTTCCAATTCGTGAATTTCTCATGATCGCCGTGTTTCGCATGCTGGATCTTTTACTATTCCATTTTCTTCTCAAAAGCATGTTAATACATATGTTTTCCTGAGTCAGGCACCTTTTATTCGATGAAATATTATCCATTTGTAAAATCCCCTCGTGCGATAACCCCCATGAGTGGTCCCCATGAAGCTCTACGGAAGAAGGGTTGTCTTGTGTTTAGAAATAACATTCTGAACCGACATCTAACCATGTCTTGGGATTTTGGGGTACTCGAGGTAGTAGGTACATGACACGCCCTTCCTACTTGAGTATTATATGGATATGTGGGAAAGGGTTCTCCTAGGGTCCGACTCTAAGAATTTGGGGCAACATATAGACACACTTACGCGGATTCGAGTGGCGGATATAATGCTCGAGAGAAAGGGAATCAGACCTAACCAGGGATAGATGTAAACTTGGTTTCTATTAGAATGAGGGGAGAATCATCCTGGTTCTCATAAAACTCCACCTCTCGAATCATCGCTAGGTTCCCTCTCCTTGAAATTAAATGGACTAGTATATTATGATTATAAAGATGGGGTGACCGCAAAAAGAAAGAGAAAAGAGTGGTCGTGTAATAAAGATAAATACTACATTAAGCGTCGATCATAAATTAATCTATTTATTATTTGGAGATAATCTAAAATCACTTTGCAAGCATCCATCTCTCTTTCATCGGGAAAGAGAAGCAGAGCCAACCCCCAGGGAGTGGGACATGACATTTTAGAGAAGAGTGGGACCTAATGATTGATTGTGAATTCCTAATAACATCCACTCCATAATTTCCCCTTTTTCACGTTCCCGAAATGGATCTCATCAAATATTTAACATTTCCTACGATCATTCCTCTCTTTATTATTTAGGAATCTCCTAAATAAGTAGAATATTACTATTATGTCAATGTCGATCTCTACTCGTAGCTAGGTGGCAAGGGGAGGAATAGATCAAAGCCAAACTCTATGTCTCCTATAAGTGGCATCCAGGATTAAATACCTCCAAAAATATATTTACAAGCCTTAAATCAAGCCCTTTATTTGATGGCAGTGCCATTAACAGAGATGGAGCGGGCACTCCACAACAGATCGACCAAGGCTTCAATGGTTTTGCTGGTGTTTTGGCCAATGGCACCGCAAGAGGTAGTGGCCATGGATAAGACATGGTGCTAGGTGTTGGTGTTCGTGGATCCTTGAGAGCTTCTTCATCTTGAAATCACTACGGATTTTGGGTTTACAACAAATCCTGGGGCTACTCACATACATGGATCAAAGACAAGTGTTCCTTCATTTGTTGATGTTGTATCTAAACAACCAAAGATTAATGCAAGGATTTCTGAAAATTTATATTAACCCACTCAAGAGACCCCGACGCTAAAAATAGATGAGGTTCTCTTCAAAAGGTGCTCAAGGAGGAAGAAAATATTTACCAGTTGGGTCTCATATGCAGGTTTCACAAATTTTGGCCAAAACTTTCTCAGCTCCATGACTAGATTGCTCAGAGATGGAGAGAAAAGATACAAGGTAAGATTGAACTTTATCCTTATGTCAAGGAATATTTCATTGTTGTATTTGAAACCCCTGAAGATAGGGATTCAATTATTACTCAATAATGGGTTTGGGGTAAACACGAGCTCATGGGGTAAGTGCACGAAGTTGGGGGCCAAAAAGTGGACAAGAATCGGAAAAAAAGCAAAATGCGTACGTGTTTTGTTAAAACGTGCTTGTATTTTAATTTGTTTGGATCGGGAATCACCGAAGCATAATGCATATGTTACACATGCATGTTATGCCTACTATAAACAAAAAAAGAGGCCCGAGCCACAATATATAAAACAAAGAAAAATGTGTATGTGTTATGTAACGCATACGTGTTTTGTGTTTTCTCTTTTCTAAGCCATGCCTCAAGGCTTGGGATCCGATTTGATCCCCAAGCCCGAGGCATGGACTCTCGCACAAACACAACAAACAACGAGTTTTTACAAGAAAATGTAAAAATAACACTTCCTCTATGATAAATCAAAATAAAACAATCTATCCATTTTTAAAAATTATACCACGACGTAGAGCAGAGTCTCTTCTTTCTAAAAATATAAATTTTCAAAAATTTAACTAATATAAGGTTTCCATATTATTTATTTTCTAACTATGCCTTTTTATAGCTATTTTTTGAATTGTAAATATGTATATCTTTCATGGTGTATCATTTTTTTGGGTGATCGAAATTAAAAAAAAAAAAATTATACTAGCCCAAACTAGGCATAATTCTATACATATTCAAAAAAAAAAATCTAATTTTCGATTATTTTTGAGGTAGTTAGGGGGCACGGTCAGAGCTCCATTATTTTTCAAAACATAAAAAATTTGTACTAGAAAAATCATAAATAAAAAAATATTCTCTAAAAATCTTTTAAAAATGGAGCCCAAACTAGATGCTCCTAGCTATCTTTCTACCAAAGGGTTTTCAAAAATACTAAATGGTGCTCAAAAAATGGTGGGGGGCACGAAAGTCACTCTATTATGTTTTTTAACAAAAACAGGAGCATCTGTTGGTATTTTAGTTGTTTGACCCACTTTAACTTATCCGTTTTCAATAAAATTTGTTAGCTTAGAAATTAGACTCAAAATTCTACGATTCATATTTCCACAACATCTTCCTATTTTGAGTGTAACTATTTCAAAAACTCATACAAGTTGAAGATTTTTTTCAAAAAAATGCGTCCACTTAAGACCCCCTTTTAGTCCCCCAACTCGGTGCACTTACCCCATGGGTAAGCCATGGTTTCTATATTTTGATCCATTAAAAGACTATTTTTGCACCTACCTAGTTTGGGTTCATTTGCCTAGACTCCCGCTTCAGCTTTGGAACATATCTTGTATGTTTGCTATAAGGGATACTCTAGGATCATGTGTGGTTGTTAATGAAAATACCTCCATTCAAACCCACACTACTTATGCATGAATCTTTGTAGATCTGGATACCTCCCAAGACTTACAAAAAAATTAATCTACAGATCGGTGAAAGACTTTGGGTACAGAGGTTAGAATATGAAGGACTTTCTTTCGGATGTCGGATCTATTTCAAAATCGGTCATATCACATAAGATTGTGAACATTCCAAATGGAAGACCAAACACTGCATGGTGGAAATATTCTCTACCAGAGCATCGAACAATCTATCCCTGCATAGATCCGGGTGGAATATAGCGCCCCCATGCAAGTTGGTCCACTCGTCCATGGAAGATTATTCGAACAATACGTAAAAATTACCACAGATTCTTCTATTAATGGTGTTGATTCAAGTAATAAAATTTGTTCTCGACCCCCTTCCGAGGGTCACATCCCTATCAAATTGATTGAAGTGGTTCTTCTAATCTCAACGGAAGAAGGAAACGAAGAATGGACAATGGTGGATAGGAAAATAAGAGATATGCCAAACCTAAATCCCCATCGTCTCTCGTAAAAGGCATGAATATTGTCCTCTTGTTAGCTCTCATCATTATATTTGGGTTGTTGGCATGTTTTGTCGTTGTTGGGCATCTATTTTGTTGTTTAGTTGTTGGTGATTAGCTAATTTTCAGTTGTTGGATTGCTTGTTGCAGGTTTTGTTCTTAGCAAGTTATTTTCTATCGTTGGGATTATTGGTCATATCTCGATTTTGATCCCTTTTTTATATGTTTATATGGTTAAATCTGGATTTTGAGCCTTTTTGTACAAGGGTATAGTCCCTTTCAAAAACTATTTGTCAATAGTAAAAAAATGTCGATTGAATTAATGTTACCACCGTCAATTCAAACCCTTCGTTATTTCCTATTTATCTGGATGTTATGATGGATCAATAATTTTCTATATCGGTTTTAATAGTTACAATTTGGTGAATCCATTATTCTCATATAAATTTATCAAATTCTCTTTGTTTTAAATATGTGTCAAAATTTATTCTTAATATACCATGTTTTCTATTATGAAGTATTTCGTATTTTCATTATGATAATATATTTTTATTGTTTTTAATATTAATATTATTAAAATACGTAATAATGTAATTAAATTAATCTTAACAAGTTACAAAACCATTAAAAATAATTTTTTTATATATATAACGACTATTAAGATAGGTTTAATATTTAACAAACATTGTATTAACAAACTCCCTTGGATTGGCCTATCGGATCCAATTCAAATGTACATTGTGTTTTGTGTGCCTCGTGCCATACATGCCACTTTATTATAAAAAAATACAAGATGGAATTTCTTAACGCTTTGGCCAAAAAATATGTTGTCGTCATAAGGTAAATTCCTAACAAGCTATCACTTCTTTTTTGGCCAAAATTAGTGAAGGAGTATGACATTAAATGCGGGTCCTAGCACCTATTGTGTTCTCATGTAACCAAAGAGTCTCGAAAGATGTATCATGTTAT
Source organism: Taxus wallichiana var. yunnanensis (assembly GCA_018340775.1). Classification (NCBI taxonomy): domain Eukaryota; kingdom Viridiplantae; phylum Streptophyta; class Pinopsida; order Cupressales; family Taxaceae; genus Taxus; species Taxus wallichiana. The sequence continues at coordinate 433,053,214 of CM031242.1, read as the reverse complement.
CAAAAATATATTGATATGATATTAGTTTGAATAATAAGGGGTTCATTGCGCCCTTTTCTTCTTTGTGAAGTTCACAATTATGAAATGTGGTCCATAAGTGACTGTACCAAAATAAATAATAAAAAAACCTACTTTGCCTCCAACATGTTATCTTCCTTTGAACTCTCTTACCTATATCCGCGCTTCATCATCTTGTATCCCCCAACACTATTTCTACTTCCAACCTTACTACGACATATTAATCACAATACTCGAATGTGATTACAGGCTAGCTTCTAGGAATGTGAAGGAAATATTTCATAATGAACATGATTGTAATATTTTAAGTTTCTTGCAGCCCAATCAAAATCATAATTATGGTAGAGTGTAACTTGCTTTATTTGTCTAGATTAAACACATTTTATGCAACATAGAAAACGTCAGTAACAATTATTTTTTTGAAAGATCCAACTCTTGTCCATACTAAGGAGAAGAAGAGGTAGAATGAGATCATAAATGGACCAAATATCTGGAGCTTTGTATAAATTCAAAGGAGACATATGTTACATGTCTCGTAATGGATGAATAGTTTACTAGGAAATTTTTACATTTGTGTGAGAGGGGATAGAAACAAATGTTTAACAATCTTGAAGGCCTCTCAACAATCATTGGTCCATGTAAGGATGGTTTCCTATTTTAGCAGTTGTTCATATGATATACTACATATGTGACATTTGTATGAGGCGAGAATCTTTGTCGATTGCCTCTCGTAGAATCTTTATCGGTGCCTGTTGAGAAGATATACAGCCGTTTGTATTGCTTCATCCCAATAGCGTTATCCTAGCTTTGAAGTTGATAGCATGCAGTGAGCCATCTCCATCACTGTGTGATTGTGACACTCAACAATGCCATTTTGCTGGGGCATGTAGGGAGTAGTCAGGTGTTGTTTAATGTCGTGTTGGTTCAGGAAGGCCAAGAACTTCTTTGATGTGAATTCCCCCCCTCGATTTGAGTGGAGTAGAAGAAGTGGTTGTCCAGACTCTTTGAAAACGTGATGATAGAAGTTCTGCAAGTGTTGAAGAGCCTCACTTTTCTTCTTTAAGAAACATACCCACATCTTACGAGAGTGGTCATCCACGAACAGTTGGAAGTACTTGTATCCTAAAAATGAAACAGGCAATGGGCTGTTCAGATCGGTATGAACTACCTCCAGAAACTTCTTGGCATGGAAGGTGCTCGCTTGAAATGGATCTTTGTGTTGTTTTCCTACAAGACAAATAGGGAAAATAGGTAGGGAACTCGACAATTTGAGTAGTCCATGGACCATTGCTTTTGAACTCATCTCGGTGCAATGACCGACCGACAAGTGTCCATATCTAAAATGCCATAAGGCAGTTGATTCTATTGTTGAAGCAGATAAAGCTACTATAGAAGATGAAACAGTATCTAAAGCAAATAACTTATCTTTTACAAAAGCTTTAGCAAGAACTGTACCTTGTCGGGAGATTAAGCATGATTTAATGCCATTTTGAACAAGAAATTCTACCTTAAGGTGATGATTCAAGAGCTGAGTAATTGACAAGAGGTTGCTAGTCAAGCCAGGAACATATAGTACCTTTGTAAGTGTACATTTTCGTGGTCCCAAAGGAATGGTGACATTCCCTATTCCTTCGCAATGTACTCTTTGTCATCCGCTATCCAAACTCGATCTCCAGTTGGTTCTTCGTGTAGTGAATCAAACAGCTTCTTGTCACCTGACATATGCTTGCTTGCACCAAATTCTATCAACCAGACTTTCTTTGTGGGCTGAGAAGTTTGAGAGATGAGTACAAGGTTCTTACCACAATGGGCTCCTTTTGATGTCTCCTCATCAGATTCATCATCTTCTTGGGCTGCGAGATGTCCCTTGTGCTTTCTCCAACATGTCATTTGGACTTTTAAAAATCTTCACGCCCGAATGTGCTTGTATGGCTTGAAGACCCCTGTTTCAAGATATTATGCCAGTAGTGATCAGTGTCATGAGTATTGGTTCTATAAATGTGACACCATCTCTTTGACTTTTGATCTTTCTACTGTTGTTTTGGTTGCACTTGATTTGGCTTCTCTGGGGGACCCTTCTGATTCTTCTAGCCACGGTAAGGCTTTGAGAACAAGGCTTTATCCTGAGACTCCTCATGGGATGAAGTGATGGCCTCTTCCTGCTATAGAAATTCACAAGCTCTTCGAATGTCATTGTTTGTTTAGACACATTCAGTGTCATAACGAACACTCGGAATTGAGAAGGGAGTGCTCTCAAGGTGATTGCGACGAGAAGTTTATTGTCCACCGTTTCACCGAGTGCTAATAACTCTGATCTCAGCTCAGCCACGCAACGTAAGAATTCCTCCACTTTCTCATTTGACCCCATAGAGAGGGTGTGCAGCTTTGACTAAAGATGAAGTATCTTCGTCTGATTTTTTGCTTCATAAATGGTTGCCAACTTGTCCCATGCCTCCTTGGGTTTCTCGCATTCCTAACATGCGGTTGCAAATCGTCACTAATACCGAGCATTATCAACATTAAGGCTTAGCACTATCCATTTCATATTTTATTAGCTCATCGGGGTTGTGGGAGCAGGCACAAACCCTGTGACAATTCCCCATAATCCTTCAAATTGAAGGATTGTCTTCATTTTTGTCTTCCAGGCCACAAAATTGGACCCTTTGAGCAACTGAGCATCGATTAAGTAACTTTGGAAGTATACATTGTAATAATAATAAAATTATTTATTTATTTCAAGAGTTATTACAACTTTGACTCACTGATGAGAATTACTGGCTCGTAGATGCTCACGATATTCACGTGCTGTGAGATGGCGATGCTTTGTAGGGCATTCTTCTTTGTCGTCACAGTCGACGTCATACCCGGCTTCTAATTCTTCCCCGTACTCACTTTTCTTGGCAACTAATGTCTAAAAGAAAGTATTCAAAAGTCCTTCTCGAACTAGCTTGTTAAATGCTAGATTTCCGGTATTCGAATCTCATTCAAAGAAAGCAAAGTAGAACCCAGAGCTCTCGGGGATTCTTCACGGTGTTCTCTGATCAAGCGAGTTGATATTTTAGCTTTCGGTGAGGCGACCGTGTTATTGACACTCTCAATCGAAGTTATCTACACTCGACATTCGACGAAGTGTTGTATGATCTCGCTTTCTTGTCCTTCATTGTCTTGGTGGAAAGGTCTGCTTTCAAAGACTAATGACACTATATATATATATATATATATATATATATATATTTAAAAAATATGACCTTCAGCTTCGCAATGCCAAATTTTTCTCTTCTCGAGCCACTCTCACTCTTCACGCAGATTCGCACATTACATGCATTTTTCAACTTCCACGCAGCTAAGAATCGTCTACACAACAACACACATCCACACAAAGAATACAACCTTTTTGTTGAGCTTATGTATTGAAAATTTGGCCTTCCACGCAGCTATGGTCAATTTCCACACACCAAATTAATACTTCCACGTAGGCGGAAGGTTTATTCTACGTTGAAAAATTACATATGCTTTGTTGCTATTCTTTATTTTTCATGCAACAATTAGATACATGGATGTGAATTTTCACAATCTCCCACGCAGCAGGTTGTAGAAGACTTCCACGCAGATTTTATTTAACTTGTTTTTTCTAATATTCCTCCACGCAACAGATGTCTTCACCAAATAAAAAATATAAGCCACGTTTTGTAATTGCAGGTGTATTTTCAGCCATGTTTTCAACTCCACGCATCTCCCCGTCCACGTAGGTCCTCCTCCATATATCCATGAGCAAGGAAATTCTCCACGTAGGTGAATATTCACATAGGAACACCAGATTTCCATGCAACAGCTTTAAGCCTTCACATTTGCTTTCATCCACACTCGTGTCTCCATGCTGATCTCCACGCAGATGACCTCAGTAAAGTCCGGCCTCTACGCAAGTTGAAAGACTTTCCATGCAAAGAATTTTAATACAGCCACTAAAATTCCTCCACGCAGTGACAGAACAAGACAAAAAAATGCAAGCCGTTGTTTCTCCACCATGCAGCCGCTAGAAAAATCTCCTTTCCACGTACAAAGGTCTCCTCTCGCTTATAGGTCAGTATGTTTTAAACATCAACAAGGAAAAACACTGAACAAAAACAGCGCACACATGTCGGATATATGGCAATCGATACCAAACTATAGGAGGCGGATAGGAGAGAAGAATGTGGAGTGAAGTAGATCTTCTCGTTGATACTATTGAGTCAAAGGATGACTCGTCACAAACCATGTCCCGACTCTCGTATATTTTCTTTGTCTCGGGATCCATGAGATGATACTCCTTCGAAGTAGTATTGTAGCCAAGAAGGATAAACGGGAGTGTTTTTGGCTCTGCCTTCTTTATCTTCTCGAGTTGGGACATGCATGTATGCTTGTAACCAAATACTCGCAAATGAGAAATTGATGGCTTTCTACCAACATTGGGCACGAACCTTTATATCTTATATCTTCCCCAATAATTACCTAATCAAAGACTTCTTATTTGCGTAACCTTTTTAGAATGGCGTGAAATTTGTTATGGTTTATTTGTATTCCATGCTTTAAGATGATGAAGTGTACAATTTTCCCTCTTCTACTCAAACTTTGTACTTTAAGTTGAATGTAGTTCCAAAATCAATGACACAAGTGAGGATGACCTGTAGGATACCTAAGAGATATTTTGTTTTATTGGCATTACCCAAAGAGTTCATTGATAAGGAATAGGCCAAAAGTTTTGAGAGGTATTTTTTTATCATGCTAAAAGACACTATTGTAACTGCGTGGAGATGCTTGGGCCACGCTTCATGCTCGCTATTAGAGGAGCGGCTCGCATGCATTTCTTTGACCATTTTATAAATAAACTGCATTTTCGATGACCATTATTTCCTGTGTGAAGACCATTATTTCTTGCATGATGACTATTCTTGGCTATACGTGAATACCTTGGATGTCAAGATCTTTTTTTTCAATCAAGCTTGGATGTGGATACTTGTACATGGAGAGAAGATCATTCTCGAGTAGATGCTGCATTGAAATCTTCCTGGGCGTGATATATAAAGGATGTGTGGCAATTGATCTTCTAAGCTCTTTTTTTTTTTTCTCCCGATTGCTACTGAAAAATACCCACATGAAGATCTCCAATCAGGCTCCCTACGTGAAATATAAAGTCAAAGACGTGGATGGTTGGACGTGGGATAGATTAAAAATATATATTCTTGTCTAATGTCTACCGATTTCTTGCTACGTGGAGGAATGACATGCATGAAGGAAAAAGGCAAAGACATGGAGAGGATAATTGGCTATGTGAAGCCTGAAAGTCACCTAACATAATTAAAAATAAAGGTGCCATTATTTTCTGGAGAAGAAGCCTCTACCAAGGCAACGTGGAGTCTCTCAAAGCCATGTTGAATGATGAGCGTGAATGACATGATTGAGACTGGCCGAAAGATGCAACATCAACTCGTAAGCTACAAAACACCTTCTAGAAGCTCCTGAAAGCTCTAGGTTCTACTTTGCACTGCTCAATGAGCTACGCAACACCGACAACCTTGTCTTCGACAAACTGGTTTGCAAATGACTCTTGGAGTATTTCATTTTCAACGTCGATTGCCAAGCAAAGCGAGTTTGAGAAGAATTATAAGTCGGGTACGATGCCGATTGCATAAGACAAAGACAAACGCCCCATAAAGCATCGTCGCGTCTCTAAACACGCGAGTATCAAGAGAATGAGTTGTTTCTTCTCTTCAATGACTAAAGTTGTAATATCTATTGAAATCAATAAATAAAAAAATAATTTATTTTTTTATTAAAATGTCTCGCACCAAAAATTCTACTCTCTAATGCTCGCACTTAAAGGGCCAAATTTTGTGGCCTAGAAAACAAAGATGTAGACGATCCTTCAATTTGAAGGATTATGGGGCATCGTCACCGGATCTGTGCTAGTCCCCACAGGCCGATGAACTCATGAAATATGAGATGGCTAGTGCCAAAGCTCTAATGTTGATTATTCTAAGTGTTAGTGATGATGTGAAACCGCATATCCGAAATGCGGAGAGGCCAAAGGAAGCCTGAGATAAATTAGAAACCATCTCAGTATAGCCAAAAATTAGATTAAGATCCTCCATATTCACAAAGTTACACACCCTCTATATAGGGTCGATGAGAAAGTTGAGGAGTTCTTACATCGCATGGTTAAGCTGCAATCGAAGTTGTTAGCGCTCAGTGAAATGGTGGAACACAAACTTCTCGTAACGATCACCTTAAGAGCACTCCCTTATAAATTTCGAGTGTTCGTTATGACCTGTTGTCCACTCAAAATTCCCCTCGCTTCTGATGAAGGTGAAAATTTCGAAATTTTGAGTTTAAGTGTTTTCTATAAAGTACCGAAGTCATGAAATTGAGAAAATCTACGTTTTTGGGTCATTTTGAGTGATTTTCGGGCCTGTCGGAACTTTTTGTCCGAAATGTCCCAAGTTCAAAAGTGCGTTATGTTCCCCGATCAGCTGAAATCCCCGAAGTTGTTTCATTTTTCGAGCCCGTCGAACTTTTCGTCCCAAGTGTCCCAAATGGAATCGGGCAAGCTGTTCCATTTTCGGTACGAAACACTCCGAACCGCAGATTTCGACTTTCATGTTCCAAATGTCCCAAATCAAATTGTGCAAGTTGTTCCATTTTCGGCCGAAACACCCGAACCGCGTACTTCGCGTACTTGCGTCCCAAATGTCCCAAAATTTTCCGGACTCATTGTCACCTTTTCGCCCGAGCCGGCCGAGTCGCGTGTTTCGCGCCCTTTTGTCCCAAATGTCCCAAAAGGGATTTGTGCATCTTTTCCCCGTTTCGCCCGAATCGGCCGAACCGCGTGTTTCGCGCATTCGCGTCTCACATGTCCCAAATGAACCAAGTGCCATTCGTGCTTATTTTTCCCGCTCTACCCGAATATCATGCTTATTCAAATTGGTAGGTATGTATTAAATGCACATTCATTGTCTCTCTCTCCTAATCGGCTATATAACGAGCATTCCCCCTTTGCATTTTTCACACTACTTCCATGCTATCTTTTGCTCGAACCCTTGCAATTTGAAAACCTGCGCGTGTGTCCCCTCCCTCTGTAATTCCTTTCCGAGTCTGGTTTGCGGTTCTGTCCTCCTAGTTGCTATCAATATGAAGATCAAGTTTCAGGGACAGGAACAAATTTTGCCGCTCGAGTCTGCCGTTCACAATATTGGGGACAGTGAAGCTCGTCATCTCGATTTCAGTGATTTTTGGGCAAGAATGGCAGACGCAAACCCTACACCAATGGCACAGATGATTCACGATAGTGGTTTGGCTTTCGCTGGAGGTTTCCCAATCTCGGTGCAATGTGCTGATACATTGCTTTCATGCGGAGCTCACTTCGACCCTGATTCGAGTGAATTAACCAATGTACACGGGGAACTTATTGCCAGGATAGATGCTGCCACCATTAGCACTGCACTAAGGATCCCGGAGATGGATAATGCCATTGTTGTTTCCCAGGATCAAGCACAGGCCCTGTTTAATCAAGATAGCGACAAATTCAAGGCACGGGTGGCGAAGTCATGGCTTAAAAACCCTAGGAAGGGAGCGTCTCGTCTATCCAAGACTCTCTTCCGAGCAGATTTCAATGAAGAGTTGTCAGACTTCATAATCTTGCTGGCTCGGGTTATGGGTTTGCCCTCTACCAACGAATTCCACTTCTGGATGTGCCCGCTCATCAGCATGGTGTGCGAGGGAACGCAAAATATCAATTGGGCGGAAATCATCAGCATGAATTGGCAGAGCAGCTGTCCAATGTGCAGCAAACGAAGAAGTTCTACATGACTTCGTACCTAATGTATACCCTGGCAGCGTCACGGCAATGGTTTGGCTTTTCTTACATTGATGCTCACAAAGATGATCCAGTATATGCTTACTGCCCACAGTTCACCCTGGAGACCAGCAATCGTAATTTCAGAAGGGTCAATGACGCTTTCACCATGTACGTGGTCAGGCTGCTCGAAGGTGATACTGCTAGAAGGTTTTCAGATGAAGCCATGAACTGATATCGCACTACGGTGCTTATTTCATACAATTCAGAAAATTCTCCTATATTAGGCTTGCCGGCTATGAGAGCACCCCTCTGCGGCTTCCCATGTTCTGCAATGATAAGATGGCTTTGATTGAAGTATGCAGGCAGTTAGACAAACTGCACAGAACCTGCAGGGACAAGAAGATTTCCGGTTTGCACTTTCCCATCTCTTTGGGAAATTACACTTGTAAAACAGCCCTGGACGCACAGAACATAGAGAGAGCCCTGGTTCCTATCACTGTCCATTTCTTCAAGCCAAGAACTTGCTTCGACTTGAAGAAGTTCATTGAGCAGAACATCAAGATAATCTACCATCATAGGGCAGATACAGAAGACTACTGGGCTGACTGTGCAGATGATTTTGAGGCCAGGAGAAGGCATTGTGGCAGGTTCTCCCTGCAATTGATCCAAGAACTCGGCTTGTACCAAGTTCCCGAAGGACTCCAGGATGACAATTCTGATCTATACTCATATGAGTATGATAATGTGATTAAGCACACTCCCTTGGAGGACTTGGATTGGAACAGGAAGGAAAAAGATGATCTGGCTGAGATCCTTGCTCCAGTTTTGGTCAGGACCAAGGTCTGGTTTGACAGGAAGGTTCGAGAACTCAGAAGGCACTCAGGAGAGTCCTCTTCCAAGGATGTTTCAACACCACGGAGGGAAGCATCGACTCCCATATCAGACACACCTGTGCAAACCCCTCCTGCCTCATCAACGCAAGGACCTGCAGCTTCCACTCCTTCTTCATCCACTCAAGTATATCAGAAGAAACTCAAAGAGGTTAAGAAGGAGCCTATGGAAAAGGATTCTCCGAGGAAGCAGGTAGAAGTGCCTTTGGGACCAGAGAACATCATTGTTCTCAGTGAAAGTGAAGAGAGTGAAGTACCAGCCCCAGCAAATGCTCCTGAAGATCCAACAGATGAAGATAAGGAGGTCCAGAGCACTGTGCTTCCAAGTGCCATTGTTTCTTCTGCAGTGACTGTCTCTAGCGCCCCACTCACATCTCAACTTGAGACAACAGCTGCGCAAACCTTGAGTATCATGAGCTCTATGTCTCTTGGTCCTCTTGCCCCTCCTGCTGCTTCCTCTTCCTCTTTTGCGTGGGTTCAACCTTTTGTTGACAGTAGAAAGAGGAAATCTTCCTCTCGGAGCTCAGGGCCAAATTTTGATGCTGTGGCAGCCATGTTGGGCACTACTCCTTCTCGTGCCAAGAAAGCCAAAGTCACCTCCAGAATAGTGTCTGATGCTCAAGGTCAGCAATTCCTGGAGATTGCTAAGCCTACAGTAGACAAATCAGAGCAAGACTTGCTGGCATCTGACTTGGAGCTTTCAAGAATTCCAATGGGAGAGTCTACTCCTGAAGGTGAGATCCACAACCTCCAGGAAACAGTCACAAGAGTCATTGGGAGGGTAGAGAAAGGGCAGCAAACTATTGAACAGTTGGAGGAACAAGCCCAGATTCTCACAGGTTTCATCAAATCTCTTTTGTCTAAGGACAAAGTTTTGGACCCTACCCCATTGACTACTCTTCCACCACCTGTAGTTTTGAGCCAAGATGAAGTGCAGAGTATCAAAGACATGCACAAGTATTCTGTCTATGGCAGAGCTATGGAGGCCATGGTAGAAGATATGCTTATTGCAGGATTGAACTTCATCGATGAAGCTTTCAAACTCCACGGGAAGGTGAGCAATTTGCAACAGAAGTTCTCCTCCACTATCGGGGTCATAGATAAAGAGCTCAAACTCTGGAGCAGTTGCATAGTAGACCTCCGTCTTATAGGACAGACAGATGAGAACATTTTGTTGGCAAATAAGGTTTTTGATGATGCAAAGGATAATCTGTCGAAGTCCTGGGTTTACAGTGTGGAATGGAAGATCAAAGTTTTGGAGGAAGCTTTGGGAGAGCTAAAGAATAGCTGGCAGAAGGGAGAAGCTTTCAAGACGCTGGTTATATCAGCTTTCAAAGATATTCATTGTCATCTTCAAGATGAAACTTCTGGTGTGTCCCTTTCCTTGCAAGAAATCAAAGCTCAATTCAGAGCTTATGTCAAAGATAATCTATTCAAGGAAAGCTCCATCTCCAGGAGAAAATGAAGGAGGTCTGCTCTCTTCAATCTGCCATTGAAGAAGCAAATAAAGATTATCATACTCATATCGAGTTTGATAAAGAAATGGAGAAGTGTCTCAGATTTTGGGGTCAGTCTATAGCCAACACGTCAGTCCCTCGTGGCAGAGACATAGCCGAGGCATTGAAGAGATTCAGGCAGCGAATTTTGAAGTCGGTGGGCCCCTCTCAGTCATAACCACCTGTCTTCTTCTCCTTATTCTTCTCTTCTTTTCTAATTCTTTTTCTCGGATTCATTGTAATAAGTTGAGGTATTGCGATTGGCAATCCTTAACTAATCTTTAGTTAAAAGAAGTAGTTACAAAGAGTAACTGATTTGTAAGCTATATAATGGCCTTTCCACGCCATTTTGAAGGAGTGTAGACACCAAATATGTGTCTTACGACCCCTTGTGACCCGCATCTCATTTCGCAACCTAACCTCATCACCTAAACCTTACACAATTATTTATTAATTACCTTGTAATTGATAAATCCACATCACCTTACTCCGCCACCTCATTTTATCACCTCATCATGACCTAGTCCTAACCCTAAACTAACCTAATTAAGACCTATAACTTGGTCCACACCTACACCCATGACTAATGACCCCTTTCTCGCACTTTTAACCGACCTTCTAGTCACTTGACCAAGCCTGCAACTAATCTCTCGGGAGAAAAGTAGGGAAAGTGGGCTATTTTACTAAAAATAGCCTGCTTTTTCCTTACCGATACCGGTTCCTACTCGACCGCCGTCGGTTACGTAACCGCCATCGGTTCCCTGTAAATGGGCTCCCCAAACCAAAAACAAAGGTCGAAGGATTTTTGAATCGATAGAGAGCATCAGGAGCGATCAAGAGAATCCGGATCTTTACTTGGCTGAGCAGAGACAAGTGAAGAGACAAGAAGAGTTTGCAGCAAAGGAGATCAAGCCCAAGACTGCAACTGGATACTAGAGCCCTGTGATACTCAGCTGATCATCGGGAGGGAGATATCTCATCTTCTGTGTGTCAGGCCATCCTACCTCAGTTCTGCCTTTGTCATCAGAGTTCTTGGACCTGCATCTTCGTCAATAACCAGTAAGTTACATCTTGCATGTCCTTTTAATAATACTTCTTAGACTTTTGAATCACAGTCCTCACAAATCCATTCCTAGATCCACTACCCGGCAACATATTACATCTAACTATCCTTCATTTACTTCTCATCACCTCATTACCTAATATCACCCATATACTAGCCTTACAAACAACACAGCTACCCTACAACAACAACCACCCCACAACACAACTAACCCACAGATCCTAGACCCTACCGATATCGGTTATCGTGTCGGCATCGGTTACATCGTGGTTCAAAACCAGAATCAGCCTTTCCCCTACCTATTTCAACAAAGCAAATTAATTGATATTTTACTGGTCTTTGGTGTTAATTCATATTAGCAGGGAAACTGACCACCTTCGAAAGGAAGTTTTATATTTCCTGGGCCCAAGGCAGTTTCCTCATTTATTGTCTAATCAAAATCTTGTGGTCTTGTGTTCTTATTTGCAGGTAGTCCTTCCAAGACAAAAGGAGTTCTCCACAGTCAGCCTGATCTTTCTCTACGGTACACGCACACCATCTCGACATTCAACAGGTATTCCTCCTAGCCCTAACCCTTATCTCTGTTTCTCAAAGGAATGATAGGATAGAAGCAAGTCTATTCTGCAGAGCCGGATCATTCCGAGTGAAACATTTTGGCACGACTTGGTGGGACCCATTTCGGGTTTCGTTGCTCTTGTTTATTTTCATTTTTAGGAAGCATATTTTCTGTTGCTATTTTTGTTATATATTTAGTAAAGAATTTGTCTTGCTTTCCTAGTTTCACATTAGTGAAAGTCATCTCTTTTTCTTCATCGAACATAATTTTTGATTTGGGTTTAAAACACGTGCATTGCATTCCTGCTTGTTGTTTTTCAATCCTAGTGAACGTAGATTAAGTAACAGGTCGTACACGTGGGGATGATATCCACGGTATTGACAGGAAATTAATCTTACTTTCACTGTACAACACATACCGAATCACTTCACAATTAACACAACAGCTCAAAACATCCCCCTTTTCCGCGGTATTCCTCCGCCCGATTGAGGTAACCTTATAAGCCAAAACAACTTGACATTTCCCCTAAGTCTTTTGTTTAGGATTGACATCATTCCGCGTCTAAAGGCATAAGCCCCCAATAATTAAAATTAACCCTAGGGTTAATCTCTGGATTTGCATGTGCATCTTGTTTGTTTTCGATTCTGTTTTCCTGTTAGACACTTTGTCTTCTGTGGATTACCTTAGAACAATTTGATAAATGTATTGAACATTGTTAACAATCAAATCAGCAGCTTCTTATATTTTCTTATACCAGTCTTATTACACCAACATCGGTTACGACCGACGTCGGATATAGTATAACCGACATCGGTTATCGAGGCGACCGATATCGCTCATCGTTCTTCTTTTCAGCTTCTGACAAACCAAGAACCTACCAATTTTACCGATCGAGTTTGTTCTGTTCTGACAAATTGAAACCTTCTTTGTGAACTCCTATCCATGGTTGTTATCACTTGAAAGCAAGCCGCCACCATGGTTTCACATGCTTGCTCTGTTTCTTTGCCTGAATCACCCCCTTCACATTCTGTGGGGAATCCTACGGATACCAGCGAGGTTCCTAAAATTCCTGTGGGAGATAAGGACTTTGCCAAGTTTCTGGATGCTAATCCTAGTGCTGTACAATACTATTTGTCTCATGCCCCTGACCATATGCCCAATGGTCAGCTCCTTGTTGGTATGCCTATTAGTATAGCTGCTCATTTAGCTCCCACTCCGCCTGATGACACCGCCTTGCTTCCCGCATCTTTAGCCCCATCTCCCAATCCGATGGCTTCAGAGGTTCATACGACACAGATTAGCTTTCCTTTGGTTAATCTTGGACCCCACATATCACTACCACCGACTGCCCCTACCTCATCTCTCTTGCAGACCGCTCCGTTCATGACTTGCTCTCTGCCACCTATCCACACGAGCTTTCCTTCTCAAGCTCCGCCTACCTTTTCATTCCCATACACGTATCCAGTGACCTCAACATCCTATATGGGACATCCCTATTCGGTCGCCTCAACATATTCATCCTCCATACCTTATCAACACTTAACCCCACCATTGTCTAGCGGAGGCCCTTGGCCCAATTTGCCTCCGTTTACCACAACCGCACCCTCATCTCATCCAACCACAGATTTCATCAAACAAATGATGGACAAAATGCAAAATCTGGAGGCTTCTGTTTCAGGAAGTCGTAGCGCCTTGACATACGAGAAAGTTTGTCGGGAGCCTATCCACCCTTCATTCCCCCTTCATTCATATCCTCCTCAATGGGAATTACCAAAATTTACCCGTTTTAACAGTAAGGAGGACCCTCAACAACACTTGCGATCATTTAGACATGCCTGCTATTTGATTGCTCACGACGACGCTTTACTACTCCATACCTTTCCCATGTCCTTATCAGGACCCACCTTGGAGTGGTACAGTGCTTTAACCCAACACTCAATCTTCTCTTTTAACCAGCTAGCCCAATCTTTCTTGGATCATTTCTCCATTAACATTGCCAAGAAAGTATCTATCACCGACCTCTATGCCATCCGACAATTTGAGGACGAATCTATCGCAGATTTCGTTGGACGATGGCGGGGCCTTATCAACCAACTTACGTATGCCTTGCCTCAAACCGAACTTATCGAACTGTTTACGTGGGCCTGCACTAAGCACATCTCCCCTACCCTCCAAATTCAAACTTTCCGTACATTTGACGAGGCCTTTACTATGGCTCGAAAACTAGAGATTCGAGCCTTAGAGGAAGAGAAATTGCGGTTGCGCAACAAAAACCCCACTTTTCGAACCCAAGATTCCACCAACAAACCTAACACCACCAATCCTCACCCATCGACCGCTTCGAAATCAAAAGGGGCCATGCACGCGGTGATGGTCAAATCCCAACCACCGTCTAATACCCCGCCAAAAACCACCTATAAGTATAAAGCAGAGCCCATCAACTACACTCCCTTGGGAGAAACATATGGTGTGATATTGGAAAAACTACTCAAAGCAGGAGCCATTACCTTACCTCCTATTAAACCTCATTCCGGTTTGATTCCACTCGTGCCATACCTTCCCGGTACAAATAAAATGACTTCGTAACTTCCACCGCGTGAAGGGACACAACATGAGAACTGCAAGATGTTGAAAAACATAGTGCAAGAAATGGTTGATGCGGGGATATAGCCCTCGATAATCCTAACACCCCTACTAACCAAAATTTGAAAATATTCAACAAACCATTCCCGAATCATTCTTCTAACAAGAAACTAAACCAAGATATCTTAGCCGAGGATAGTGTTCATGAGATCCATACAGAGTCTTCGATTCCCACCCAAAGACCTCTATCGAACAAATTCTGAATCAAACCTCTTCACTAACACAGAAACCGAACCCCCTTCCTCACCATCAAGACAAATCTGAAATCCTTGCTGTTCCTTTACCCATCAAGTAATTAATCGCCCAAAGTTCCCTTCCCACAAATGAGCCTTCTTACACCACGTCCTTGCAAGACTGTGAGCGGATGTTATCTAATTTATTTATTTCCCAAACGTCTCCTTCTACCATTCTTGCTATCCAAGAGGAAGGCTCGCCACTTCTTTGTCATCCTTAGACAGAAACCCCTTGAACCGACATCACCACATTCTTTAAACATGACAGATCCTCTCAAACACGCCTCCTACCTATTAGTCCTTCATCACCTAAATCTTTTCAAGAACCGTTGACCTCTTAACGCCCATTGATACAGTGCCTCATATACCCCTTGTATCACACCCACAGTGGACCGGAATCACAACCCACCTTTCTTCCATACAAAAGTTCCTATTCACACGTGAGGACTGTCATTCCACAGAAGATAGACAGGTCCTATGGGAACGTTTGAGTATGCCATATTCTACTCAAATGCAAATGACCGATCCTGATGCCTCCACCATATACCCGAAGTGTTTACAGAAGCTTAAAATGCCCATGTTCTCATCTTCACCCCCCTCATCTCTACCAAATACCTCGTCCACTTCTATTAACTTAGCCAAATCTTCCCCTACGCTTGGGACCTCACCCATACCTAGTCTAACACACCCACCTAAGCGGCTTGATTTATCTAAAAATAAAGCCATCCATCCCATTAGGAGACAGACTCAATCTCCTCAACCTATGCCTCTATCACAACTAAAACCATCATCGTCACACCTACCTTCCATATTGGGACCCCATCCCTCTACCTTACATCAATATATCATACCTCCTACGTTTTCTTTAAAGCGACCTACGCCTTCTGCACCCATACAGAAATCCAAGGGTATAGCAACACCGTCACCCCGTATCCTGTCCACCTATCAACCCTAAACAAATTCCATCATCAAAAGATTTGTTTTCGGTCACTCCTATTTCCCCGTGGTTGTTTTCTGATACCACATCATCTGTGGCCTCATCATCCAACATAGCTTCTACGTCAAAGAAACCACGGTTAGGTAAAACCCATTATCAAAACTCCTTGGCTAAACCACCCCCCATACAAACCAACCACACCACGTCATCACCAGAATCGACCCAGTCAATAGCCTCATTTTCCTCTGACTTTGACCCACTCAAAGGGTCTTATGCCAAAATCCTTGCTATGTTGGTGGAGAATGCAACCATTTCCCTACCCCCACTTAGACCTTATGATCCATCTAAACCTCGACCTATAGGTTACGATGAGTCTAAAATCTGCGCTTACCACCGCACACCAGGACATGACGTAGAGGGATGCAAAGCGTTGAAAGCCATACTTCGTCCGTCACCTCTCTCAGACAGAAAAGTTAAGAAAGACAACTTACGAAGAGAGAGACCTTTAGCTTCAATTCCCTCTCCTATACCACCTGTCCCCGCCTCACCAAGATCTATCATCATTACAGCCCCACCTCTCGAAAACCAAGACCTATCCCTACCATCTTCCTCCTCTCGTATTCACGAGATCAATATGATTAGTGTTGCTACTCGAGGGCAGAAAAACAATGGGAAAGCGAAAGAAAACACACCTGTGGCATCTCTTTCTCCGTCAACCATCCCGATTGCACCACCACCTAAAGTGGTTATTCGCGGACCCGCCTATCCCGTCTCTAATGGCATTGCCCACCGAACTATGATCAAACAGCTTCACCAATCGCCCGTAAAAATGACACTGTATGATCTCATTCAGACTTCTGAATCTCATCGACAAGCTCTCGTTGAAATCCTTCAAAGGATAGAGGTTTTACCTAATGAAACCTTGCCTGTTACCTCTATTATAACGCCCAATCACGTTTCTTCGCTCACTAAACAACCTATCTCCCTAACCACTTTTGTCTCTCGTACACCAAGCCGCCATCGGTTTCTCCGAAGACGAAATTATTGACTTTGGTGCCAAAGATCCCGACTGCTCTTTTCATCTCGGCGCATTTGGGATATCCGGGTACATCGTGTTATGATTGACGGGGGCACTAGCCTAAACATCATCTCTTCAAAAGCCTTCCAACAAATGAATATCCCTTCTAGTTGCATGTGTGCCAACCCCATCATGTTGCGATCATTCAATGATGCTATTACTTCTACTTTAGGCACCGTGATCCTTAACATTCGTGTAGGACCACGTACTTTACCCGAACTCTTCTATGTCCTTAAGGGAGAGTTCCAATACAATATGTTGTTAAGCCGCCTAAGATCCGGCTATGGGATGCGTTCCCTCCACCTTACATAGATGCATAAAATTTGAGTACGAGGGGAAGTCCTACACCGTAAAAGCTGATCCTCCCCCCTTCAAAACTTGCAATATGTTGTATCGCCCTAATGATGTACTTATACCAGTCAAGACACCCATTCATCCAACCCAGCCATCTACTTCCGACGCACCTACACCTTCAACCAATGAAACCGCCGTTACAAATATTACTTCCTTTCCCGCAGATAACATCCCAACCTCCGACCCCTTAGTAGATGTTTTTCAACGCCTTACGCTGGGGGAGTACCGCCTATATAACGTTAGTTCTTTCCATACCCCGCAGGAGTACGGACAATTACATGCACATCCCACCTACGACCATCGCGTGGGGGAGGTAATCTCTTACGGACCACCCCATTGCCGCACCAACCTAACGTATGGGGGTGTTGACGCATCCTCCATTACCCCTGAACCTCCTCTTGGTGTGGTTCCCTTCCAATCCGATTTTCAATACTTGACAAATCGTCGTTTACTTCTCAACTTCTTGACTCATTTGTGCTTGGAAAGGCTTTGGTTTTGGTCTTTACTGAACAAGGCCGACATACACTCATTCCCATGACTACACGCAAACACAATGATCACAAAGTGGTCTCGGTTTTCTGAAACACCTACACAGAGAGACACCTCGTGTCACCAGTATCTCTGACGACGAAGACGACGTCATCCCTACCAAACCATCATCACCCACTTTGCCATCATCACCGATAAAATCGATAGACCACTGAATCTATCCCTCCTAACTTTTTTTTTTTTTTCATAAATGCTATCTTCATAGGTCCTCTCACTTATCAATGCAATAATGAGGACCCATCTTCTCTTCCCCTTCTATATCCGGACATGATCGAAGAGATTTTCCTTCAATTAATGTTGTTGAGTGCCAGGATGACGACTCCATCCTCACTTACCTTGGGGTAGACGACTCCTATATTCAACGCGCCTTACCATCTGAAACTCAAACCATGTTGAATGAGTCGACTATAGAAATCAACATCCACACGGAGGAGGATCCTCACATTGTGAAGATCGGACAATCCCTTAACACATCAGAACAAGCCGCCTTTACTACCTTTCTCCGTACCCGCAACCAAGCTTTCGCTTGGTCCTACGCTGACATGCCAGGAATTGATCCTACCATTGCTGTCCATAACATCACCCTAAACCCCGATTCCAAACCAGTCAAACAAAAATTGAGAAAGATGCATCCACGCACGCCCTCTTGGTCAAAGAAGAGCTTCAACGACTTCTTTCGTGTCCTTCATCTTGCCTATTGACTATCCTCAATGGATTTCTAACATCGTACCTGTCACTAAAGTGACGGGGGGACTTCGGATATGCACGGATTTCTGAGACCTTAACCTCACTTTCCCCAAGGATGACTTCCCCCTCCCAAGTATTGATCAACATGTTGATCTCACAAGGAGCCATGAAATGCTTTCTCTCATGGATGGCTTTTCGGGATACAATCAAATTTTGGTAGCCCCACCCGATCAACATAAAACTACCTTCATAACTCCTTGGGAACCTTCATTATCGTGTCATGCCGCTTTGGCCTTAAGAATGCTTTGGTGCGACCTATCGGCGGGCCATGACTTACATTTTTCATGACATTATGCACACTATCCTTGAGGATTATGTCGATGATCTTCTTGGCAAATCTAAACATCGCAGTGAACATCTCGATGTTTTGACCATTATTTTCGATGCTTTATTTGCAATATTCAAGCTTCAACCAAAGAAATGTGTCTTTGTGTTCTTTCGGGAAAACTTCTTGGCTTTATCGTCTCTTTGCGTGGCATTGAGGTCGATCCATCTAAAGTAAAAGCTATCCTAGAAATGCCCCCACCCAAAAACCTCAAACAATTACGTAGTTTGTAGGGTAAACTTCAATCCATCCGGCGTTTCATTTCCCAACTCTCGGATCGATGTCACCCTTTTCATCACCTTCTTAAAAAGGACATTGCCTTTCAATGGAGTGAAGAGTGTCACCAAGCCTTTGAAGCTCTCAAATCCTATCTCTTGCAGCCACCCGTGCTTATTACACCTCAGGATGATCGTACTTTCTACCTTTACCTTTCGCCACCGACCATGCTATAGGAGCTATGCTCGCACATCGAGACTCGGCACGTCGAGAACAAGCCGTTTATTATATAAGTCGTACTCTTGTGGATTACGAGACTAGGTATACACATGTAGAAAAATTGTGCCTAGCCCTATCATTCGTAGCCACCAAACTCGACATTACCTCCTGAATCACAAAAATTTTGTCATCACCAACACAGAGACCCCATTCATTATATGTACGCCAAACCACATTTAAACCAACGCATCGCTCGATGGCTTATGCTCCTCACCGACCTCGACCTTGAGTTTGTACAACAGAAGTCAATCAAAGGACAAACTCTTGCAGACCAACTTGCGGAGGCCCCTTTACCTAGATAACAATTCACCAATTTTAATTTCCCTGACGAACTCATCGCCACTCTTTCACTCAGGGAAGAGTCATATCAAATGACCCTCTTCTTCGATGGATCTAAATGCCAGCGCGGCGGAGGAGCCGGTGTTGTTCTCATCCCTCTTGACGTTGAACCTATGCCTCTTTCATTCCGGCTTGATTTCCCCTGCACTAATAATACAGTGGAATATGAGGCCCTTGTTCTGGGTCTCCAAGTTGCGATACACTTAGGTATCAAATCTATCAATATTTTTGGCGACTCTCAATTGGTAGTCAATCAAGTTATGGGCATCTACCAATGCAAAAATGAGGAACTTCAAAAGTATAAACACTACGTGGATTCACTTCTAGCCTTATGTACTCACTATTCTATCCAAACCATTCCTGCTCCACTAACAAATTTGCGGATACTATGGCTTGCTTAGCCTCGCAAATTCCAGCTTCATCAACTGACTCTGACATTTTCGTCTTGGTCCAACAACTCTTTGCCCCATCTTATTCAGCCTCGGTTGTTTGTACGATAAATAATGTGTCTGCTAATTCGCAGGATACTTGGTACCACCAATTCCATGACTACCTTACAACCTCTGTTCTCCCACCTAACCTTACTAGTAACAGCAAACGTGCTTTTCTTAAAAGTGTTTCTCGTTATGTTGTCATGGGGGGACTCCTCTATAAACGTGGCTTTGATGGCATCCTCCTTCGCAGCCTAACCGGCGCGGAGGTCACCTATACCATCCAACAAGTCCACGATGGGATTTGTGGTGGACATTTTAGTGGCCTTGCCATGGCTAAACGAATCCTTCGCCTAGGTTATTATTGGCCTATTCTTAATAATGATCACTTTCTGAATATGTTAAGCGTTGTGTTATGTGTCAACAACATGCCAACCTTCAACATACTCCTAGCCATCCGCTACAGGTCGCACGAGATCTTTGGCCTTTCTCACAATGGGGTTTAGACCTTATTGGTGAGATTCACCCGACCTCTTCACAACGTCACCGTTGGATAATCACAGTGACCGAATATTACACAAAATGGGTGGAGGCCATTCCACTCATTTCAATCAAAAAAGAAAAAATTGTCGAATTCGTTAACCATCACATTATCTGTCGTTTTGGTATTCCTCATCGCCTAATAACAGATAATGGTAAATCTTTTAAAAATAAGTTGTTACAAGACCTTTGCGACAACTTTGGTATCAAACTCACTTCTCATCACCCTACTATCCACAAAGCTAATGGTCAAGCCGAATCTTCTAATAAAACCCTAACCAAAATCCTCATGAAAGTTGTCAATGAGTCCTAAGAAATTGCACGATCACATTCCCTTTGCCCTTCGGGCTTATCGTACTAGCATTCGTACCTCCACTAATGCCACACCATTTTCTTTGGTATATGGTACCGAGGCTGTCTTGCCTCTCGAAATACAAATCCCCTCTCTAACAATATCTCTCCAGGATATTCTTACCAATGATGATTTCCGCCAAGAGCGGTTAGCCCAATTAGAGCTTCTTGATGAGCGTCGTCTTACGGCTCTTGATCACCTTCAAATCTACCAAAAACGTATCAAGCGTGCCTATGATAAATGACTTCATGAGCGTACCTTTAAGGTTGGTGATCTTGTCCTCAAAGAGAATCAACATGTAACCAAACTAGAAAAGAGCAAACGTGGAAAATTTGCTCCTAATTGGATTGGGCCTTATATAATCACTCACACTTATGGATCAGGCACTTATCGTTTAGCTTCACTTAATGGTAAGCCTGAGCCTGAACCCCTTAATGCCTTGCATCTTCAACCATTCTACTGTTGAATTTAGTGTTATATCACTTCTTATCTACCTGTCGCTCGTCCCTTGAGCTCACTTACCACCACATACACTTTGTTTCCTACACCTCATAATAAAAATCAAGCTCACATAGTTTGATTCTCACTTCACCTCAGCAATGCCTTCCCTTTTTAGTCTAGTCCATGACTTCAAAGTATTAAAATAAGCCGTATTCTTATGAGATTTTCTTGAGTCAAACTTCCTACAAAAACTAGATGCTTCACGTCAAAAGGACATCTAGCTATCTACCTTATATATAGACTGCTCCCTCGAAGGACAGCTATATGCCAAACTATTGCTGCTATTATATATAGACTGCTCCCCCGAAGGACAGCTATGCACTAAAATCATATCTGCTACTATAAATAGAGCTGTTCCCAAAAGACAGCTATACACAGTCGGCCTTTATCGAAGCTTCTCGCATTGATCGCTTTGTGAAGACCTCAAGAATAGTACAATCAATATCCCTTATAGACTTCCCGCATCGATCAGTCTATATTCGGTAAAAAATAAAACCCTCATTCAAAAGAACTTTTGAGTCATGGACTTGTCTATTTAGGGTAGGTTCTCTTTCGTTAGAACACTCACTTTGTAACAAGTTCTCTCAGACCTCAGCTATATCATCCACCTCACCTCACCATTTGTTTCAACTCAAGGGACGTGACGTACACCCGATATATTGTGACCATACAACTCTTTTCACCTATTGACTTCTCGTCTATGCACGGTACCTAGGGCTTCAAGCTCGTTCTACGTTGTGTGGTTTGTTTAGCTCTTTTCACCTACGGAGCACTCTTTCCTCTTTACCTCGCATCTAGGATTGTGTGTTGATCTTAATCAGGACATGGTTCCCTTCTACTTGGGTAGGCTAACTTTCGCTTCCCTTATACCTTTTACAACATCACCAATTCATTACCAACACCAACAACCTTACCTTACCAATATTAATATCAATATTTTTACCAACCAACCAATTGCCTAAACCGTACCAAATTGCCTAAATTCACCTCTCCCTGGTCCTAAGGGAGAACTACATCGGTCTGAGGCCCTTCCTTGCTTTGTGCAATGGGCTATGTAGGCAGCACTTAGGAGACATGGGGTCTCCCAAGGTTAGCTCGACCATCCCCTACCATAACCTAGCATGTGTGGTAAATATAAATATTTTTGTGTATTTCTATTTAATCACATTCCTCTTTCTCCTTTTTCAAAAAACACCCAAAGTCAAAACGCAAACATTCTTATTATTATCATAACTCAAATCAACATACATATTCAGTCTTATTTAGATGTTAAACAAATACATCTTCTCTATCATCGACACGCAGGTCGGCATCCTTATTTATTCTTATACCTTGCTAACATTTATTTAGACCCTCACGCCTCATCCCGAACCAGGTGATGATCGTGATCGTCGACGCCTTTCGCCAGGCCTCTCTGTCCTCAAAGGTACCACGGCTATTGGTACCGCCCACTGATCTGCCAATATCTCCTGTAACATATGAATACGCCCTCTCACATGGAGGAATCCAGCCTCTAGTCTCTCCACCCGTGACTCTGTACCCGCTAACAATCCTCTTGTCTCATTCATCTACGTTTGGAGCTGATGAACTAAACTCTGCAGACGATCTCTCTCCGCTGTAATCACAGCTATGTCAGGGCGATCACGTACACCTCGCAGCTCTGCTACCCACCATAACCTATAGGCCTCGGTCGTTCACGCATCCATTACCTCCGCGATCGGCTGCTATCTCCTCGCCCTTTCGGAGGTGTTGGCGGGGGTGAGAATGCTTTGCCTCGGTGTCGATCCTCATATATTGTCTATAAGCTAGGGGTATATCTGCACAAATCCAAATTATCACCGCACGCGATCTAGAGGAATCCTCTCATACTCACTGGTTTGTGCCTGCGATCCACCTTAATCGCAACCTACACCCCTCAACTCCTCAGCCTATGTTCTCTGCATTACCATATAGTTCCCGTAAGGCCTCCAATGCCAGATATCCACAATCGTCACCCTCTCCCATACCTCGCACACTGCTGTAATACTCAATGTCACCCGTCACGACACGGGATCTTGCCTCTTGTTATGACTGGACCCATCGTCTGAATCCCAACCTCTGTACTCCGGCCTCTCACGATTTGGATGGGTCGGCCTATTGTCGCACACAAATAATGTGCTCATAGGACCAATAGTGTAATAAGTATGAACAATCCAAAGGTGTCGCCCTATGATTTCGCCTACAAGCCCATAAACCCCTGTATAACTCCGCCAAATATGCAGGTGCCCATGCAAAAGTCACGTTCCTTTCTATCATCTCCCAAATAACACACATCAATGCCTTTGGAAATCTTCCCCCATCCACCCTCGGTAATGCATAATACCCTACCGCTATCATTAATATCACTGCTAACCTTGTCTCCTCAGGGTGTGCTGCATACATTATCCCATATGTGAATGTCAAACCTCGCTGTGTCAAATCTCGTGCGTATGGACCAAATACTGCTGTTATCGCTCCCCGCGCCACGCTAGGTAATGCCTGATATACTGGTTTTCCTATAATAGGGAGTCTCAAAATACGGAACACATCTTCCAATGTTACTGTCATCTCCCCTGTTGGCAGATAGAAGGTATTCTTCTCTGGATTCCATCTTTCAATCAACACCTGCAACATAGCATGGTTATGTGCGATTCGTGAATAATAGCGGATTCCACTTAACCCCAAACGATTTATCAATGTCCATTCAGCTGGTGTTACATCCGCTCGATTTGTGACAACAATGGTACTGGTACACTATCATTCATCCTCGGCCCTACCTCTGCCTGCATACGTCACAACAACAAATAACCATTCAATCCATCGAATCCCTAAAGTTTTTTTTCTCACATTCTGGAAATTCCTCCAGTAACCGGTATCGGTTATAAATAGCGATATGAAGTTCGATGGCGATACCGATTATCCCTAACCGCTATCGGTCACATCAATTACATACACCTTGCCTAAATAACCACCTACGACAATAAATTGATCGTTTTTTTTTTTTTCCTCTCTGTATACACACAGACATACCAAACCCCCCTTTACCTACCCCATAACACTCACCTCACCTATAACCCTTGCTATCACGTTTTCTTTCTCATATCTACTCACTTGATCTCCCTCCTCCTATTCACAAAACATGCAAACACCAAATTACAACCAAATTGTTTACCTCTTGGGCTGCAGCAGCTTGCGGTGGAACTTGTCTTCCCTCTCGTCCATGCTGCTGGATGCTTCTCCTCGTTCAGACCATGCTCACCACCCTCTTCAAATATAGCTTGGATTTACTGTCTTCTTAATCTCAGCCCACAATCACGTTACTGTCTCTTTCCTCCTTATCACTCAAATCTCTCATGCAATTACTTGTTTGATCGTTAAAATTAAGTCGTCGCATTCACGTATTTAACATATTGCATGCCTCTCAAAATAAGAACTTGATTGCCACCTACGCTTTTCTATTTTTAGAAAAATCTTTTTTTTGTAAATCGGTTACCTAACCGATATCGGTCTATACTATACCGACATCGGTTAGCTAACCGACGTCGGTCACATACCCACCTTTTTCAAAACATAGTCCTTTTCTTTATTTTTTATCTAATTTTTGGAGGCGCCCGCCTCTTTTTCCTGCATACCAACACCGATAGCTATAATCTTTTCATCAAATCCACATCTCATTACGATTTCATCCATATCATCTATCTACATTACCAAAACAAACAAATCATCAACAAACGATATCAAAAACCATTAATCTATATACCATTTGGATCCAACTTAACAGCTACATACATACATTTTCATAAAATCAGCGACAAAACATACAACATTTCATAATACAACATGTCAATTAAACTCATCATTTATATCTACATACATCCCATCAACAAAAGACATCAACATCATTAATATATAACACCATGTAAATCCAACTCATCATACATCAAATATCACAAACCATCGACAAAACATTTAACGCATTTTTAAACACAGCATGTGGATCAAAACATCATATCTATATATATATACAAGGTTTCAAATATACAATGTGCCCTGCATCGGGGCCTCTGTGATCTCATAATACAACAAAGCCGGCGCGCAGGCCGCAATAACCGTCAAAAACCTCAACACGGCTCGCAGGCCGGTCTCTCATATCAAAAACAGACTCGGCTCGCAGGCCGGTATCAACTGTACAACCCGTACTCGGCTCGCAGGCCGGTATAATAAATAAATGAATGAATAAATGAATAATATGTAGGCACGCAGGCCTCTATCAACACAACCGGTTCACAGACCGGTGCCCATGTCCAATATACAAAAAGTGCAGGGACCCCTCAGCTCTCTCCACCTCCCTCTGCCTATCTTCCTGCTGGTCCCTATCCTGCCTCTCGCCTCCCGCTGCGATGACTCCACCCACCACCGGTGGCTGCACCTCCCTGAGACCTCTGGCTCCGAGAGGTCTCTGCTTTATGTGCCGCATATGGCTGATAATCAGCCCGTGCCATCAAGAATATCTTGATAATACCGGGCCTCCGTTCTAGCCTCCATATAACGATCCCGAGCCACCGTAGGTCTTTGGGGCTAGTCCTCGACTCCTATTACGGTGCCCCGTGCTCGTCTTTGGTGCTGCATTGGTGGTGCTGTGGGCTGGGGTGGTATCTGTACTTGCACTCTTGGTGTGGTGGTGCCTATACTGCGCTGGGCCGTGGGCAATGTGCTGTCTGCATTCTTTGGTGGTGGTGCTCGTGCTCGTACTCGCGCTCGGGCCGTGATCAGTGCCACTTCTGGTGGTGGTGCTTGCGCTATGCTCAGTACTAAGCTCAAGGCTAGTTGCCCCTATAAAACACTATCTATTCATGTGCGTAATGCAGCAGACAGCTTTGCCCTGTCGTAATAGTTGCACACACCCTTCGAGCTGATCTCGCTCTGCTATCACCGCTGCCAAGTCTGGCTGTGCAGGCTGTGCTACCCTCGCTGCTCTCTGACCAGCCCACCAAACCATATATGCTCCCGTACAGCCAGCATCATCTACAGTGTCATCTGCCGGCCTCTCAGCAACCCAATCTGGATCCACGGGCTGTGGTGCAGGTAGTGGGGCCTCTACATCATCCCTCCGGTACTGAGGGAAGCGAGGGGGCTCATCCTGTCGTAGCCCCATCTGCCTGCGTACCCTCTCTAGGGGTATCCTCTCATACTCTCCCGGCCTCCGTCCTGCTATCCAGAATGTGTACTGGATCCACTGCAACTGTCCTCGGGCTCCTCCACGGGGGTGATGACCTCTATACGGTCTCCATACAATATCTACCGCTGTCAGGCCCTCTAATAAATGCCTGTAGTAAGTAACGTCTCGCCCTGCAAGCACTGCTCGTGGCTGACCCACGACCCCCAACCACCTCTGAAAGCCAGTATCTATATATGACCTATGGCCCTGGCTGCTGGGGTAATCCTACTGGTCTAATGCATAT
This sequence comes from Taxus wallichiana var. yunnanensis, assembly GCA_018340775.1. Taxonomy (NCBI): domain Eukaryota; kingdom Viridiplantae; phylum Streptophyta; class Pinopsida; order Cupressales; family Taxaceae; genus Taxus; species Taxus wallichiana. The sequence goes on along the minus strand of CM031242.1, from coordinate 433,026,356 downwards.
GATGTGCTCATATGCCCAACAGTGAAGCAAAAATGTCGAACAAATCCCAAATCGCCTCATCCGGCGATAGCCCCACAGCTCTCTATATAACTGCACCAGGTATACTGGTGCCCAAGCATAACATGTGTGCTCCTCCACCATCTCATGTAGCACCCCCATCAGTGCCCGTGGAAAGCGGCCTCCCTCTGAGTCTGGGAGGGCGAAGCAGGTGATCCCGATCATCATCAACACGGCAAGCCGTGTCTCATGTCGGTGCGCACGGTACATATCCCCATACTGATACTCACGCTGTGATATGTCAATAGCGCGGCTGCATCCCCAAAAACCTGTAGGATGCTGTCCATGGCTGTCTCTGCATCCACCTGAAAGACGCCTCTCCATCGATAGGTAATCGAAGGATGCGATACACATCCTCCAATGTGATGGTCATCTCTCCAGTCGGGAGATGGAACACATTGGTCACCGGATCCCATCTCTCGATGAGGGCAACCATCAAACTATGATCTCTGTCGATCGCTCTGTATCGCTGGACTCCGCCGAGTCCCACCTCGCACATGATAGCCCGGTGTCTTTGCGGACACATGTGGTCGCATCCGCTCAACAAAGAGTGGGGCATCTCGTCCCGCATCGTCATTCAAACGCCGACGTGCCTGCAAAACCAACCCACTACATTAGCCCTACTCTTTATCACAACATCTACTTTACCCTCTATACCCCCTTTTATCCCCCGACCACACCCCGACTCTCTAACACACCCCTCTACCCACCTATCTTCTACAATATCCCCCTCCCTCTTCACACCCAAACAAACAACCCACATCATACTACCACGAAACCGAAACGATACCCAAACAACCAAATCCAACAATCGACACAACTTAAATCATACCAAAACACCCCTACCCCATCCCAAAACCATACTCACAACACCTAAACCACAACCAACAATTCAACACCAAAACATAACCCAAACCAACCAAAATAACTACAAATCACTACGAACCGGTACCGGTCACCCATAACCGACCCCGGTCTCCTCTCCACCGACGCCGGTCAACTACCGACCGACACCGGTCACCACCGATCAACCTTGCCCCTAGATTTTCTGGACCGATGCTGGTCGCTTAGTGACCGACATCGGTCGCTGTAAAAATTACCGAGCCGAACCCGCGCGGCTACCCAATTCATTTTTTTCCTATTTCTCCCTACATACCCACCCAACCGCCTTGGCCTATTTAGCCTATCTACCCTTTCCTCTTTTCATATAACTTCCATTTATTCATTATTTTCTCCAAATCTAAGATTCCTACCCGAATCCCAAATACAACATAATACCATTAAATTCACATAATGAAGGGTTTCGAACCTACCGGTACGACGACACGTCGTCGTGGTGGGATAGGTGGTGGTGGTCCAGCTGGTCCAGCACCTCCTGCTCCTCCTGGCTGTGCCATGGCTCAAACTCTGCTTTGCTGGGTCCTCTACCAATCAACTGCTGCCTGCTACTCACTCGGGCCCACCAATCAACTCACTTCTCCACTCAACTAGTGCCACCTCAGCCAACAAATGCACCAATATCACTATTCCACCTCAGACACCCCAAATCGGTTTTCAAATTAGAAATGTGACAATGACAGGCCGTATTTTTCTTTTTATAGGTTTTTAACATAGAACCGACACCGGTCAAATCGTGCCCTAAGGAACCGGCATCGGTTACCTAACCGGTACCGGTCATAGCTAACCGATATCGGTTTTGTCTTTATTCACCCAACTTTCTGCCCCTATTTACTAATCGCCCTTTCTCCCAACATCGCCTATATCCACCTTTGTTGAACACCATTTGTTCACCTATCCGGCCCGACCCAAGGCCTCACCCTAACCATTTGGCCCGACCCAAGGCCGCCACCCAACAACTTGGCCCGACCCAAGGCCTCAACCTACCTATCCGGCCCGACCCAAGGCCTCACCCTAACCATTCGGCCCGACCCAAGGCCGCCACCCAACAACTTGGCCCGACCCAAGGCCTCAACCTACCTATCCGGCCCGACCCAAGGCCTCACCCTAACCATTTGGCCCGACCCAAGGCCGCAACCCAACAACTTGGCCCGACCCACGGCCGTATCACTTCAATACCTTACCCAACATCAACAACATACACTTTTATCCACCCATCATGTAGCTTTTTGTTCCATCGAGCTCACCTGTTCGTGTTTTAGCATGATTAGGGTCCCTGACTTGATCTGTTGACCAACTTTGCCTAGACCTCGATCGTGACGTTTATCTCAACCAAACCAACCATTTGGTACTGCCGAACATGCCTAAACGTTCCTGTACCTTACCTGTTATATACCCTGGAGCTACTTCCTATGCCTTGGATACCAGGATTATATCACCCTTGTTTGGATAAACTATCGACCTTTGCCTATGCATTGCTGGTTTGCTCGTCAAATCATGTACCCTAGTCGCACTATTGCATTTCAACGTGCGTCTGCTTCCTTGGACTTACCCCACCTTCTCCCCATCATCTCTACACCATTTACCCTTTATCAACCCTATCCCTGATTTCAAGTTCTCTCAATCTGTGATAGATTTGAGGGGGATTACCTATACCCTTAACAGGAGAAACCACTTCATATTATTGTCCGTGCAGCTTTACAAAACAAGCTACACGACAATAAGGGGCTAATGTAGACACCAAATTTGTGTCTTACGACCCCTTGTGACCCGCATCTCATTTCGCAACCTAACCTCATCACCTAAACCTTACACAATTATTTATTAATTACCTTGTAATTGATAAATCCACATCACCTTACCTGCCACCTCATTTTGCCACCTCATCATGACCTAGTCCTAACCCTAAACTAACCTAATTAAGACCTATAACTTGGTCCACACCTACACCATGACTAATGACCCCTTTCTCACACCCAAAACCGACCTTCTAGTCACTTGACCAAGCCCGCAACTAATCTCTCGGGAGAAAAGTAGGGAAGGTGGGCTATTTTACTAAAAATAGCCCGCTTTTTCCTTACCGATACCAATTCCTAATCGACCGCCGTCGGTTACGTAACCGCCATCGGTTCCCTGTAAATGGGATCCCCAAACCAAAAACAAGGGTCGAAGGATTTTTGAATCGATAGAGAGCATCAGGAGCGATCAAGAGAATCCGGATCTTTACTTGGCTGAGCAGAGACAAGTGAAGAGACAAGAAGAGTTTGCAGCAAAGGAGATCAAGCCCAAGACTGCAACTGGATACCAGAGCCCTGTGATACTCAGCTGATCATCGGGAGGGAGATATCTCATCTTCTGTGTGTCAGGCCATCCTACCTTAGTTCTGCCTTTGTCATCAGAGTTCTTGGACCTGCATCTTCGTCAATAACTAGTAAGTTACATCTTGCATGTCCTTTTAATAATACTTCTTAGACTTTTGAATCACAGTCCTCACAAATCCATTCCTAGATCCACTACCCGGCAACATATTGCATCTAACTATCCTTCATTTACTTCTCATCACCTCATTACCTAATATCACCCATATACTAGCCTTACAAACAACACAGCTACCCTACAACAACAACCACCCCACAACACAACTAACCCACAGATCCTAGACCCTACCGATATCGGTTATCAGTAACCGGCATCGGTTATTGTGGTTCAAAACCAGAAATCAGCCTTTCCCCTACCTATTTCAACAAAGCAACTTAATTGATATTTTACAGTCTTTGGTGTTAATTCATATTAGCAGGGAAACTGACCACCTTCGAAAGGAAGTTTTATATTTCCTGGGCCCAAGGCAGTTTCCTCATTTATTGTCTAATCAAAATCTTGTGGTCTTGTGTTCTTATTTGCAGGTAGTCCTTCCAAGACAAAAAGGAGTTCTCCGCAGTCAGCTTGATCTTTCTCTACGGTACGTGCACACCATCTCGACATTCAACAGGTATTCCTCCTAGCCCTAACCCTTATCTGTTTCTCAAAGGAATGATAGGATAGAAGCAAGTCTATTCTGCAGAGCCGGATCATTCCGAGTGAAACAAGGAGGAAGAACTTGGCTTATTTTCTCGAAAAGTGTAAATAGATTATAAAGAAATCAATACAGAAGGACTTTCCATTCTTTGTCTATCTGATCTCTGTTATTCCTAAGCTTTCATTTATTTTCTTTGTGAAGATCATTTGTCTCAAGTTTGTTAGTCTTACCGATTGCATACTCTTCAACTTTGCAAGCCTGGTGATCTTGTATAACCAAGAAGGAACTTTGTGTCCTTGATTAATGAATCTGTGTTATGTTAAGAAACTTTGTGTTCTAGCAGATGTTATTTACAGAACTTTGTGTCTTTGAATTCCATCTTATTTATCCGATACAAATGATCTTGTTTCAATTTACTGTGACTTCGCATACATAAAGAATTACTCTGATATCTATAATTCTGTATGTTGCCTTTCTACTCTTTCCCATACTCTCATTTCCTCAGTCCTTTTGTAATTGATGATCTTCATAGAAAACACTTTCGTAATATCCAAGTTTAACCAACAAATCATGTTTTGTACATTTGTAAATAGGTTCGTTTCTGAATAAGGGAACCTCTCCCATTAAAGAGGAGGGACTTCTTGTCCCCTGACTATTGCTCTTCGTAAAAGTCCTATCTCGACGACCAATAGTTTTTCAAGACTCACTGGGATAATCATATTCCAGCTTCTGTAATTTTGATCATCTTTTGATCTCGTGACTCGCGTTTTACTCGAGGGAGAAGGACCCTTGGTATTGAAGACTCTCGCTTTAAGATTTTGGAGCAAAGCAGGTTTTCCTTTTCCTTCAACAAGAAATAGAAGGACTCGTTCGACAAGCACTCCACCTGCTCAAGATAGAAGTCCTACGGGTGGTACTCCTTCAGAACCAGCTAGCCCTAATCTACGAGCTTTGATTCTTGCTGGTGTTGCAGTTCCTCTCCAAGCTGTTTTTCCAAGAATGGCGATACCATTGCCCTGGGGTCACCGTGTCGGGCCCCTTGCTCTTCCTCAGCCTTTGCATGAGTTACCCAGAGGTAACCGGAAGAACTTTCCTAAGTTCAAAGGTGATGGCAAAGTGCATCCTGATGAACACATCGCGGCCTTCATTGTTGCATGTGGAGTCCTGGGAGTTGAGCACGAAGACGTCTCCGTGAGACTATTCATTGAGACTTTGCAAGATAATGCTGCTGATTGGTTTTATCACCTTCCGGCTGGTACTATCACTAGCTGGGACACTATGAGAACTGGGTTTGAAAATCGTTTCAAACCAGCAGAAGATGTGCATGCCTTGCTTGCCCAAATCTCTCAGATAAAGAAAGATTCACTAGAACCCATGAGAGAATTTGTGGCCCGATTCAATAGATTGATCCACAAAATTCCTGTAAATACTCGACCTGTTGATCAAATCCAAAAATGTTTCTTCTTAAATGCCCAATCGTCTGAAGTCAGTTATGCACTGAGAAGGGCTAATCTCGCAACATTGGTGGAGGATCAAACTCTTGCTGTTAGTGTCGAGGATGATCTGATCATGTCAGGGAAGTTGAGGAGAGACCCTTCCAAATCTAAGTCTGTTGCTTCCTCCTCCTCCACTCCTGGACCTAATACTGATCCGTTAGTCCAAAAGCTTGCGAATGATCTCATTGCTATAAAGAAACAATTGGCTCAGCATGCACCTTATGCAGACGTTCCAAGGAGAAATTTCCAGCCCAGAAATCGTCTTCCTTCTTCTCAAACAAGACTAGCACTTGAAGGACCTCTGTTAAAGTTCTGTAAATGCAACTGTGAGGTTGAAGAGCCGGATGATGATGAGGATAATGAAGCTTGCGAGGAGTTAATCTGAAATTTTGAGACATGAACTAATTCCCGCTTATAGCATTGTTTCCACTGGAACTTTGGTAGTTTGTTTGTTACATCTTGAGGTACTTGCATTGAGATAACTAGCCATTCCCACAAAATTTATAGGTCCAAAGGTGTTTACAAAAAATAAAGGTCTGGGTGGGGGATGAGCCATATTGATTCTAGGAGGTGATCTTGTGGGAGAAACAAATGGATAAGGGGCAGGGGGTCTTTGAAGCACAGGAGTATAGCTTTTAAAATGGATACCCTCTAAAGGCATAGTTTCTTGGAAATCCCCACCAACTTCTGAAAATACAGGGGAAGAATGAGAAACAAACTATTCAAAATCAAATGAACACCCTTCTCTAGTTGGAGAATTCAATTTCACAAAGAGGATACCTGATTTAGAACTACTTGAATGGCGGTATTCGATGATAGGCCAATCACTCTCATCAATGGGGATTCCTCTTCTTGACTGCTGATCTCCGACAACTCTCCAGGATCTTATTCGTTCTAAATTTTCTTTTCCTAACTCTGAAACAATGTCCTAGCAGGATCCCTAGCAAAGAAAAATCTTCTTTCTTCCACTTTACAAATAATAGTACAAATCTCACTTGATAGAGTTCTAAGACACTCGATCCTTATAAAATTCAAATAAATATGGAGTTACCACTAAGGATTTCCACCTTAGTTGTGCAAATGCACTAAAATATGATTTGTCAAATGTCTATTAGCACTAGAAACTGGAAATGAAAGATCTTACTTTCCTTTACCAAAATTTATCAGTGAATACTAGTGCAAAAACTTGTAGAGACTGGAAAAGTTACATACAACACCAGGGTCTAATTATTGAACTAATTCCCCGGTAATGGTGCCAGAAGCGTGTTGGTACCCAAGTTTAATCTCCTTCAAAGGAAAAGCAACATCATGGATTTAACAAGACACTCAAAGGTAGATAGATGATTATGTATTTCGTTTTGCAGCCGGGGAAGCAGTCTATCTGATTTTTTAGCAGTCAGGGTTTGAAAAGAGTGGGTAGCACCTTAAGATGATTTGATCTATCCTCACTATTTTAGGTTGTGCCTTTCAACCAAGGTAAGAGAACCCTTTTGTAGCTTGTTGTTTATGGAGGAGATGGGGATATCCATACTAATGAAGTTGTTAAGGAGACCTTGGAGAAAGTATGATCAATGCAACAAAATCTAACTCTCACGAGTTATCACTCTAGATAGTGGAGATATTTTCTAGGAAAGGTTTGGGCTACTAAAGACATTTGGAATCCTGATTGTTCCTACATGTTTTGGTGATGGAAATTATGCATTTGTATACACACAGGGAAAACAAGGGTAGTATAGGTAGGATTGGTTATTTTCAAATAAATTTTGGTGGGAGGTGAGACAACATGAACTTGATTTGCGGATCCTTGAGATATCTTACAAAATGGAAAGCTAAACCAACAGAATGCTACTGAATAGCTAAAATGTTTCTTTAACTGAGAATATGTGCTTCAATGGAGGCCCAGTTAGCACTTTGTCACACAATCTATGAGATTCTAGCATGATGAAGGCTTGAGTTATAAAACCCAACAAAGTATCAATATCTAAGCCCAATCACGCTTGAGGTACACCCAAAGGATTACGATACAATCTCTGTCAACAGTGAAAGAAAAATTATTTTAAATCATTTATTTCACTCCCGGATGAAAGCTCTCCCGAGAAATGAAATTGCAAATGCCACTAAATCACATGTCATGAAGTTGATACCTGTGTGATTGAGATAGATTTTGATACAAGATTACAACAGGAACAAGAAAAACTATTTGTAGACATTCAGAAATAAAACAAACACATTTTGCTTAAGATCAACACAAAATAACTTGAGTTTGATTAAATTTATCAGTAGGGGAAAGTTTCTAGAACAATCTCAGAGCTTGTCAATGGTTGTACACTCATAACCACCTTGACACGATCAAATTCAATACAAAAGAGATATACAAGATTCTCAAACGGCTTCTCAAAAAGGATGAGCTCTATCAAGCTTTTTTCTATTAGAAAAATCAGTCCCGACCCCTAACACTCCAACCATTTACATGATAAATTTGTGCAATTTATAACATTTTACAACAAAGTTTTCCCCAAAAAAATACAGACATTGAGTGCACTAGTGCTTGCCATGATCACGATCGTGATTCCTAGGATCAGATCTGCAAAAATTTACCAGGTGCTCAGGGGGAAAATCTCTTCGAATATCTCCCGCATTTAACTCCTTCCTCTGGTAAATCACTCTTTCTTCAACTCACCAACCACTTCCACCCCTAATCTGTCAAATCTAGCTCCTTGCATGCTCGGGAGAAGAAAAATGGAAAATCAGATCAAGCCCGATAGTCAGACCATTTTAATGGTGGAAGACATCCCCAAATCTTCCCCACCAAACCTAGATATCAAAATTAACTCCCCTCTTTGTTTGGCGTGTAGGAAATACCAAGAAATCATGAAGACTCGCACTTCTAGGAGATTTTCAATAAATGGGGAAAATTGGATTCGAGAGACACATCACATTATTGATCTTTACTTTGAATTTTGGCCATCCACGTGGAAGATTCAATTTAAAATGGGCCTGGGGTTTCCTTTTGATTTTTTACAACTTTTTGAAAGAATGGAAAAAATGTCAATTTTTATCCGTACCTCCGTCCTCGAGAAATAAGCCTGACTCGTGTCCTAAGGTGGGTCCCAAAGGAACTGCGGCCAAATTTTGATATTTCACCTCTTTTTTGGAAAAGGGAAAAATTTCCAAGTTTCCCCCATAGCTCCACCGTTTTGCATCTAGTCTCTGATGTGGGTCCCAGTGTAACCATGCTCCCTTTTTTACTTTTAACTCCTTTTCCCACAAAGGGAAAATTTACCACTTTTCCTCCGAAGGCCCGCAACTTCGCCATTGGTGGAGTAAGATTTTACCTTTCCTTTATCTGGCTTGCAGGCCATTTTGATGTTTTAATCTTTTGAATATCAGGGAGGAAAAAAATCCAAGTCACCCCCAATGGTCTGTCTCCCCGCCCCTTCTAACTTTTCAAACTACCACGCGTCATAATGGTGCACCTTGAGATGGTCCCCAAATTTTGAGACCTTGGAAGAGTGTGGGCTCACCACATGTCCTGGCCTAGTAAAATTTTTCTGAAGGCTTAAATCTTATCAAGGTACCATGTGTCGAGTCCGAGGCAATCTATTTTGGTGAAAATTAGGTTACACTTGCTGAAAATATCAAAGATGTTGCAACCCTATGTGCAGTCCATAATATCACTCATGAAGACATAGCTTTAAGACTTTTAGCTGCATATTTTAAAGGGAAAGCCTTGATATGCTACGAGACATAGAAATTTAAAGCATAAGAACTTGGGATAACTTAGGTGAAAAATTGCTGAAATAATTTTAGGATAATTCGGATCATTTGTCTCTCATTGAACAATTGTCTACTATTCAAAGAGCTCCCAATGAGTTTATGTCCAATTTCAATATCCATTTTTCCAGAATTTGGAAAAGAATTCCAGTAAGTGTCAAGCCTCAAGCTGATCATGCTTTCCTTTATTATCTTAGGGCATTAAACAATGATATCTCAACTATGATTCAATCAATGGGGGGAGAGACACTCCCAACAACCTACGATATCGCTATCTGAGCTGAAAAAAATTCCCTTTTCGGTAGATTTAACACCTATTCCTCATCCTATTAAAATCATAGAACCTACTATTGTAGCTCCATCAGATGATGTATTTAAAGCTTTGCAAACTATGGGAAATAAATTGACTTCAATTGATAACAAAATTTCATTATGTAGAAGACCCTATCAGGCTCCTTATCAAAGCAAAACCAATAGAATCAAAATTATAGGCAGCCTTACCAGCAAAGGTAGTTTGACCCAAAGGCTCCTAGTTCCTCTAACGCTTTAGTCCCAGTTAATATGGATACAAAAGATTGGTGTCAACCTTGCAATCAACCTCATGCAGCTACAAGTTTCCCAAATGTTTTTCTTAATCTAAATCTTGTTGCACAACCTCAATCTGAAACATTGTTCATACCTCAGATGGAGGGTGGGTAGCAAGAAACTCATGTTCATAAAGCACTTGAATAGAGTTTAGCTAGTTTTAATGAGGAGGATTTCATTGCAGTCACTACTAGGGCTCAAGGGAAAGTTGTTGAAAGTCAAAAACAACAAAATAGGCCTATACTACCTACTGTCACTAATAAGACAACATCTACAGTCCCAAAGTTAACCAACAACTGTGTTGTTCCTAAAAAATAACAAGTATTCTAGTTGATAAAGGCCATAAAAAAAACTACAACCTAATCCAAGAATATTGTTTATACCTCAGATACCCAAGGCAGATGAAGCAGAATCAATTTTCGCTAAGGCCTACTCTAAGACAGATTGAATCCGTCTCTAAAACACTTGCTTCTTTCAACATTGTTGATGTAATGAAAAAGAATAATGATAACATCTCAATGTGGGATGCTCTAAATATTCTGGAAAACAATATTTACTCTCTCACGAGCTATCTAAGTCAGTAGATTTCTTCAAAAACAACGAGAAAAATAATTTTATAAAGCGGACATGGTCCTTGGACGTTTAAACAAGACCACATTAAAGAAGTTAAGTGGATGGTCCATAAATTTTTGAATGCTCTTGATATCAAGAAGCCAACACCATTTTATTTGTCATTGATTATTGGAGAACATGTAGTTCATAATTACATGGTGGACATTGGTGCAAGTAGCACGATTATGCCAAAAGTGATTACGAAATATTAGGTTTGAAGTATGAGCCTACAGTAAAGTAGTGTCTTACAACTTGATGGAACTATGCACTAATAGAGTTGGTATAATCAAAAATTTAGAAGTGACATTACATGTTGTCCCAAATGTTTCTATTCTGCAAGATGTTACTGTTGTGGATTTACCTCCATACTTTACCTTATGCTTATCTAGAGACTTCACGACAAAAATAGGAGGTTATCTCTCTTCAGATTGGTCCTTCTTATTTTTCACTACTCATTATGGTACCAAAGTTACTATCAATTCAGATCCATTGGTCAGATTTCACATTGAGCCTCACTCTTCAAATGTAGTGGCTAATTATGCAGCCCTAAATTAGACTAATTTCGATGAGGTAGCTCTTGTTTCAGCATTAGATGGTGTTTCTAACATGTTTATGGATGAAAATAAAGTGGAAGAACATGCTCATGATCCTTTTAAGAAAGTTTAAGAACACATGTTTGGTGTGTATTGTATGCATGAAGAAAATACACCACTTCCCTTATCGTCCAAAATAGAAGATTCAGTAGAAGGGATTTGGAAGCTTCATTTTGATGGAGCTAAGAATAAGAAAGGATAGGGATCAGGTCTAATACTCACTTCCCCATTGAATGAAAGATATTTCTCATCTTTGCGTCTCTAATTTTCATGTACTTGCAATGTAGCTGAATATGAAGCATTAATTCATGGATTACTTTGAGCCAAAAGAGAGGTATCAACATGATGCAGATTTTTGGTGACTCGAGTTGGTTATTGATCAAGTAAGAAATTTCAATGTTTGTAAGAATTCATTAATGAAGTCTTACAGGACATAGAGTTTCGAACTTAATGGAAGATTTCGATGCTATTAACATTCACTATTCCTAGAGCTGAAAACAAGCATGCAGGAAGACTTGTAGTAGTTAGGGCTAGTTTTGAAGTGCTGGAACATATTGAAAATAGAAAAATACAACCTCATATAAAGTTAATTGTCAGACCTTCAAGATTGCCTAATAATGATTCAAATTGACAAGTTTTTGAAAGTGATGATCAAATCAGTAGGTTTTTACATTAAGAAGTTAAGTTTTCCGCAGTTAATCAGGATAAATTACATCATTTATATGGTGATCAAATTGTTCAGCTAAAGACAAATAAATTTCCTCGAGGTCTTGTCACATTGGAAGACATCTTCAGCACTGACGATCAGTTAAGAAAGGTCAAGACTAAAATGTCAACCCATGCTGATAATTATGAAGAGATCTCGGTTGATGAAGGGAAAAAACTATTTCTTGGAAAGGTATGTTCCTTAAATGAAAAGAATTCATTTCTTGATCTTTGCAAGGAGTTTAAAGATGTTTTTTCTTGGAAATACCAAGATCTGAAAGGATTTGATCTCAGTTTAGCACAGCATACAATTGAGTTGCAAACAAATTATAAACCTATTAGACAGAAACAGAGGCATGTAAATCCCAAAATAGAACCTCTAATGAGGAAAGAATTATCTAAGTTGATTGAATCATGTATTATCTTTCCGCTAAGCATTTAAGTTGGGTAGCCAATCTTGTTCTGTTAGGAAAAAGAATGGTGAAATCGACTATGTGTAGATTTCAGAGATCTTAATAGGGCTTGATAAAATATCATTACCCACTCCCAAATATGGATCAGATTTTAAGAACAGATATCGAGGTTTAGATATACTATCTCTTATAGATGGTTACAGTGTATATAATTAGATTTTAGTCTAGGAAGAAGATAGATATAAAACAACCTCTACCACTAAGTGGGGTACTTATGCTTACAAAAGGATGCCTTTTGGTCTTTCAAATGCTGGTGCAACATTTCAATGTGCAATGGACATGACTTTTCGTAGCTTGTTAAATAAATTCATCCTTGATTATTTAGATGATGTTATTGTATTTTAAAAAGATTCTGAAGAACATCTAATGCATTTAAGGTAAACTTTTCACTTGTGTAGGTAATTTGGAATATATTTGAATCCACTTTGAAGTCTATCTTTTAGTGCATCAAAGCAAGCTACTTGGTCATATTGTTTCTAAGCAAGGTTTAGAATTTTATCCTTTTAGGATCAAAGCCATATCACAACTATCATTGCCCCATCATAAGAAGGCATTACAAATTTTTCTTGGAAAACTCAACTTTGTTAGAAGATTTGTTCCATATTTTGTAGCATTGGTTAAACCACTCACAACTATGCTAAATAAAGAGAAAACTTTCTCTTGGACCAGCGAAGGAAGAGAAGGTTTTGAAGTAATCATAAAAGCCATATCTCAAGCTTCCACTCTTGCAAATCCCAATTTTGATAAATATTTTACGATGTATGCACTTGTAGGAGCTGAAATAATCTCAACCATATTAACTCATGTTAATGATAAAAATATTGAGTAGCTTATTGCTTTCTTCAGATAGAGCTTGCATGATTACAAAACAAGGTACACATTCCTTAAAAAATAGGTACTTTCAGTAGTCAAAGGACTAAATAATTTCAAGTATATGCTTTCAAACAATAAAAGCCATGTTCTTGTTTCTCATCCAAGTGTGAAAGCATTCTTACTAAATAATGAGTTGAATGAGAAAATAGAAAACTGGATAACAAAGGTCATGGAGTATGATGTTGATATTCGGGTTGCTAAGACGGTTCAAGGGAAAGGTTTATGTAAACATCTAATTGCTGATATGGAAAAACAAATTACAAAACTAGATGATTCAAAATGACATGCTGAAATTTCATATCAATAATCGAAATCATGGTTCAACCAAGAAATCAACAACTAAGCTCACTCACGAGATTCGGAATACGAGATGGATGGCTGATCGATTAACTACTTGAATCATGGGACCTATCCGGGAAGGTATGGACAAAAATAAATGAATGTATTTCAGATTACAAGTTATACCTTATATCTTCATTGATAATGTGTTGTTCAAAAGAGATATAAATGGAATATTGCTGCGATGTGTTGACTATGATAAAATTCAGAAAATATTGTTAGAATTCCATGAAGGACCTGCAGGAGGTCACTTTTCAGCATGTACCACAACCTTAAAAATTATGAAAGCTGGTTACTATTGGCCTAGCATATTCAAGGATTGTTTTGATTGGATAAGGAAGTGTAAAAGGTGTGCTTTCTTTGTTGGGAAAGAACGTTTAGCTTTGCTCTTGTAGCATATCTCTATTGATCAACCTTTTATGCAGTGGGGTCTTGACTTTATTGGCATGATAAATCCACCTTCTTCACAAGGACATAAGTGGATCTTAACTGCTACAGATTATTTTACATGATGAACTGAAGAAATATCCTTGAAGGATGCTAATGAAGCCTCAATACTATCCTTTTATGAAGGAATAGTCTGTAGATTTGGTGTTCCAACAACTATCATATCAGATAATTCTTTAGCATTCCTTGGTGAAAAGATAACAGATTGGGCTGTCAACCACGGAATTTATCCAAGTTCTTCATCTAATTATTACCCACAAGGTAATGGCTTAGCTGAGAGTACTAACAAGAATCAGTTAAGGATCATGAGAAGAACACTAAAGGATAATCAAAGAGTTTGGCATCTGATGTCGAATTCAACACTTTGGGCTGACAGAGTGACTCTTAAAAGATCAGTTGGCAATTCACCATATAAACTTATGTACGGGAAAGAAGCAAGAATGTCTATTTTAGTTGAGTTACCTGCATTAGATTTGTTGCATCAAATGGAGCTTCTTGAGAATGAACCATTACGGAGTTCGTTATGCGAGTTAATGGAATTACAAGAGCTAAGAGATAAAGCTCATTTGAATTTGAAGAAGAATTTTGAAAAGAAATCTAAATTCGAGTCTTGATGAAGGAGATGTGTTAAAGTGGGATGCTGATTGTGCAAAGCCGGAAGACACTCAAATTTTGATACACTCTGGAGTGGTCCTTACATGATTTCAGCTAGCAAGAACACAATGATTTATAGCTTTCGAAATTCCCATTCCTATGAATGGTATGTTTCTCAAACAATGTTATTGAATATCTTACGATTATTGTTAGAGTAGGATTTCCCTTCAATAAGTGCGGTTCTACGCACATTGCATCATTTTTCAATTCAATAAGTACATTCGTGCACGTGATCTGGTTTACGAGATCCTTTCCCGATTTTAGTTTTTTTGGAAGGGTTGGATCTTTCGGAAAAGAAAAATTTTCGTTACATGTTTGAACTCCATGCCCAATGGACAAGAGAAAAGCACTAGTCTTTAAGCTAGCAGAAGATTTCCCTGTAGGATCGCTAGAAATGTTGACAATTTTTGCACTTGTGCAATAATGGGCAACTCGAAAATTTGTCATTACGATAAAAGTCATGGGTGAATTATACCTAAACTAAGGGAGTTGGATATCATTTGTTACTACTAAATTAGTTATAAGATTAAATGAAATATACAATTATGTGTGCTGTCACAAGACATACCAAATCACATAGTTTGCAATTTCATGCCATTTTCTATAAAATAACACAAAGCCCCTAAGGACAACTATGTTGTCTTGATGAAGATGACAAATTATAGAGTATGTGAAGTGTTGAGTTTTGAAGCAGCAAACAAAAATACAAATATCAGAAAATTAGAGTTCATTACTGAATGTTACAAGTTCTCATTAATGTTCTTTCCTTCATGCTTAAGACATTCAATTATGTTCTTGAGTTGTTTAGTTCATTATACAATCCATACAGAGAAGCTAGAATGAAGAAGGGAATACACAACTCAATTTTAGAATTCAATGTTTTATTCATAAGGAAGGTCAAATGTTTCCCACATAAGCCATGGGATGTAACTAAAAATTAAAGTAAAAATACTAAAATAAAAGGTACACATGCATGAAAGAGAAATCAAATGAGTATGAGTGAACCCATCGTTGCCTTGGGTTTTTTTCTTTGATTAAAAACATCTCCATTTTCAGCTTCTTCTTCATCTTCATTGTAGAAGCCACTGTACCTGAAAAGAATAAAAGGATAAATATCGATTCTGAGCTCGGGATCAATTCATATTCCTAGACTGTCCTAATTCATCCATATGAATCTCTAATAACAGGAGATGTAATTTACTTAAATATCAAACTGCATACATGCTTTATTCACTCAGATAGAATGAATGAAGAGAAAATAAAAGAAGAAAACATGGACATAAGAGAGGCCAAAAATACTAGTATTTTCTAACTATTTTCCTAAGTGTGTAGGTACAGGTTGTAGCCAAGGAAAAATAAACAAGTCATAAGTTCATGCATAAAAAGGAAGAATGTAACTCAAGGTTTCAGTAACCATTCTGAAGTGGAAGAAGTTACAGTACAAAAGAGAGACTAGGAGATAGAAATACATGTTTTAGTTTGCTACAGAAGGAAGAAGCAGAATTTGAAAGTTGATGTTTGGCTAAAAAGAGAAGGTTACAATTGAAAAGGAATGAAGACAAGATTATGGGAATTTTTGACAGGGCTTCACCATGTAAAATCAACATTTCAGATTTTCCAACATGCCAGAAATGTTACTTAAAGGAAATAAAACATCTATGTGAAAGAAACAAAGTAACATAGATCTTAACAAGCATCTGAATCAAAGCTTATGCCTAAAATAATATTAAAACAGATGAACTGCTTGTAATTTCCAGAAATTACATACAAGATACAGAAAAGAATATCTCATAGTAGAAGATCAAGAACAATAAGAGTTGCAACAGTTTCTGAAAGTACAGATTTCTCATGAGGATGGAAAAGAACCAGAAGTAGATCAAAATTCCACCAATGACAACTATGGAGCCTCATTGTTTTGACATAAGATTGCAAGATCAAGCTAAAACTACAAATCAATGGATACTTTTATAGTTACCTGAATGAAAGTACTTCATTACCAATTTGAATCCTAGAGAGAAATCTATGCACAGTAATGGTTCTTTTCAGCTTGACTAATTTTACACAAAGACCAAGCACATACTCTCATTCAATTTTAGTTAGAATTACACATAGAGTATTGTAGAGTGCTACATGTTTAAGAAAACTACAATCATTATGACATATTCTCATAGTCAATCATTCAAGTGACTCAAAAAAGAACAGATTTTGAAGTCTAAAGAATACAGTCAAGGAATGAAATCATTATAGTTTTCAAAAGGAAGGGCAAGATGTTATTTAAGATGAAATTGTATCCTATAGTGGATATAATAGTCAAAATGGAGGGACAGATCTTCAATGGCATGTATATCTAGTTCTATTTAGGATTAAGCAAATGACAAACAACAACAATCATGCCCAATTTCAATTTTGAAATAAGCTTAGCAAAGTAAAGGAAAATTGTACGTTTAGAAAACATAGGGTCTACATGGTTATAGAATAATTGAAGCACTTAAGAAATAATTTCAGAGAGCCACAAAGTATCGTCTAGGCCAAACCCTATTACGAATACATGGAAGTCTACTAAAACCTAAAAGCATCATGCATGAAATGGATATATGAAGGTTATTATACAAAGACAAATCTACAGGGGAATCATAAGTGTCATTCTTGCACAGGTCTATATCTATCCAAGAGAGGAAGTATTTTTTAGAACAGTAAAATGAAAGAAGATTCAAATTTTCTAAAGAATATTACAAGAAAAATACAAACCTAAATACATAAGTTTAGGCATAGATTTTCATTCAGCAAATGTCAAAATCAGAGTAACAGAATAGAACTCACCATTTTATAATCGAAAGCAGTTGAAACTTTCAAGCAATAGAATGATGAAGCAAGAAATCCATATGCCCATGAGAAGTTTCAAACTCAGGAGTCAAGCGGGAGCAATAAATCATAGAACCCACAAATATTTCCAAGAGTTTTAGTGATATATTTAAAGAAGAAAAGAAAATAGAAGTGTACGTGTATAAGAGAAAATTATCTCACCTATAACCACTTATGGTGGAAAACACTCACAACCATATTGCTCAGAAAGCTCTAACAGAACGAAGACATGAAACATGCAACTCTACCTTGAATTCCAACCAAGGTTTTGAAAACCAAATCTACAGAGCTTGAGAGAAAGGAGACAATGTTACAAAGAAACCCCGTATAGCTTCGCAAAAATCTAGAGAACTATAAATCCAAGCTCAAATCTTACTCAGGAAAAATAAACCGAGCTCACAGACTCCAAAATGGCGGCCAAGAGAAAAAGGAAAAGAGACAGAGACCTCCTCTATGTTAAAAGCCGAGCTTCAAGAAAATGAAAATGATAGAGAGATCAAATACTTCTTCTCACGAATCTACAGAGCTCGAAGAATTAAATGAACCCTGAAACGATCATATATATAGCTACGCAAAGAGCTCAGAAGAAGCAAAAAATGACAGAAATCCATTTTTGTAGAAGAGATCAAACTCGAATGCTCAGAATAATGGAATCAAAGAAATTTTTGCTAGGGCTTTACCTACAGAGTGAAAATCCAAATGAAGTGATCATTATGGGTCAAGGTCCCCTTTATCATACAAACTCAAGAGACGAGTTAACAAGACTCAACCACGGTTAGTAAATTAACGATCAAGCTTCATCAAGGACAAAGATCAAAGGATGAGGATCGATCTCCACTTTCGAAGCAAACCATGGTTCAAGCCATTAAACGCATTTATCACAAGTTAGAAACCCTAAATCATGCTTTGAAGATCAATAATAAAAAATTGACAAGTACAGAGATCAACGCTCACAAATGGATCATCAGAATCAATGCAAAGTAGTCCAAGAAAAATTGCGGTTGTTGACCAACTTATCTAATTTACCAAATTTTCAAATTGTAAAACTTCCTCCCCATGCCCGAAAGTCCGCAGAGTACACGTGGCACCACCACATCAAAAGTGGAAAAGCGAGTCCGGGGTATTTTTTAAGTTTGAAACCTTTTGCAAAAGGGTAAAAAGTCCCAAAATTTCCCGCAAGCCCGAGCACACGAGGAGAAATTCAAATTAGGGAAAAGGTCAAATATCGATTCCATGGAACATTGGCGGGACAACGGTCTCTCTTAAAACTTTTATACGTTTTGCAAATGTGGTTAAAATTCCAAGTTGTTTTGAGAGCCCGCAAGCTTAAAGTTTCAAATAGGCACGAAAGTCCATGAAGGACTTAAAAGTCAAAAAAGCCTCGAAAGTCCGCCAAAGGAGCCAAAGATCAATGATGCAGTCCATCAAGGACAGAGATCGACGGTGTCGATAAAAGATCAAACCCGACCAGAGTTTAAAAATGCATATACGCGGCGAGTGGACAGGAAACCCTAGTTTGGGTTAAGTTAAAATGCCACCGAAAAATAACCAAGGGTTGACTCATCGTGCAGAAGGGGCTAGCCCACGTGTCTGTCAAATAATCATTGCAATGATTTCCAAATTCCGAACTATAGTATATGCTCCAAATAATGCAAAAACTGACCCGATTATATTGTGTAATGATCACCAAAAAGGTAAAATTTTAAACTATATTCTTTTGAATACAAAGGCCGACACATATATACATGTATGTATTTATCAAAGGTGGCAGAGACTAAAGTATTATGGCATGTATATTTTCTAAGTCCACAAGAGTGGTCAAACTCAGTTGAAGACAATTGTACGAATCAGAGGTGGTCCCCACTGAGAGGTGAATAATTTTGCTAAAGTATTGGAGATCAAAAGTGTTTATTTTCTTACACAGGAGTATTTTTGCATGCCTTCACAACAGGACAGAATAGAGAAGAAGACAGAGTTGCATGTTCATGGAGAGAGACTTGCCTAGCAAGCAATCTTATTTTTAGAAAATTATTCATCCTTCTCTTTCTTAAAAATAGATCAGTCAACTTCAGTTGACCAATTGTAATCAAGGCTATTAATGCCTATTTGTAATTGCATGCTCTATTTTTATTCCTTTATCTATTATTAAATAAAGGATAAAAATAGAATGCATGGGTGAGTACAAGCCTTAGGCTATTTTTAGAAAGAGGGTAAATTTTATTTTTGTTATATATTCTCAGTGCCTTTCAAAGCACAAGGAGAACTCTTTTGGAGAAATTTTTGGATATAGGAGTACTGAATCAATTTTTTCCAATTTTTCCTCTGAGTGTGAAGTACTTTCTGCCTTACCAATTATTTGCAGTCTTGTGTATGTTTCTATTAGTCTTGTGAATGCAAATTCCCTAATTAATCATCTTACCTTGTTGCAAAATTCAGTAATTTCTGCATGATATTAATGTGCATGTTTAGCTTAGCAATATTGTTGTGATAATCTCCCTCAATACCTCCAAGTGTTTTGCCCTTAATTTTCTGCAGAAGAACTGTTGGTTCGTGCACCCAAAATCCTTCACATATCAATTGTGCATATACTCAGTCAAAGCCCTCATACAAATTTGGTGTATCACCTTAGTTTTAATTACTTTACAGTCATCTTTTACTCTTAAACCCCAGAATCAATTTAGGATACATCAACAAGGAACCGGCCTTGATACCGGAGACTCACCTCAAAATAGGTATACCCATAGACCTGAGGTGTTTCCATTATATCTACAAAAGAGAGAGATCAAATTTTGCAAGCTTAGAAAACCTGCAGCCATCTCTCTATAGGGTGCACTTTCGAGAGATAACAGAAACCAAAGGAAGATAGAGACCTCTCGAGCACAACAACAAGTGATAAAATGTGACAGAGGTTGTAAATCAATGGATTGAAAAGGCAAAATGTGGCAAGACAATTTTGAGCACCAACACTTTCTTATGGCATATTTTAATTAATTATCTTAACAACATGATTACTCACAATATTAACACACCATTTAGTAAATAATGAAAGGGTCAATGCATCACAAAATAAACACATGCAAACACTAACAAAGGGACCAAATAAAAGAAATGCAAAAAAAATCCCTTGGTCACATTTGAAGGTGATTACCCCCATGGGAATCCCTAACAACAATCAAACACACACAAACAAATACAGTTTCCATGGTGACCTTGTTGAATTCATCTAGAATTCTAATGTGGTTGGTCTCCAATCCCCCGATGTTTGTTGTGATATTTTAAACCTACAAAAATACAAATACCTCCTTCAACCTCATGGCCATATTAGAACATCCAAATAAATATAAATACAATTTCAAGATCATCAATATATATGTGAGTCACAACAATCATCAAGACAATCAATAGCATCACTTACAATTTCATCAACAACTATATCATTATCGGTTTTAATTCAATTTTCATTTTTAGGCCTACTCTAAATATCCAATTATCACAAGTCCGAACAACATCTATAATATAACCATGTCAAATAGTATATCAACAACAATATACAAAATGTCTCTAATAACCACCAACACTCGAGATATGAACCAAAATCAACAATAATCTATTATCTAACATCTAACATCATACTATATCAAAACTATAACAATGTCTATAATATAGTCAATGTGATGTCATGACCGATTGTCAAAGGTGTCAAAGGGTAGTGGGCACTACATCCCCCTCCCCTTAGACTTGACTTCCTCCCGGAAGTCAACTTTGGAATAGATGTGGGAACCGAACTCATAGTAAAGTAGCATCCTCCCAAGTAGCCGCACTATTATCATATCTATCCCATTGCACTTGCACACGATCAATCTCTCTCGCCTCAAAGGCCTAGGGTCTACGATCTATAATGTGAATGGGATCCACCATCACCTTCCCCGATCTATACCTACCATGAGGTACAATTCAACACATGATAAGGATAAGCAATGTATCTCCTAATTACATAAACATGAAACACATCATGTACGTGAGACAAGCTAGATGGCAACACTTTCGGCAAGAGTAGGCCAAAGGGCCGATACGCTCTAAGATCTCAAAAGGACCAATGAATCTAGGCGATAACTTATAACTTTTTCCATAATGGATAGGGATCTTATGTGGTCCGACACGAAGGAACACCTTCATGCCCATATCAAAACTATGGTCGAGTCCTATGCTGATCTCGCATACTTCATCTTCTGTCTGTGCCTCTATAGTCTTTGTCGATCAAAATTACCACTTTTGCTCCATGTCCAAGAATAAAGCTGGTCCAAGAGAAACCCTGTCCTCTGCTTTGTCCCATCTAAGAGGTGTCCTACACTCTCGCCATATAAATCCCGAAAAGAAGCCATGCCTATAGAACTTTGAAAACTATTATTGTAGGAAAACTCCACCAAGTACAAGTACTCCTCCCATCTCGACCGATGATCCATAAAATACATCTTGAGCATATCCTCTAAAATATGATTCACCCGCTAAGTTTTCCATCTGTCTTGGGGTGATATGCTGTGCTAAAATTGATCCTTGTCTGAGGGCATGCTGCATGGTAGTCTAAAAATAAGAAGTATACAAGGGATTGCGATCATAAATGATCTTCCACGGAATCTGTGTAACTTGAAAATCTCATACGATAAACCCATGCCACTTTGCACTAGTTGTATAAGTGGTCTTCACTTTGGAGAAAAGTGAGCCACTTTTGTCAATTTATCCACCATGACCATGATGGCGTCATGGTGATATCTTGACATCTGTAGCCAAACAACGAAGTCCATGGAAATGGTGTACCATTTCCACTCTGGTATAGCATGAGGAAAGAGAAGGCCATCTTGATGCTAATGCTCGGCCTTAAATTTATGACACTCTAAACAACATGACAAAAATTGAGCCACATCTCTACGAAGTCCTCTCCAGTGATATAACTGTCTCAAAGTGGCGTGTATCTTCTTTACCCCGGGATGGGCTGAATAGGGTGCACGATGTGCCTCTGCCTGAATATCCTACCTAAAGCCTCCATCTCTGAAGACATAAATCCAACCTCTATGCTTGAGAAGTCCATCTGCATCTAATGAGAAACCATCAAACTTCCCCTCATGGGGTCTTTAGGACTCATCTTTGCTCTCGCTGTAATGTAGAAAATGTCAAGAGGAAACTGCTGAAGGATCCTACTTTGCAAATATGTGCCCACTGAAGTGGCCATAGCCACATGTCTCCATATGTTGAGAGTTTATAAAACCACATTCTCCTTCCCCTTCACATGCTTTATCTCCATATCATACTTACAAAGTAACTCCATCCAACGCTGCTGACGAGCGTTGAGATTGGGCTGCGTGAAGAGGTGGTAAAGAATCAAGTGATCCATCTTGATTGTGAATTTCTGACCAAGAAGAAAGTGTCTCCATCGAACTAAGGCATGAACCACTGCCCCAAGCTCAAGATCATGAGTCAGATAATTGATCTCATAATATTTGAGTTTGCGAGACTCAAAGGCCACTACTCTGCCCTCCTGCATTAATACACCTTCAAGTCCTACCAAAGAAGCATTCATGCATACATAAAACACACCATGTGAATCCAAAGCACTTTGCAAGAATGGGTGTTGTCATGAGGCACTCCTTCGATGTCCTAAAGGCCTTCTCATCTGTCTCGACAAAAAAAAAACTTCTTCCCTTTCCGTTGAAGAGAAGTAATGGGGTACACAACTTGAGAGAAGTCCTGACAAAATTTCCTGTAATAATTTGCCAATCCCATGAAGCTATGCACCTCTGTCACACTAGTGGGTGTTGGCCAATCCATAATGGCTCTAATATTAGAAGGATCGACTACAATACCTTCCCCAAAATTTATGTGACCCAAATATTATACCTCTATTTGAAAGAATGCACACTTCTCCAAGTTCCCATAAAGCTGCTGCTCACGAAGGCACTGAAGAACCCAATGAAGGTGCCCCTCGTGCTCTTCATGTGTACGTGAGTAAATAAAAATGTCATCTAGGAAGATGAGCATGAAGCAATCTAAGAAAGTCCTGAATACCCCATTCATCAAACTCATAAAAATTGGGGAATTTGTCAAACCAAAAGGCACCACTGTGAACTCATAGTGCCCATATCTTGTATGAAAAGTGGTCTTATGAATATCCACCTCTGTAATCCTCAGCTAATGGTAGCTTGACTTTAGATAAATCTTAGAGAAAAATGTGGCTCCATTCATCTGATCAAACAAATCATCTATGCGTAGAAGGTGATAACAATTTTTTATCATTACCTTGTTCAGTTGACGGTAATCAATACACAACCGAAAGGATCCATCCTTCTTCTTCACAAAAATCACCAGTGCACCCCAAGGGGATACACTATGACGTATTAGGCCTTTCTCCAAAATGCCCTCTAGCTGCAACTTGAGCTCACAAAGCTCTGGTGTGGTCATTCGGTAAGGTGCCCATGAGATAGGCTCTGCTCCTAGAACAAGATCTATATGGAAGTCAATATCACGTGGGGGTGGTAACCCTGGTAGCTCCTATGGAAAAAAATCAACAAAATCTCTCAAAATGGGATGTTCATATAGCGATGGTCCACTAGACCCATCCTCTGATCGATCACTAATTGTAACAACATTCATGTAACAACCCATCACACAAACCACTTAAGCTTCATAGTGGAGATGGTGCGAATAAAACGGGTCTCCTCCCCCAACTATCATTACCTCAACTCCTAGATCATCTATACAAGATATGATCTTGTGGTAACAATCCATCCCGGCCATGTGTACACACAACCAGTCCATACCCAATATGACTCCATACAAGCCCAAAGGAAGGATACAAAGATTCGAGGTGGTGGTGAAAGGTCCCAAATCCACTACACACTCCTTAACTAAGGAGCCTACGAGATCTTGGCTCCAAGCCATCTCAACGTCCTAACCTACCTAATCTTCCACCACCCCGCATCACTCAACTAAAGATGCAAAATAAAAGAATTTGAAGGACCAGAATCAAATAAAATGGAGGTAGGAATACCACCAATGCTACATGTGGTCTCAATCACGATACTCTGATGCTCAGCCTAGCTGTTCTTGACCACCACATATCCGATGACTACGTCCCATGTCACTAATGGTAGGTTTTGAGATCTGTGTCTTACCCTTGTTAATAGGGTTTTGAGGGTAGTCTCTCCAAAAATGTCCATCAATTCCACAACCAAAACAACCACCTGATCCTCTCCCATGTGTAGCAGGTTTGATCGGTACTCTGAGGTCTATGGTGTTGGTCCTGATGATCTAGCTGTGGTCTGCTATGCTCTCTAATGGCAAGCTCCTACTGATTGATCCCTCTGGGCACCATGTGTCCTGATGGTACCCCTAGGAAGAGGCCCCATACTCATACCCCTCTTTGCATCGAATCTTTATGGAGGTCTATAAGGTGGGTGAGACTGCTGCTGTGGTCTAATAGATGACTATGCCAAACCTTGTCCACCATGAGAAGGAGGTACTCACCCCCTCAATCTACTATCCTACATTTGCTTTGGAAGCAGCTCCGAACTCGTCTCTATCCTACTGGGTCTTTCCCCGAGTCTCCTATGTTATATAGGCCTTCTCAATGACCTTAGCTAATGTCTATAGACAATGGATCTGAAATGCACCTCCAATGTCAAGATTTAGGCCCCAAATGAATATGTGGATATGTACCTACTCGTCCTGCATGTAATCAACATACTGGAGTAAATCCAGAAATATACTCTCATACTCAGCCATTATAAGAGATGTCTGTCGGAGGTCATGAAGCTCATCTATCCTCTGTTGTATGAACCTCTGTGAAAAATATCTGCTCTTGAACCACTCCTCAAAGAGCTCCCAACTAATTGTCTCGGAATCCACATGGAGCTTCTGCTCATCTGTCCTCCACCAGAAACCTACTTCGTCTCTCTATAGATGGATCGCAACACGAGCTTTTGTGTTGCTAGAACAAGGGCAGAGCTTGAAGCATCCACTCAAGCTCACCAACTAGGCCTCTACTTGAAATCCACCTATGTCACCAGAATAATGTGATGGTCGTAGCTTTAGGATCTCCCTGATGTGGTCTGAAGCTGTAGTTTGATGACCCCTAGGCCTCCTTACATGCTCATCTCTAAGACTAGGGCTTCGAGACCTATCTCTGTGTCTTGAAACTCGGTCTCCCTATCCCCTCTGTGGTGACTCTCTATGACTAACTCCACATGGGAGTTCTCTCCTCTATGCTCCTCGTTATGCCAAGGAGATGCACGAGCCTTAATAGATGTCACCCTATCATGTCCGATCAAATCTGCTCCTCGGTCCCTCCACGTAGATCAGGATTAACATATTGAAGTGTCTATAAAATATGTGGTAGGATAACTTCTACAACATGATCTGGTGGTGGTATTTCTAGGTCTATGTGAAATGATCCCTCGTCTTGTCCACACCTCCTGCAAAGACCGGGAGAGAGTTAGTTCTCGTAGATTCTAGGTTTTACTTAGTTTTCCATGTTAACTAAATATGTAATTTCCACACAAAGTTGTTTTCTAGATTTAAAAGCGTGCTAAGTTTAATATTTTACTAGGTTTAAATGTTTATGTCTCAAGTTTTCTATTGTGCCCAAGGGTCCAAAATTTTGAACCCACGACTCTGATACCAAGTGTAACACCCACCTAAACTCCCATTTAAGACCCAAGAACAACCTAGGTTTAGTTAGAAGAATTATGGAATAATTTTTTTAAAGTGTTCACGAAAAAATTCCCAGAGTCCAATACAACAATTGTCAAATCACCTTACAAAACAATAAGAGATTGAAATTCATCCTTAGTGCAGATAGATTATCTTCTTGCAGGGCGTGGGAAGAAACTTTCCCAAGGTGCAAAAAGTGGGTGCGGGAAGAAACTATTTTTTTGGGTGCACATGATGGATGTGTAAGAAACTTTTTCTCTTTTGGGTGCGCAAGAAAATTTTTCTCTTCCGGGTGTGCAAGAAGCTTTTTCTCTTCCGAGCACACAAGACGGGTGCACAAGAAGTTTTTTCTCTTCCAGGAACTTCAGGAGGCCATAAATTTTGATAGGGAGCTCATTTTTGGCAAACCAAGAATTTTTGGAAATATCTCGACGTCCTCTTTGCACATAATACTTAATAATTGAATTAGGATCAATTTTTAAGGGTCAATTTTGAGAAAATGCTCTGCAAGTTTATAAAAAGAAAACTGGTAACATTTGACTTATAAAATTTTGTTCAATTCGACCTCCCTCCTTTCTCAACATGCCAAACAGACATGAAGGGTTTCTCTTAGAGGAATTTAGGATGGATTGCAAGGTATAATTTATTTGGTTTATTAACAATTCAAAAATTGCAACCTTTGACAGCAAAACAACTGCAATTCTCTCTTTGCTTGAATTGAAATATTCTTTAAAAAAAATTCTTAAGTGATAAGGTCTAATGGGGTCATTTTGGTCATATTAAGTTGAATTTAATGTTTCATTTTATTGTTCATTGTTGTAGAGGTCATTTTGTACATTTTGAATAAAATATTTTCCAGTTTGAAAAAACATCTAATAGCGATCCAATTCGAATAGATTTGTTTACATTTACCAACTTCAACTATGAATTCATTCCAAAACACTCTAACCTATTAAGTTGATTCAACAAGGTATTCAAATGCCAACTTACAACTTCTGATTTTCAAAACATTCCTTTCTAAAGAACAAAGCATTATGTCATTTCTTCATACGTATTCACTTTTCATCTTTCCAATAGAGATTTCAAATACATTAAACAATCATATTTTAATACCTAATAATACCATTTAAGAAAAGTAATACAATATTTTATCGATTCAAAAGGATATCTTAACAACTTCTTTCTTCCATTCCTCAATTTCAATATACAAAATACAATTTCCTTCTCATTCATTCAAAGATAGAAAACAAAGTACATCTCTTTCACATTTCGAATTACAAATTTCATAGCCAATGCAAAACATATTTCCATCATAATTATATACAAGGTCATCCACTTCAAAGTGGAAAAGGGTTACAAATAGAAATCTCACAAGGGTTTGTTCAAACTATCTTTTTCCTCTCCTCCAAATCAGCAACTTGTAGATCTATCATTTTCTAGTTTGATCACAACAAGACAGGGGGAAAGACAACACTCTCTACCCAACCAAGACATCCAATGAAAAGGAGAATTCATCATTCTTCATTGGCCCTTTAGACCCAATCACATTTCAATAAGAAATGTGACTCAACTCATGGTAATAAAAGGCTTCCACAACACAAAGGCAATCTTTTACATGCAATTTTCACATTTGAAACACAATCTAAAACAAAATAGCAATTTTAACAACCACAAGATAAAAACACAAACAATACTCAGGCTTCATCAAGCAAGCCAAAGGAGCAAGAAACTATGGGGGATGCTATTTATGCCTTCTAAAGGGGAAATGGGTATCACCACCTGATTACAAACCACCAAAAATATAGTATATCAAAACCCTAACTTGCCCTTATGCCTCCCCCAAGTACCCCTTATTCCTCACATTTCCTTATGCCTCCCCAACCTCTTATCGCACCCTATAACGAGTAAAGAAAAGCAAGCTATTTCTTTGTAAGCTGGAATCCAAATCCCAAATCCCTCCACACTTATACCTCCCCAAAACACTTATGCCTCCCACAAAATATACCCCATAGTCTTCTCCTACACCATTCCTAGGCCATCTACCCAACAACCCACAAACATGCTAAAACATTCACAACAATAACATTCAACCATTCACATATACAATAAAAGAAAGAAAGAAGAGCATTTCAAGAGCCAAGCTCCTACCTCTCCATGATGGAGTTTGTTCCAAGTTCAAAACAACAAGCTCTTCCAATGCAAGAAATCCAAATATCAACCAAGCACAAGTATTCAACAACCTTCAAACTTCTCCAAGGCAAGAGCTCTCCAAAAAGCAAAAGAAGTCACCCAAAGTGAAGTATGCAAAAGTGAAGCAACCCAAAACAAGGTAAGGAATTCCAATAAATAGAAGAGGGAAGAGAAGAGGATGAGGTGGATCCATGTAGGATGCCACATCACACTTCCTCACCCCAACAAAAATTCAAATTCATTCTCCAATGCATAATAAATAGGTGGGTGAATAATATGACAGTTTACTTACACACTCAAATCAAGCCCACACCCCATAAGGACTGAAAATAAAACATGTAAGAAAAGTGTAATTAAAACCTAAAACTTGACTTACAAATAAAAGTATAATAAAAGTCTAAATTTAACTCTCCAACCATAGGTAAGGTTGGTATATAAATTTAAGAGGTGTGGGACAAGTTTAACTTGTCCCACAAGCCTCCAAAATCAACCTCCAAGGAAAAATTTTAATTTCAAAGAAGATGAAGTGTTTCATACTCCAAAATCAACTTACATATCTCTTACACATCACTTACACATTTCTTACAAAACTTTAATTCAAATCCAACAACTCTATTAATTACTTTCTTATGACATATTTTAATTAATTATCTTAACAACATGATTACTCACAATATTAACACACCATTTAGTAAATAATGAAAGGGTCAATGCACCACAAAATAAACACATGCAAACATTAACAAAGGGACCAAATAAAAGAAATACAAAAAAATCCCTTGGTCACATTTGAAGGTGATTTCCCCCATGGGAATCCCTAACAACAATCAAACACACACAAACAAATACAATTGCCATGGTGACCTTGTTGAATTCATCTAGAATTCCAATGTGGTTGGTCTCTAATTCCACCATCTTTGTTGTGACATTTTAACACTACAAAATACAAATACCTCCTTCGGCCTCGTGGCCATATTAGAACATCCAAATGAATATAAATATAATTTCAAGATCATCAATATATATGTGAGTTATAACAATCATCAAGACAATCAACAATATCACTTACAATTTCATCAACAACTATATCATTATCAGTTTTTAATTCAATTTTTATTGTCTAGGCCTACTCAAAATATCCAATTATCACAAGTCCGAAAAACATCTATAATATGACCATGTCAAACAGTATATTAACAACAATATATAAAATGTCTCTAATAACCACCATGCATCAGATATAAACCAAAATCAACAATAATACATGATCTAACATCTAACATCATACTAAATCAAAACTACAACAAGTTCCATAATATAGTCAAAAGTGTCATGATCAATAGTAAAAGGTGTTAAAGGGAAGTGGGGTCTAACTAAGATGTAGAGCAACACTCGGTTGTAAGTCCACCATTGTGGTAGATGAGGATAGTTCGACCCTTTCATATGTATCTTTCTTTTTTATGGGTTGATGCTTTGTTTGGGGTTTTGTAAGTGATCTTGTTTATTGCAATTTTATCAGTGCTTTGTAGATCACATAAAGAAATTCACGTGATAAAAGGGAACATAGGAAAATATTCTACAACCTTGCAGAGGAGGTTCTTCGGTCATTTCCGCATACCAGGGCACCTAGATTGTAGACAGGGAACCCCAAGCACCATCATCCTTCCAAAGGAAGCCCAATCTTGCCAAACATTCTTGATCCGTATTTTTTAATGATTATGTGTAACGCTCAAAATTACAAGAGCTGAAAAATGAGGATTTTTTTAAACACATAAACATAATAACAAATTACACAATTGCAATTATACAAATTTATTTAATCAAATTAATTAATCAATTTTTCTATTTTGATCTATCTGATAACATCCATGTAAGGCATGTGTGGCTGAGAAGGTGTATCCAGATCTCCATGATCTCCCTTCGTCACTACTTCAAGTGACAATGCTTACTAGCATTTCATCTAACCCTGTTAAAGGTCATGGGAACTATGTAAAATTCCTTCGGTCTACCACAAAGCTAGTTTCCGGACTTTGTATTCCGGTATCCAACCATTGTCTACCTCATGTTCAGTATTTCAAATTCCCATGATCAGGTTTATAGACAATTTTTTTAATTTAATTGGACGGTCCTAGGTGATCGAACAATGCACAACCATCAATGCATTATTTTGGCCAAATTTATCCGCCATGCACATTACGGCTAAACTCAAGACACCACACTAGTCTTATGAGTTTTAAGTCTTTCGCCACCTCACAACTATCCCTTTCACAGTTATCTAGATCTTTATAGTTTGTTTTTTATTTTATTTCCAATTAAACCTATCTTGCAAGAGTTTATATTGAGATAGATGCCAAAGGCCAACTAGGATCTTTATGAGATAAGTACATTCGTTATGCTGAAATGTAACTATATCAACATTCCGCATGTACTTATCCCTTAATATGCCTAATAGATCTTTTCATCTATTTACCATCCCATTTAGTCTCTTTTTCCCTGATGTTTGATTCTTTAACCTTAAATTACCTTTTACAACGATACTCTTCCATTCTCTATACAACAGGATTTACAATCTTATCATATTAATACCAAGTTTACCGAAAGGCCGAATTAAATATATATTAAAAGCGTAGATTTAATTATTCCTTCGATTAGCTACACCGTGAAATAGATTATTTAATTTAGAAATTAAAGACAATTGATTGTTATAATAATTCCCCAATTATCGCTTCATACATTGATAACTATCAAATAAATGTATTCAACAATTTGTGAAAAGTAAGATTTCACAACTCAAGTATTAATCATTTACTCATATTGAGATATTATTACACACAAAGTAATCATCTCTTTATTAAAATCATATATTACATATGCCGTTAAGGTGAGATATATAACCGTATAATAATTCTCACATAGTGAGGTTTGAATATTTACAATGAGTCCAAGATCCCAATAATTTAGCCAAAAATTAAAGGATATCATCCTTTCACCAATTGAAATCCAAGTATCTCATTTAGATCCATGCTATGATAAAACTTCACAAGACACGAGTTTCCGCACATCCGAATGTAATGGCTAATGGTGCTGCAAGACTGGAGTAGTGGTATGATGTTAGTTCAAAATGAACTGGCATGAATATTAACTCCATTTTCTGATGCAATTAATTAATAAAATATGAAAGGATATACATGTTGTTTTATCAACAAGCACATGGTAATACAACTGAAAATATATTACTACCTGATTTCTATAAAGATACAACTATGGATGCACACAAATAGAACAACCGATTTCTATTTCAGCGATCATGTTTCTGTCTAATCACAAAGGTCAATACATCCGTATTCCAGCTTCAATCAGTAAGCATTTGACATTTAAAATTTCCACATAACTTCGTAAAAACAATATGATTAAGAAGAGTATTTTTTTCAGTCAATGAGCAGCTCTACAAATTAGCACAAATATCACCATATTTACATCACTTTAACATGTTCTATCTGGTAAACAAACAACCCAACCAACAATATAACAGCACCATGGATACATCATTTAAACATACTATTTTTAGTAAAAGAACAACTAATAATTTCTTTCATAAGATATCATTATTTTAAACCCAATCATACCTCCAATTACTCCTTGGTGCATCTCGGTTAAGCTGTCCTAACTTTCATGCCCTTACCAAGACAAACAATTTCTTTTTCATAGTCTTACAAGAATCCAAGTCATATTGTCAGGCTGGAAGTTACAGGCTAAATGCCAATTTTTTAATTATTCACACATAACAAGACACCCTCATTTATACATGAACCAATTTAGTGGGCCATAATAATATTTTTTTTGAAAATGCAGCCCCATGCAAGAGATTTGACACCCACAAATTATCATTCAAAAGATATCAATAAATAAAAAATCAAACCTGCATATAACAACCAAGAAGAAATATACAAAACCCCAACCGGTTGCATACCCATATTGATTGGGTTACCCAAATCGATTCCTTTATGCAAATCGATTTGCATAACCAAATTGATTTATTTATAGAAAACACACAACCAAATTTCAGTTTAACAAAATGAAAACCCACAAACACAAATCGATTTTAAACACACAAATTCACAAAATGTTTTCCTTCTTCATGTACAGGAAAAACCCAACTCTTTTCCTTTTGAGTATAATTTATTATAATGCAGAGAAATAATTTTTAACATTTCTTTTACTTTATTTTTGCTGATCAAAACCCAAAACCCCATCTGCATATTTTTCTGGGTTAGGTTAAAACCACACAAAGAAAACTAAAAAGAATACAAAATCCATCAATTTCCTTTTTATCTCCAAACAATTAAATCAAAAATTGTCCACAATTTCTTTGATTTCCATTAAAAACACAATGTGTATTTCCTCTTTTTTTTTTTTTTTTTAAATAATGCAGTAGAGGAATGACAAGATATTCAATCCTGAAGTAAACCCAGAATTGGAAACCTTCTACTCTTCCCGCTCTAACAAGTTGAATCCTTCTTTCCTCCAAAATTCATGTAGGTATTCCAGAAGGGGAGAATGAAAAATTAAAATATACGAAGGAAAAATAATAGAAAAATATAATGAAAGAACTATAGTTGGGTAGAATATTGAATAATTTTCAGGCTTCCCAATGATGGTAC
Source organism: Taxus wallichiana var. yunnanensis (assembly GCA_018340775.1). Taxonomy (NCBI): domain Eukaryota; kingdom Viridiplantae; phylum Streptophyta; class Pinopsida; order Cupressales; family Taxaceae; genus Taxus; species Taxus wallichiana. The sequence goes on along the minus strand of CM031242.1, from coordinate 432,993,419 downwards.
GTGTTTTAGTGCATGCCACACACTTGTGCCATGTGAAGGTGTTTCACTTTATGAAACCCATAATTTTCAATAACTAAATAAAACTTTTGCCTTACATGCCAAATCCTCTAATATATATATATATATATATATATATATATATATATATATATATATATATATATATATATAAATTAATATTTCATACATTTTTTTACTTTAGTTGTTACCCAGCTTGATGGTTAAGTTAAAATTAACCTTCATAATACAAGTCCACATATTTCCAACAATATATTACCATAAAAACTAGTTGAATTTTCAGGTTTATATAAAATATTTCAATACGAAAATCACCAAGTCCGTAAATAATAATTCTAATATTCTCATAAAGTTGGCTTGATATAGCATTGTCAAATTAAACAGAGACAATTATCATCGCGGTCATGCAAAATTCGAACAAAACAAAAGACGACCAAACCGATTAAAATAAAGTAACTGGAATACAAATAACTGAAAGATTCACTATCATTTATGAACCATTTTACCTATGATTAAGGCCTTATCATGTTTTGGGAAGGATCATCAAGGTGGGTGTGGGGTTATTCGTTCCGTAATGTCATGCCCCACAACAAGCTGTGGGTCATGATACGACAAACCAAATGAATTTTACACCTAATGATGATCTCGTCTAATCATGTTTAGACTGAACCGTAGTTAACTTAACTTACAAGAAATTTTGGGATGTTACAAACTCAACCCCTTAGAATAATCATTGTCTCGATGATTTCAGGATAAATAGATAAACTAACCCACAATTCATTTGCTGCATAAATATATTTCAAATCAACTTAGAATTTGTAGCAATATTATTTCAGCTGAATCATAAAGGTCACAACAACCCTTATACATATAGAAAATCAGTCATATAATCTATAGACATAATACATTACTACCTAAACGACAGATTTTCTAGGTTCATTAACAAAATCTTCAACAGTAACTATTAATCAAAAAGTATCTTAGTCCTAATATTCAATTGTAGGCTTATCTACAGAATTTTCTTATCTACCACTTTTACAAAAAAACTGAATTTAGTACTTTAACAAAACATGTTCATAAAAATCAGTCAAACAGATGCGAGAAAAGTAGTCTCGATATCTTCCAGATTCTCCCAAGTGGCACTTTCTTCAGAATATTGGTCCCACTAGACCCTACATTGTAAAACCTCGCAGTTTCTCAAGTGCAACTTCTAGGTTTCTAGTATCCTTGTAGGATCAACCGCGATTACCTCTGGATCCAGAACCTACAATGAATCCCAATTAAGTACATGTGTTAAATCTTGTACATATTTCCTAAGCAAGGATACATAAAATACATTGTGTAGCCTGGATAGAGCGAGAGGGAGTGCTAGCTTGTAGGCTATTGGTCCAATGACCTCTAGGACTTCAAATGGTCCTACAAACCTAGGAGATAGTTTGGTTGACTTGCCAAATGAAATGGAACTCTTTTTAGGTTTGACCCTAAGAAAAACTTTATCTCCCACGTTAAACTTTCTGTCAATTCTTTTTAAATATACATAACTTTTCTGCCTATTTTCTACTTCTTTCAATCTTTCTTGGATTAATTTAACCTATTTTTCCATTTCCAAAAGCATTTCTAGTCCAATCATGTACCTATCTCTTGGATTATCCCAACTTATAGGTGTTCTACACCTACAACCATATAAGGCCTCAAAAGGAGCCATCTGAATGGAATAATGGTAAGTGTTATTATAGGAAAATTTAACCAAGGGAAGATACTCTTCCCATTTGTATTGCTAATCCATGCAATACATTCTTAGTAAATCTTCTAACACTTGAATTACTCTTTTGGTTTGACCATCAGTTTCAGGATGGTAGGTAGAACTTACATTCAATTTTGTCCCTAAGCTAGCGTACAAAGTCTACCAAAATCTGGAAGTTATCCTTGAGTCCTTATCTAAAATTATTACTTCTGAAACTCCATGTAATCAGAAAACTTCTTGTACAAACATTTTTGCCAGTATGGGTGAATTATTGGTTAAATTACCTACTATAAAATGTGCCACTTTAGTGAAATTGTCTACAAATACAAGTATAACATCATGTTTATTTTGGGACATAGGTAGACCTTGGATAAAATCCATACTTATAACTTTCCACTTATATTCGCACGTTGTGAGGATATAATAGTCTAGCTAGATGTAAATTTTCAACCTTTACTTGTTGACATTCCGGGCATTGTGAGACGTAAAGAATCACATCATTTTTCATATTTTTCCATAAGTATTGCTTTTTGATGTCCACCATCATCTTTTTTACTCCTAGATGTCCTGAATAGGGAGCATCATGAAATTCTCTCGTGACTTTATTTCTAAGTTCTTTACCTTCTGGTACATATATTCTGTTGTTATAATGCAGAATCCCATCTATTTCCACCTTGAAACCATCATACCTTTTGACCCTTGGAAATTTTCCTAGAACTATTTTAACATGATTGTAGTAGGGGTCATTGGCTAACTCATTTTTAAATTCATCTTTGAACTAGGGTCTTAATGTAATTATAGCAGCAATCGCTTTCTCGCAACTTAAGGAATCCACTACCTATTCTCTTTTCCCTTAATATAATTTATATAAAAGTCATAATTTTCTAGGAACTCCACCATCTTTGTTTCCTTGCATTTAGATTCGATTGCATAAAAATGTACTTGAGCCCAAGATGATCTATTTTGAGTTCAAAATTTTCCTAGCAAATAGTGCATCCATACTGCAGCGCATGAACAATCGCAGAAAAATCAAGATCTTGTGGTGCATAATTTACTTCATACACCCTCAACGATTTTTGTGATCAGATTTGCAAAAAGTCACCAGGTGCTCGAGGGGGAAGATCTCACCGAATATCTCCCACATTCAAATCCCTTCTCTGATAGATCACTCTTTCTTTAATTTTCCAACCACTTCTGCCCCAAATCTATCAAATCTTGCTCCTTGCGTGCTCGGGAGAAGAAAAATGGAAAATCTGATTGGGCTCGATAGTCAGACCATTTTATTGGTGAAAGATGTCTTCCAAATCTCCCCACCAAACTCAGATATCAACATTAACCCCCCTTTCTTCCTAACGTGTAGAAAAAACCAAGAAATCATGAAGAATTGAACTTTTAGGCATGTTTCAGAAAAATGGGGGAAAGATCATATTCAACTCTCGATTCTGCCGTTGATCTTTACTTTGAATTTGGGTTATCCAAGAGGAAGATTCAAATTTAGAATAGACCCGGGGTTTCCTCTGAATTTTTACAAATTTTAGAAAAAATGGAAAATTTTCACATTTTATCCCGCACCTCCACCCTCAAAAAATGAGCTTGACACATGTCCTAAGGTGGGTCCCAAAGGAACCAAAGCTAAATTCTTCCATTTCACCTCTTTTTTGGAAAATCAAAATTTTCCAAGTTTTCCCCACAGCTTCACCCTTGAGAAATGCTCTGACTCGTGTCCCAATGTGGGTCCCAGTGAGAATCTGATTCCTTTTTACTTTTAACTCTTTTCTCTCAAAAGGAAGATTTTCCAACTTTCCTCCGTGGGTCTGCACCTCCACCTTTGACAGGAGCAAGCTTTGACTTTTCCTTTATCGGGCTCATGGGCATTTTGATGTTTTAAACTTTTGAACCTTAGGGAAAAAAATCCAAGTTACCCCGATGGTCCGCCTCCCCGTCCCTTTGACTTGAAACAAACTGTGACTGATCCTTTGTCGGGTTTGCAGGCCATTTTTGATATTTTAAACCTCTTGAGCATAAGAGGAAAAAGTTCTAAGTTTCCCCCAATTATCCGCTTCCCCAGTCCTTTTGACTTGTCAAACTGCCACGTGTCACAATGGCGCATCTTGAGATAGTCCCCAAAAATTAAGACCTTGAATGAGCGCGGGCTCGCCACGGTTATGGCTCAGCAAAAATTTTTTGAAGGCTCGAAGCTCAGCGGAAGGCGCCAAGTGTCATGCTCCGGGGAAGTCTCCTTTGCCATTGAAAAGTCCAAGAAAAATGCAAAGTGAGCGGAGGCCTCCAAGTGTCCTCTTGACGCTTCTTTAAAATGGTGCCCAAGTTTAAGACTTTGAATGAGCACGGGCCTGCCACGTGTCCTTGTCTCCGCCAAACTATTTTAGTTGCACAAAAATTTGTCTAATTCCGAGAAAAGCAGCAGAAATATCCACATGTCCTCCCAGCGTTGTTTCAAGGCCAAATCAAAAAGTAGATCCTCAAACAAGTGTCGCTCCTCCATGTGGACAAATTTTGAGTTGAAGCTTTTCATGAAATTTTTGAAGTACCCAGCCAAGCTGCATCCAACCAAAAGGTGCCACATCCCCTATTGATGCAAGGATGTAAATTTGACCAGAGAAATGCCCATCAAACTCGTAAAATACAAAAAAATGATCATTTGAGCCCGAAAATGAAAATTTCTCCAAGGAAAGAGAATTTAGAAATGTTACAAGGCTCAAATACGTCCATCAGAGACACATCCATTCATATTTCTTCAAGTATTTAGGGTAGAAACGACAAGGAAAACAAATCCCAACTATGGAGAATGGAAAATATTGGAGAACCCAAGTTTTTAGACGAATGTAAAAACAAAAGACCCAAATTACAAACCTTTTCTAGAGGAATGAGGAAATAAAGAGAAAAATATGGATCCATAAGTGATCCACGACCCTAGAACAGATTAAAAATGGCAACAAAGATTAACCAGGCACAACACGGGGAAGAAGAAAGTGATAGAGGCCGTAAATCGATAGATTTTCGAGGCAAAACTGGGTGAGAATATTTTGAGCACCAACATCGGCTTCGACTTGGGGATGGGCACTCCCTGCAAGTGCCACAAGAACAAATTTATACTAAGTGTTAAAAATATCCATTGGAAAAGGAGTAAAATTGTAGATTAGAGACATAGAACCATCTCCCAAAAAATGAAACAGAGAAACCAACAAAAATAGGTCACCAAGGAATAGAATAAATAAAAACACAAAAGACAGAAACCAACAAAAAACTATACAATGTACACAAGGTTTATGCCTTAATTCATGGGAATCAATCCAAGAAGTGCTTCAAATGTCTTGCCATTAACAAGAAATTTGAGCAGTTCACCATCTAAGTCCTTGAGGAAGAAAGTATGTTCACTAATCTTGATATCAATGGAGTAAGGGCCCATCCATAATGAGTCAAATATTCCAGGATTTCCCTTATCTTCATGTCTGCTATCCCATAGCAACACAAGATATCAAAAATTGAAATCCCTGAGAGTGACCTTCTTATCAAATAAATTCTTCATCCTTGCTCTGAACTTCAATTACCTCTGGTGGAATGCCCTCCTCTCTTCATCAAGCTCAACAATCTGGTTATTGTGAGCATCATAAGGACCTACCTCTTGATCTTCCAGATTGTTTCATAAAATGATATGAAGATAGTTGCATATGAAGGGGTAGCAGAGCCTGAGTCCCATATACCAACTCAAATGGACTCTTTCCAGTAACCCTCTTGACAGTGATCCTATCTTCCCAAAGAGAAAACTTCAACTATTCACCCCACTTTCTCTTGTTCTGCTCTAATGTTCTTCTGATAATCTTCAATAATTTTTATTACTGGACTCAACTTGTCCATTTCCTTGGGGATTATAATTAGAGGCATATGTCAAGTTAATCCCATACTCTTTGCACATTGCCACCAAAGGTTTATCTCTAAAGCTCATGGCATTTTCAGTAACGATCTTGATTGGCACCCCAAACCTGCAGATGATATAGTTCAATAGAAAATCCACGACAATCTAGTGTGTTGCTCGTTTGGTGGGGATTTCCTCCACCCACTTAGTAAAATAATCAGTTGCTACAAGAATCCACTTGTGGCCAACACTTGAAGGGTCTGAAATTTCACCAATGAAATCCATCCCCTATTGCTTGAATGGAGCTTCAATTGATACAGGATGCAAAGGAAGGGAGCCTAAAGATTTCAGTCTTCCAGAGAAGTGCTGACAACTCTCACATCTTCTAACCAAAAGATTTGTATCCTTGAAAAGAGTTGGCCACCAATAACTAGCCCTTAGGATCTTGTGTGTTGTGACTCTTGCAGTAAAATGCCCCACATAAACTCCTCCATGGAGATCAAAAATTATCTTGGGGGCTTCATCTTCAGCAATGAATCTTAAGAGGACTCCCTCTGGGTTTTCCAAGCTAACCCATAATCAATGATAACATATTTCTAGGAATCCAACTTAAGAGCTCTTTTCTAGTTCTTACTTAAATATTCAGGGCAGTATAAGTGTTTGAGATAAAAAATTACATCCTTGTACCACTCAGAATTTATCAAACTTTCAAAACACCTGCCATTTCTTCTTCTACCTCATTTACCTCAATATTTTGTAAGTTTCTCTCTGCCATAAGCTTAGCTAAGCCCAAACCTCTCACCAACTTGGTGGTTTGGATATCCATATCATATTCTTGAAATTTGTTCACCCACCTTCATCTCTTGCTTGAGACTTCCATCTCTGAAAAAATGTCCTTCACCATGGTGTGGGGAACATAAGCAATAATCTTAGAACTCAAAATAGAAGGCTTGAAAACCTTTATTGCTTTTACCAAGGAAAATATTACTTTTCCATGATAGTGTACTTCAGCTCAGCCCCCTGCAAGGCCTTACTGAAAAAGGCAATTGACCTCTTAGCCCCTTCATCATCCTTCTACAGCAAGAAAAAAGCAATAGTGTTCTCTGAAGTGAAGGAAAATAGTTGGAAAGGATTCTTATAGTCTAGAGCTGCCAAAACAAGTGCATGCTTTAGAGCCTCTTTAATCCCATTGAAATATTGGATGGCAGCTTCCTCCCAGTTGATGACATGGTCCTTCTTTAACATGGAAGTGATTGGGATGGTCAATTCAGAATTTTTTTGATATGAATCTTCTAATGAAGTTTATCTATCCAAAGAAAGACTGAATTCCTTTCTTGGTTCTTGGGATTGGGACCTTGCTTATTGCCTCTACTCTTTCTGGATCAATCATCACTCCTTATGACACAATGTGACCAAGAAACTTTTCCTTCTGCAATCCAAAATGGCACTTCTTTGGATTGAGTGAGATGTAATATTCTCTACATCTTATTAGCATCTTCTCCAAGTGCAGCAGGTGGTCACTCCCCTTTCTAGAAAACACAGTCACATCATCTTGATATACTTTGCAATAAAATCATTGATGTAACCAACAAAAGAAACATCCATTGCTCTTTGAAAAGTGGCTCCAATATTCATCAGACCAAAGGGCATCTTGACATAAACATATGTCCCCAAGGAGTAGTAAAGGTTGTCTTGATCCTTTCTGATTCTTTCACCACAACTTGGTTATAACCAGAGAAACCATCCAAGGTGGAAAGCAACTCAGAACCAGTCACTAACTGCAGCATGTTCTCCATATTTGGTAAAGGATAATTATCCTTCATTGATGCTTTGTTTAGATTCTTGAAATCCACACACAACTTGATGTCACCATTTTTCTTTCTCACTGGAACTAGATTTGCTACCCAAGAAGAATATCTAGTGGGCTGAATAATCCCTCCATCTCTCAGCTTCTTCAGTTCCTCTTACATATTGAGAGATAAGAGTGGATTGATGGGCCTCTATTTATTTATGGCTTTGCATTAGACTCCAAGGGAATCTCATGCTGAAACAGGTCCTCTCTGTATGCTTTTAGTTCTGAATAGGTCCAAGCCATGCAATCTTGGTATTTTTTCAACAATTGGATATATGACTGCTTCTCCTCCTTGCTGAGATTACTGCCCAACCAAATTTTCCTTGGCTTTTCTTTTGTGCCAAGATCATGCTCTTGAATATCCCTCGAGGCTACCATATATCTGTTAACAATGCGATCAACATTATCAAAACTAGACTCAAGAGCAATCAACCCTCTAGGAATAGTATTGGTCTTTAGTTGGATGATGCCCTTGCCAAACAAGGTTTCCTTTCCCTCTATTGTACATACCATTGGCTCCAAATCAATGCACTGATAAAAAAACTCTCCTTCGTTTTGCAGGAATCTTTTGATCTGAGCATCATCATCAAAAACCTGCCAATGTTTAATATTATTAGGGATAGAGGTTATGGTCAATATCTCAACCTCATATTCACAATACAGGGACACTATACAATTGTCAAAGCGAGACCCCAACACTGCAAGCTTGTCTGAAAAATCATTGAATTTTCTATCATGATGCACTATGTTGAATGAATCAAACATCTCAATGATGTACCAAATTGCATGTTTGTACTGTTTCATTCACTGATTCTTTATGGTATATAGTTTTCTCGACTTGTTTTACAATTAATTCTGAGTCTCCTTTGATAAACATGTCCTTGACACCATATTTCCAAGCAATTCTTAAACCTAACAAAAATGCCTCATACTCAATAATGTTGTTAGTGCACTCAAAGTTGAGTTTGAAGGAAAAAAAAAAATTTTCTGACCAGGGAAATTAGAACAACACCAACACCATTTCCAAAATTGGAGCAAGCTCCATCAAATAATAGAGTCCAAGGAGAGCCTTCCTGTTCAAGATACCTACATTCATCAATCTTGTTCTCCTTTCCATCAACAAATCCCATAAAGTTGTCAGCATCAACATTTATGTACAACACTTCATAGGATGCATTGTTGGGATCCTCAATAAGATGCAACATTTTCTTCTCTCCATACAACCTGACAAGGCTGCCTTCAATTGGAATGGTGGCATATGACATATCCATTTGGACACTCTCACCAACACTTATAGCCCATTTTCTTGACAATAGCATGCCCCACTTGGTTGGGCAGTCAACAATGACAACATCAAGTTTTAAATTTTTACCTGGAAAGCTACAAGCTGCACCACCAAACCCTTCACACATCCCACTACTGGCACTTCTCTGGAGTCCATGGCAGTTCACTTCCCATATGTTGTTGTCACTTTGATATTCAGCTCATTCATGACTTCTAGAGGCATGACATTGTATGATGCCCCTGAGTCAAACATGCAGTTGTGCAGCAGTCTGTCCTTAATGATCAAAGTGGTGAAGAATGGATCCACATTTAGCTGAGAGTCCACAAAGGATATCCCCAAATAGACCTCAATCGGTTCACCTATTTCCTCCAATGCTGGTGGTGTTTCTAATTCTTGAATGATTGGAGGATTCTCCACAATATTTACATTTCTGCCTAGGGCAGTCTTCTCTTCCTTCAATCCCAAGTATTCAAATGCTCTCTTTTTGTGCTCAGGAATCCTAAGAAACTCAATAATTAGGATAGAGACCTTGATTTGACTTAAAACTTGGGCTATGTCATATGGAACATTCCTTGGTAAGGCAGTATTAGAAGGAAAGCTAACACACTCATTAGGTGGTACAGGATTCTTGACAACTTGGGCATGAGGAGGGATATGATTTTTGTTTGGAACTGCAGGTATTTTGGCAGATGGATCTTTCTTAGGAGCCTCTTTAGGAATTTTTGAAAGTAAGGGAGCTTTTGGCTTAGCTTGATGTCATGTCCCTTTGACAGCCTTACTTCTTGTATTATATTCCTTCTCTTGAGCCACAACAACATTCATCGATAACTATTTGTCTTCCTCAGATGGAATTCCTCCATCATACTTATTTATCATTAAAACCCTTAAATATTCAAAATTATTATTGGGCAATTCAAAATCTTGTACAGTATCTACTTCTAAAGTATGAGAGGGAGGAAGAATAGGTACCATATGAATGCAGTCCCAGAAAGTGGCAGTTGTCTGGGCACTTATCACCTCAGTTGAAGTTGCCCCTTGTTGTGAGCTTGTGTAGCAACCCATCATGCAGACATCATCATCATTTTCATCATCAACTTCTTCCTCTTCATGTTGATATTCTTCATAAGGAGTATGGGGCATGAAACATTTGTCACACCAATCAATGACATTTGTTTCCTCCACAACAACAACTCTGGCAGCCAAAAGATCGGCACCATTCTATTTTCCCTACCTTCGGGCTGCCTATTTACAGATCCAACAGGTCCTTTTCCTCTGTCATCATATCTTTGGTGATTTATAAACCTGTCTTGGTTTTGTTGCTTGTGTTGACCTTGCGAGCTCTACCCAATTCCTTTCTCAGCCTGGGCTAGTTTGTAGGAAATTTCTTTGACAGCCCCTGCCAAAGTTTTCAAAACCTCCTCTAGATCAGCAACCTTGCTTGTTTGAGGTTTTTCTGTGTTAACTAGCTTTACACCTTCCGTTTTTGGAGGCTTTCTAATTGCCATGATGTTGTTATTTATTTTCAAATTTGTGGGGTTTTTGTCTCTTAAGTAATATGTAGCCTTTTTATCAAATGCATTAGTATACTTGATCAAACATGACTCATCACATGGCCTTATCCTAACAGGTAATCTCCTCAAGGTCTTATTAAACCTTGTGTTGAAATCATGTACTGACTCATTAGGGTTCTTTTTGATGTTTTCAAATTCTATCAAAAGAAACCTAGGGTTAGTTCTATCACCATATTGCAATCTAAATGCATTGCTCATCTCAGTCCAAGAATCAATAGAGTTATCTGGCAATGCTTTATACCAGTCCCTAGCATCTTCCTCCAAGGTATGGATAAACAACTTGATATATACATCTTCATGTTCAATCTCAAAATATTCCATCATATTGATAAAAAGCTTTAGATGCTGATCACCAGTTATAACATTGTTTCCTTGGAACTTTGGTATTCTATTCCTTACATCTTGAGGCACTACATTTGGATAACTAGCCATTCCCACAAAATTTATAGGTCCAAAGGTGTTTACAACAAAAGGGGGTCTGGGTGGGGGTTGGGCCATGTTGATTCGAGAAGGTGACCTGGAGGGATCACAAATTGATAAGGGGCAGAGGGTCCTTGGAACACAGGAGTATGACTTTCAAAATGGATACCCTCTAAAGGCCTTGTTTCTTGAAAATCCCTATCAACTTCAGAAAAGACAGGTGTAAAATGTGAAGAAAATATTTCAAAATCAAATGAAGGCACTTCTCCAGCTAGAGAATTCAATTCCAAAAAGAGGCTACCTGATTCAGAGTCACTTGTATTGCAGTCTTCAACAATAGGCCGATCACTTTCATCAATGGAGATCCATCTCCTTGTCTATTGGTCACCAACAACTCTCTAGGCTTTTCTTCCTTATGATTTTTCTTTTCCAAGCTTTGGAAATAGTGTCCTGGCAGGATTCAAGCAAAGAAATATCTTCTTCCTTCCAGCTTTGTAAATATTAGTAACAAATCTAACTTTGACAAAGTTTTTTGACACTGGTACTCATTAAAATTATGATCAATAGGGATTTTCCACTAAGGATTTCCACCTTAGTTGTGCAAATGCACTAAATATGATCTGCCAGATGTCTGTCAATGCTAGAAACTATAAATGGAAAGATTCAAACTTTCTTTATCCAGATTTATCAAATGAAAGCTATTGCACTGGATGTGAAAACTGAAAGAATTGCACAAAACTCTTGGAGCATACAAGAAGTGTTTTACCAAGGCTTGAATGTGAGCTATAACCACTAGTTCCCTGGTAACGACGCCACTTAGGTGTTGGTATCAAAATTGATTCTCCCTCAAATTCTGAGCAACATCCTTGGTTTGACAGGAAGCTCAGAGATAGATTAGATCATGGTGAGTCATTTTGTAACCGGGGATGAGATCTAACTGTCCCTCTGTCACTCAAATGTGGAGAAATGAATAGCACCCTCAAGAGGATTTGATCTATCCTCACTGTTTTAGGTTGTACCTTTCAACCAGGGTAAGAGGACCCTTTTGTAGCCTGTTTCTTACAGAGGAGATGAATATATCCTTTCTAATGAAGATGTTAAGGAGACCTTGGAGAAAATATGATCAATGCAAAAAATCTAACTCTCACGAGTTGTCACTCTAGATCTGGAGATATTTTTTGGGCAAGGTTCAGGCCACTAAAGACATTTGAAATCCTAATTGTTTCTACATGATTAGGTAATTGAAATTATGCATTTGTGCACACACAGGAAAAACAAGGGTAGTATGGGTAGGATTTTTTGTTTTAAAAGATTTTTTTGGTGGGAGGTGAGGCAAAATGAACTTGATTCGTCAAATCCTTGAGAAATAGTACAAAATGATAGATTAGACCAACTGAATGCCACAAGACAATTAAAATGTTTCTTTAACCAGAATATGTGCTTCAATGGAGGCCTAGATCAACACCTTTTCAAACAACCTATGAGATTCTAACACGAAGGCTCGAGTTAGAGAACCCAATAAAGCATCAAGATCTAAGCCAAATCACACCTAAGGTACACCTAGAGGCTTATAGATAATCTCTATCAAACAGATGAAAGAAAAGTGATTTTGAATCGTTTATTCCAATCCCAGATGAAATCTCTTCTGAGAAATGAAATTAAAGATTCCACTAAACTATCACAAGGATTGAGGCTTGTGTGATTGATCAAGTCTTAATACAAGATTGCAATAGAAACAAGAAAACTATTTGCATACATTCAAAGATAAAACAATCACATTTTTCTCAAGACAACACAGAATAACTCATATTTGATCAATTTTATCAGCGGGGGAAAGTTTCTAGACAATCTCAGATCTTGTCAATGGATGTACATTCGCAACCACCTTGACACGATTAGTTTTGATACAAATCAAGATATACAGGCATATCAGACGGCTTTTCAAAAGACATGCTTTCTCAAATTTTCCTCTTGGGAATTTTCTTCAACCTCTAACACTCCAACCTCCAACCATTTGCATGGAAAAATCGTGCCATTTATAACATTTTACCATAGATTTTCCCCTCTCGAAAATCCATACATTGAGTGCACCAATGCTTGCCATGATCACAATCACGATTTCTGAGATCAGATTTACAAAAAGTCGCTAGGTACTCGAGGGGGAAGATCTCATTGAATATCTCCCAAATTTAACTCCTCCTCCTCGATAGATCAATCATTCTTCAATTTTCCAACCACTTTCACCCTAAATTTGTCAAATCTGGCTCCTTGAGTGCTCGAGAGAAGAAAAATGGAAAATCCGATCAGGCTCGATAGTCAAACCATTTTAATGGAAAAAGACGTCTTCCAGATCTCCCCACCAAACTCAAATATCAACATTATCCCCTTTTCTTCTTGGCATGTAGAAAAACCCAAGAAATCATGAAGACTCACACTTCTAGGCATGTTTCAGAAAAATGGGGAAAATTAGATTCAGACTCTTAGTTGCCATTGATCTTTACTTTGAATTTGGGTCGTCCACGTGGAAGATTCAAATTTAGAATAGACCCGGGGTTCCTCTGACTTTTTACAAATTTTAGAAAAAATGGAAAAATTTCACATTTTGTTCTACACCTCCGCCCTCAAGAAATGAGCTTAACACGTGTCCTGAGGTGGGTCCCAAAAACCACGGCTAAATTATGCCATTTCACCTCTTTTTTTGGAAAAGGAAAATTTTCTAAGTTTTCCCCACAGCTCCGCCCTTGAGAAATGCTTCTGACACATGTCCCAATGTGGGTCCTAGTGGAACTGCGTTTCCTTTTTTAATTTTAACTCGTTTCTCTCAAAAGGAAAATTTTTCAACTTTCCTCTACGGCTTTTCACCTCTGCCTTTGACAGAAGCAAGCTTTGACTTTTCCTTTATCGGGCTCGTGGGCCATTTTGATGTTTTAATCTTTTGAACCTTAGAGGCAAAAAATACAAGTTACCCCGATGGTCCGCCTCCCTGCCCCTTTGACTTGAAACAAACTTTGACTAATCCTTTATCGGATTGCAGGCCATTTTTGATATTTTAACCCTCTTGAGCATAAGAGGCAAAAGTTATAAGTTACCCCCGATGGTCTTTTTCCCCACTCCTTTTGACTTGTCAAACTACCATGTGTCATAATGGCGCATCTCAAGATAGTCCCCAAAAATTGAGACCTTGAATGAGTGCGGGCTCGCCACGTGTCTTGGCCTAGAAAAATTTGTTTGAAGGCTCGAAGCTCAACAGAAGGTGCCAAGTGTCATGCTCCAGGGCAGTCTCCTTTGGCCGTTGAAAATTCGAAGAAAAATGTAAAGTGAGTGGAGGCCTCTAAGTGTCCTCCTGGCGCTTCTTCAAAATGGTGCCCAAGTTTAAGACTTTGAATGAGCGCGGTCCCACCACGTGTCCTTGTCTCCACCAAACTATTTTAGTTGCACAAAAATTTGTCTAAGTCTCGGGCAAAGCAGTGGAAATCTCCACGTGTCTTCCCGGCACTGTTCCAAGGCCAAACTAAATAGTAGATCCTCAAACGAGCGCCACTCCTCCATGTGGACAAATTTTGAGTTGAAGCTTTTCATGAAAATTTTGAAGAACCTAGCCAAACCGCATCCAACCAAAAGGTGCCACGTCCCCTATCGATGCAAGGATGTAAATTTGACTGGGAGAAATGCTCGTCAAACCGTAAAATATAGAAAAACAATCATTTGAGCCCGAAAATGAAAATTTCTCCAAAGACAGAGAATTTAGAAATGTTACAAGGCTCAAATACGTACATTAGAGACACATCCATTCATCTTTCTTAAAGTATTTAGGGTAGAAATGACAAGGAAAACAAATCCCGACTATGGAGAATGGAAAATATTGGAGAACGTGAGTTTTTAGATGAACAAAGAACAAAAGACCTAAATTACAAACATTTTCTAGAGGATCAAGGAAAAAAAGAGAAAACCATGGATCCATAAGTGATCCATGACCTCGGAACAGATTAAAAATGACAACAAAGATTAACCAGGCACAACACGGGGAAGAACAAAGTGACAGAGGCCATAAATCGATAGATTTTCATAGGTAAACTGGGGTGAGACTATTTTGAGCACAAATAATACCTTGTATGTGGCCTTCTGGAAGTTGTAAATAGTTTCTCATTCTTGCTTCACTTGAAAATGTAATTAAAAATGGCTAAACTTTGTAATATTATCTTAAAACTTCATTTTATTCAGCTATTAAGCTAGAATGAAAGCTCCAAAGTTCTTCAATTTGATGACTAAAAGTGTAGACCATTTCTTATCTTAAAATACTGCATTTAATCTTCATTACAACTTAGTATGTATGCTAGAAAAATTAAAATATCCATTTTTCATGGTGAAGCCCTGCCAAAATTTTCCTAGATTTCCTTCTTTAATTTCTTTTTCTAGTGTAATCTTCTCTTTGTAGTTAACTTCATCCTTTAATCCTGATTCTTCTTCTTCAGTTGCAATCTAAAACATGCATTTTGTCTGCAATTCTCTCTTCTGTTCTATACTGCAACTTCTTTTATCCCTAGAATAACTACTAAACTTTGAGTTGCATTCTTCCTTCATTCCAGTATGTACTTGTCACTCATCTACTTCATGTACCATAGGATAGGAGTTATTAAACTCTGCAATCTTTATCCATAGTGAGGACTGTAAGACATGATTTATTTATATTTGGCTACAACCTATACCTACACACTTGAGAAACAAGTTAGAAAATATTTAGGCTTTTGGCCTCTCTTATGTCCATGTTTTTTCTTTTCTTCTCTTTGTTTATTTCTAAGTGAGTAAATCATGTATATTGTTTAATCTTCAAGTAATCTATATCTCTTGTTATTAGAGATCCATGTGCATGAATTAGGACATTATACGAATATGGATTGTACCCTGAGCTCATAAACTGATAGTTTCCTCTTTTCTGTTTTCAGGTATAGTGCTCTTAGTAATGAAGATGAAGAGGGAACAAAGCTGAAGATAAGGATGTATCAACTGAAGGACAAACCTCAAGGCAATAATGGGTTCACTCATACTCCTTTATTTTCTCTTTCACGCATGTGTACCTCTTATTCCAGTAGATGTACTTTACTTTCCAGTTACATCACATGGCTTGTGTGGGAACATTTGAAATTCCTTATGAATAAAGCATTGAATTGTGAAATTGAGTTGTGTATTTCTTTCTACATTTCTGCTTTCTGATATGGATTGTATGATGAACTAAACAACCCAATAGTATAATTGAATGTCTTAATCATGAAGGAAAGAACATTAAAGAATAGTTATAACATCTAGTAATGAACTCTAATTTCTATAATCTGCAGTCTTGATTGCTTTGCTTCAAAACCTAACACTTCATCTATTTCGCAATTCAGTGTCTTCATCAAGAAAACACAGTTGTCCTTCGGGGCCTTGTGTTCTTTTGCTGAAGATAGCATGAAATTGTAGGCTATGTGATCTTTTATGTTTTGTAACAACACACATAGCTGCAGATTTCATGTAATCTTTAATTAATTCAACAATAACAATATTGTTTGAAAGAAACTCCCCTAGCTTAGGTATACTTCACCAATGTTATCCATCGTAACAAAGTTTTGAGTTGCCCATTTTTGTACAAGTGTAAAAATTGTCAACAATTCTTAAATAAACTCAAAATGTATCGTAGTAACGTACTATTATTAAAATATACAAGTGAAGTTAGTATTTAACCTTTTTGTACCCTCCCTCTCAATTTAGTCACACCCAAGTTTGCAAAACTCTAGCATCTTAAGAAATAATCTAATCCTCACAACTAGACTTCTTGTACTACACATAAGAAAAGTCTTCAAATGACCATTTATATAACTTAAGAGTCCTTGTTCAAAGCAATGACTATGTGGTGTGACCTTACCATATATGGGGTAAGTAGAACTAACACTTTCTTTGTATCCTAGTGGACAACCAAATTCTTATGAAGTCAGATCTAGGACTAACTTCATCATCAAATGAAATCTTCATGGGATCCAAATGACACAATTGTAGTTGGTAAAATAGTTATACTATGCATTAAAATCATGTTAACGATCTCTTTAGTTCCTCACAGATAAATGTGTCACCTTAGCTAGTAACAACATATCACCTTGGTCTTTTATGAAGGTTTTATAGGATAAATAGGTTATCTCACCTTATACTTGATCTATAGTTGGGCGTAGATCCCTTACTAAATTGGAATTAAACAAAACCTCAATTGATTAGGAGCTTAAATTTCGAGTGGAAAATTATAACTAACTCTTAGCAAATGAAATTGTTTTTGGAAGATGTTGACTTAAGAGAAATGGGGAAACTAAAAACTTGGTCCCGTAACCCTAGTTATGTCCTTTTATGACATTTAGGATAAAGAAAATTTCCCATGCAGGATCATGAAATACTGAAACATGAGCTATTACCTAGAACACAAATCACTTGTGATTCACGCGTAGTTTTAATTGCTTATAATCATGTATTCTTCAAGATGTTAAGCAAATAATGTGTAACTTATTGCATCGTAAAGGGATGTCAGTAAGATACAAAAGCAACCACTTAACTGTAATGGAAACAATATTAAATTAGATATTTCTTTAGGAATAAATTTATACTTGAAGTCTTTATAACTTATTTCGGCATTCTCTTATTGTTGAGAACAAACATGAATGCTCTCGAAGAAAACAAGCATTTGAGCCGACACAAACATTTACATAAAAAATTATGATGTGTAAATGTAAAATTGACTAAAACTAACTTTTCAAATATAACAACTGTAACAAGCACAAATAAATGAGACCTAATGGAGGGATGGCTAACAAAAGAGGTAATTTTAACCTTCATCTCCTTTGAATCATAAGATTTCCCCTATCAACTTCATGTTAGTTCCCTTGTGTAATGAGGGTAAAATTAAATGTCATATAAACATATTTTGAGAAACAAACCTCTAATGTAAGAACGAGTATAAAGAGACTTGTAGTTGCTTAAAAAAATTTAATTAACCAATGAGCTATGGATAACCAATGGAATTTGACAAAGGAAGCAACCATGCATTCTCCTTTAAAGGCTAACACTCTGCAAAATCAAGTAAATGTAGTTTGAAAAATAGGAAATTTTACAACTTAGTTGTTTAATTATCTTGAAAAATATAAGGTCATAGAATGGAAACCTAAAGGTAATCAATATGTAAACCATGAAAAGGCCATGTTGTGGAGTTTTCCTATCATTGTGTTTATTAATATAGTTGGGTCATTATCCTGGTTTACCTCATTTAAGTGAGACATTTTTGTGTACCTTATGTTATCATATTGTATCAATGTGTTCATGTTTGTACAAGTGTCTCATGTGATGTGGGGTTTTTTGAGTAATCCCATGTGTTATTTTTCAATTATTAATGATAGTAAAACAAAAATATCTATGTTTATTTAGTCGTGGAATTATTTGGTGCGTATTTGTGGGCATTACACTAGGCCTGAAATGGTCATCTAATCTAGTGTCGTCCAGTATACTACACCTTGTGCATCAAATTTTCTTATTCATTTAAATTTGTGGTGTTAGAAATACAGTCTGAAAGGGGAAACTTTCAATAATGGACATAGACTGATACCAACACTGAAACTGACACCTATACTCTGGATGGTTTATAAATCACATTGATATTTATTATAGCTTGTAATACTTTCCTTTCACTAATAGCTTAGCTAATTTAGTAATTTATTTTGGTTGGAAAACTTTTCATTGTTGACTCTGTCATAGATTTTAGTTGAAAATAAACATAAACATGACAAGTTATTTCCAAGGATACAAATGCATTAATATTAAATCATTGGGTTATTTATTTTTGGTGGTATTTATGTTTACAAGGCTGATTCTAGGAGGAATGGTGAAAGGTGTAGAGACGTGGACATTTACTTCCCACTCATGAAAATGAAAGCTCTTGGCGTTGAACCAACTACGCCAACACTTTGGGGTGGCCAGGTAAATGCTAGGGAAGGTTTCGTTTCGGAGGCCAAAGCTCTAGGTGATTCAGGGCTACCTCATCCGGGCATAGTCCCTTAAGAGCCATGAGACAAAAAATGCTATATCTTCAATGGGTGATTTCTCAAACTCCATGGCACCTAGAGACATCTCATTAGATCTGAAACCTCCACATCGGGACCCTCTACAAAATCCTCTCGTGGTTTTATTTAGCGCCAAACCGACTACGCCAAAACATTGGGGTGGCCAAGTAAATGCTAGAGGAGGCCTCATTTCGGTTCCCTGTGCTCCTCGTGCTTCCGGGCTACCTCGTCTGGGCGTAATACCTTAAGAGCACTGAGACCAAAAAACACTATATCTTCGACAGGTGATTCCTTGGACTCCGTGACACCTAGAGATGTATCATCAGATCTGAAACCTTCACATCGAGACCCTCTACGAAAGGCTCTCACAATTTTATCCATCTCCATTCGGTTCTCTTGTTGTCCTATTATTTGTAAATTCATGAAATACTGTAGTTTGAGTCAGTGTAAAGTTATCATACACAATACATTGCAAACGGAATCTCTTGGTGCTAAACTGACTACGCTAACACATCCAGATGGCCTGGTGAACACTAGTGGAGGCCTTTTTCGGTTCCCTACACTCCCCATGCTTCTAGGCTACCTCGTCCAAGTGTAGTCCCTTAATATCCCGAGACCAAAACACACTATATCTTTGACAGGTGATTTCTCGGACTCTGTGGCACCTAGAGACGTCTCGTCAAATCTGACACCTCATCTCAGAGTTCTTATTCAATGACTAGATTGGCTTAAGAATGAATTTGATAGGGGAATGTCTAAGAACACAAGGGAGTTATCAATCACCTAGTAAATATTTCTTGTTTAGTTATAAAAGTGATTCATTTGGCCTACGGCTTAGTGACCTCCCATTCATTGATAATTTATGCTATGATAAACCAAGGGATGCTTTCAAAAGTGCCTTCAAAAACATGGGGGTATTCGTCAAGCCTAGTGAAGGGTGTGATGTGATTTCTAAGTAACTCGAAATGCCTACAAATTTAAAGTTAATAACATGAATTAGACAGATTAGACAATCAAGAATCATTGAGTGTCCGAATCAGAATGTCATTGCATCTAGAGATATTCTCAAGCATTGGAGTAATCCATATGGAGATACATTCTCAAAATATCAACAGATGAAAGGCATCAAATTGTGATAACTCTCTTTGGACTATTGAAGCTTGTCCTTCTATCCATGATTGTTACAAATAAATGTCTTAATGATGGTCCTAATGTTTTTATGCTCAGGTGTTTTAATAAGGGAGAAGACTAAGAAGCATTGAAGAATGTAGTAGGTGCATGATAAGATAGGAACCAGTACAAAGAGACCATAAGAAAGAAGAAGCACAAGTAAGGTAAATATACATATACACATTGATAAATTAAATGAATAATTACTCAGATTATGTAACTCTTTATATACATACATTATATAAATATTGATTTCCAAAGTTTGATGCATATTATACATTGAAAATGCTAGTACATGTACATCAAAAATAAATGAAAAAATAATCCATAATGTCTTAAATATTTTCAAGTGCACATCATATTAGTTTCATGCAAAAATAATCTCATAAATGTAAGGTATCATACAAAAATATCAAGTTCCAAATAGTATTTTAATGTGCATAATAAATATAAAAATGCCCAAATAGGTCATATACCATCAAGTTTAAATTTCATATAGGTGTACATACAATGCCATACACATAGGCATAAAAAATAAATGTTATATAAGACATATATATTTCATAATCATCAAAATTTATACCTCTCTTAGCCTTGGTCGAAGAAGGCCCTCCATTAGACTGTAATGCCCCTTTTTGGTGTTGACTCATTTTTGTGTTGTTGAACCCCGTTGCCAGCGATGAATGGTTGTTTTGCACCTGTTATCGAGTTTTGAAGCTCACTTTGCGAGCCCAAGTAATTGGTGTAGGTGTGGCCTTTGGCGCTACGGGCAAGTTACCGTAGAAACCTACTTCGTTACTCGTACCTTAGTCCTTGTTGTTGTTGTGTCAATGGTCATGCCTTGGATCAATTTCAGTGATCCAAGGCATACCTCTTATACTTTAGTGCTCGCGATCCTTGTTGCGAAGTAAAGCTGACTTTTTTTTTCTTCCTTCTGTTATACCACTTTGTTCTATCGCTAACGCTTTTGCAATTTCGACGGTACTTCACTTCATCTCGGGAAGACCTTATTAATGATTTATTGTATCCTGATTATCGGGTTGTAGAGGAAGTTTTATTTAATGGTGCTTATGGAATCTTAAAACTTGTACATAGCTTTTTGGCTTTTTTAATATAGGTACCTAAATTTTGGCTAAATTAGCAAGACTACTCTCTTTTAAATTTTTAAAAATTAGAGGGGGAGCTTGGCACTTTGGTTGCGTGGAAGTGGGAGGAGGTTAGTGGTGGCACATGTTTTGGTGGGGCCCTAAATTAATGCCAAAATTAACCCTTCCACCTACCACCCCTCACCATTTTAGTTGTGTCTTGGTGCTTGTTGCATGGCCTTCTCCAAATGTGTTTACCTCTGTTGGGCACCATACTTTCCCTTACCTCACCTTGCTAAGAATTTAATAATTAGTTAGCAGTTGCATGGAATTGTGACCTCTCCTTAATTGTTTTTCAATGCGTATGGAGGGGATTATGTTTGTCATGTTTTGTGGTTACATTATTGAGTTTTGTTGTTGATCAATGAGCTGCTCTATTTTATCTTCCTCCCTATTTTGACCTGCATACGCCATGATTCGTCTCCTACCGCATGGGTTGGAGGAGATTTAGGTGAAAAGGAGTGTGAATCTTTGAGCAACTTCAGTTCGGGAGTTTTAAAGCGTCTTGTCTGGACATGTGTGATGTTGGAGAAAGAATTACAGGCTAGGCGTTTTGAGGAAGCTTCATTCAGGTATGCTAAGTCTACCCCTATAATGCTCTGCTACCTTTTTACTAATCCATGAAATGAATGTTTCTTCCTATAATGGCACCTAGAAATGGGTTTGTTTTGGTGGTTTATTGATCTCCTTGAGTGTACTAGTTGCCCCCTTTGTATCTCCTTCTGAATCACTGGTTTTGCATGGATTAAACCTTTCTCTTCCTTGTTGTTCCATTATGAACTGATGAGTAGTAATTTGATTTAAATTTCTTTGTTATTTATGCAATAGCTGGTAAGGAGTTTAATAAATGAAATATGGGTGCTTGCGTAATTGATTATTTCTATGGCTATATGGAATACTGGTAAACATTGTAACTTGTGATTTTGTGAGGGTATTCCATGGCTCGTATTATATGTAAAACCTAGTAACTTTGGGCTTCTATAACATGGGGAAACTTTAGAATTGAAATGAGTTTCATTAGAATCTGGGTATTATGCTTTGCCTGGTTACACCATTTATTGGTATGTGTTTTGGGTCTTGTGAAAGAGGGATGACATTCCCTAGCCTTTTCCCTTTGTTATGGTTAAACTAAGTTTTGTTTACTCGACCTTCTGAGGTCAACATGAAGTATCTGGATCTATTTTTTAATCCCAAACTCCTTACGGTTTTATGTTATTTTGAATTTTTTTCCAAGTCAAGTTTTCGAGTTGCTTCGAGTTGGAAACCAAAACCATGTATGTGTATTATCTATTAACGTAAGGCTGGCATATTTGTTATTGTTAATGAGATATGGAATGGATGTAGGGATCTCGAATGGGTGCTTGCTATAGGAATTCATGTACTCCCCAAGCTGTTAGAAACTCAGAGCAATCCTGTAAGATGATTTTGGAAATGGTTTACCTTTTGGGCTTAAAGCATTGAGGATATTTCTATGACCATTTTTATCTGTTGAATGTACACCTTAGGATACGGTCAATTATTCATCTGGCATCTTCTCATTTGGCTAAATGAACAAATATTGTTTCAAATCCTTGTATCCTTTATGAAAGCGGGGAAACTTCATTAGTTTTAATGAACGATATCCTTACCAATATTTTTCCTTGTGGCTTGGAAGCCAACTATTATGATCTTGGCCGATACGGATGTTTAGAGATGAACCCATGGATTTGTTTTTGATAACTCGTTCCATGATGGGTGATAATTGGTTACATGTTAGTTAACTAGATGTGACCACCTAGATTTCTTAGGGTCTGTGAAGGGATTATTCTGTGGAGGCATCAATTCGTAGATTCTTTCATTGTTATGAATTTATTTTACAGGAAATTACTGCAGGAGATATATCAAATATTAGATTTTATATCCCATGTGATATAGGATTCGACATGTGCTACTATGTAATCCTTGAGTGGGTTGGGAAAATTCATAACAAGACCATATGGTCTTGATTTCAGCTAGGAATATATTGTTCAATAATGTTGTCCAATCTCCCTTGCCCTCGTGGCTAGTGGTGTCAATTATCTGGTAAATGTTTGACCTATTCCAAAGGGCCATGTGGATTTGTTAATATTGTATTCACTTCACTGTTGACACAAAGCTCTTGGAGATTTCAATCATGTTTTTACCGGGTAACCACCCCAGATTGATATGTGTGTTGTTTCTTTTATGCTTGCAATTCTTGGTAAGGCCTTTAGAGAGTGGGGTATCGATGGTGTAATTACATATCATGTATCAAATCCCTTGAACGCGAACTCAAATATCATATATTATCATACTTGTTTACTAAATGCCCCATTTTGTGACTTCGTTTAGTGTAATCAACTTTCAAACATGTATGATATTGTTGGGAAATTGTAAAAATATTAATGACATTTGGGGTTGTCCTTCCCTCATATTATTTAGAAAATTTGACGATTATGATGAGTTTTATTGGTAGTAATGGCCTTTTTGAGTCTCATTTGTATTCTTTTGAAAAGTGGTTTTGATTTTGTTAACAAGTACTACTTTTAAGAGATCCTGTAAGGAGGAGGTGGTAAAAATCCTTGGTTAAAACTGAAACTATAGATTATTTTTAGGAGGGTGACGAATCCTTATTGCTATGAAACCTCCCTTCTGGAAGGATTGAATAACTTTGTTTTGTTTGTGCCCATGATCGTAACTAGTATGTTTTGACTTCTCTAGCTTTCCTTGTGATGGATGGATTGAGTATTAGATTTCAATCACGTAATCCATATGATTACATGATTGAAATTTCAATACTCTTGCCCCTTTTGTTCCTAACCAATAAGGTCTTGCCTTGACCATTTGAAATATCGTTCTTACTAGAATAATTGGCTTCATCCTTGTTGGCTGGTGTAAATTCTTATCTCGTGTGAAGAATTTTGATTTTTGGTTATGCTTTGATCCATTCTTGAAATAGAACATTCCTTTCAAGTTATGGTTAAATGTTAGATTATTGTTGCAGTGGGTAGTCTTATCATGCTCAGTTCTCGCAAACGAAGTCAAGTTAATACTTGTGCAGATGGATTATGCGAGTAGATAAAAGGAAAGATTGATAAAGGTTGCATCGGTTTGATTCATGAAGTTTCTTGTATGAATGTCTAATGTGTTGTAAATATTGCAATGGTGTTTGTAATGGAGTTTGGAAGTCCTCTTGCCTTGGATTTTCAGTATTTGTGAAATAAAGTTGTGTTATCTCTTTATAGTAAAACTTGTTATTATCATTGTGAGGAATAAAACTCGATGATCACCTCGTTATGTGTATTTTATTTATGTTATTATTTTAGTCATAAAAATGTTGTGGCGTGGCTGGACCAATTTTTTTACCTTCTTGTTCTCATTCAAATTCAATCGAATCTTTTGACACCTTTGGTATGTGTGCCCTATTGAATAGAAATGTTATACCCGTGTTTTGTTTTCTCATTTGGTAGCGGTAAATTCTTCCTTCAAGTCATAAAAACTTCTTGTATAATCCCCCATGTTCTTGGCATCAATGTAATTCTAGGCATAATAGTGTGGGTTGGCAATCCCAGTAAAAGTTAATCAAAAAAATAAAATAAAAATAAATGAACAAACAAATAAATGAATAAATAAGTAGAATATGGGAAATTTTGATCTCGTGGATAAAAATCCCGAGCTTTAAATGGAAGAAGAGGAACTATCTACTAGTGTATAAGGAATTACCTTCCACCCCTAAGATAAACTAATAAACCTTATTTCCTCATTATTTGAAATGATAAATGATATTAAAGAGAAATCAATATTTTACTTTTGGGAAAATTCTAGGTCTTAGTAAGAAAGGGAAATAGTTAAGAAACGCTAGGTCCGACTCATCAATTTGAAACCTAATTGTATTATTTTTTCAAACTAAATCAAGTAAAACCTAAATGAAACTTCAACCATTCTTATTAAATACTTAACCTCAGTAAAAGACTGGCTTTTATCCCATGAGATCATGACGATGAATTCTTCTTGACCATTTTCCCTAAATCCTTGCCTTGGGCATTGTATCCCTTCGTAAGAAATGGTAAAATTTTGAACCTTACTCAAAGGAGGTCATTGTTCTGAATCTAAAACGGTGCCTCCCTCCTTTGGAGCTTACACTCGTCTCCTTGTGCAATGGAGGTTGAAACAAGATTCTGTAGCTTGTGTTTGTTTAAGTGAACCTTGCAGGAGGTGGTTTACCCCACCCATCTTAATGTAAATATAATAAAAAATCAAGAAAATCTTTTCATATTAAAGGTGATCTCCTTTCGGGGATTTTTACCCAAAGCCAAGTAACTCTAGTAAAAAGAAAGGAACCTAACTTTTTAAGAAGAATTATACGGTTCATAACCTGAATCTCCTAGAACGTAAGTTAATAATTGAAGGCCGTGTTTTAGTAAAATAAATAACCTTAAGCAAATTTTCACCATGGGATGCCCTAACCATAAATGTGTCTTGATCTTGTACCATTATGCCATGTCTTGTCATAAGGGGGAGTGAATGGTTCGTGGTGGGCATCGTATTCTCCTTATACCTAGGTGGTTAAACTTATGTCAAGGTTTTCGAGAGTTAGTTGTAGCCTTTGTGACCACCTATAATTTCGTTCTGTACTTCAAACAAGTCAAAAAAAATTATCCTATACTTTGCTTTATGTTGGTCTCGTGTGTTTGTTAATGTGGGCATTACATAGATGAAGATGGAAATCTACGAGTTGACTTTGGATCGTCTGAGCCCATGCTACGAGTCCTCTTCCATTGAATACTTGCCTGTAGTTGAACTCTGTAAATGCAAACAATTTTTTTTGTCAAAAATTAATGTATATATGTTTTCAACATGCATTTAATACCATGCGAATGAAAGTATTTACATAAATACACAAAATTACTGCAAGTTGTCAATCACGCCGAATTTACATCTCACGCTCAGATGAGTCATTGGGAGCTCTTGGAGTACGAACGAGGGTACGAAGATGATGAGATGGAGGATTTCTTGCTATCGAAGTCAAAATGGAGGGGATTGAAGTTCCCTACATAAACATAAGATCACAAAATCTAACATCAGAATTAGTGAAAATAGAACTAAGTACATGTATGTGTAATGACAATATTTTAACTAATTTTATCAATATAGAACTATTGTTTTTACCTTGCCATGCCTGTGAATCAAATGAACAGGGCTACTACCCATCATAGGTGACTCCTGCATATACACAATGAAGGACATTATAACATAATTTAATAATTCTACAATGAAAGACATTACTAACATGTAATTTAACATAATATGAATTACATGAGCAATTTAATGAAATTTACATGTTGTTTGAATACCTCAGTGAGTTGTTGCGCAAATGAAATCGCAACGGAAACACCTTTCTCTACTTGTCGCAGAGATGATGGGGTGTCTAGTGAAGTCAAAATCTTTATCAAACATGTATCACGTGAGTTAGATGAACATACAAGAACATATATATATTTGACTTCAAAAGTATATATATATATATATATATATATATATATATATATATATTCATGTATGTGAAAATTTTACACAATTAACATTCTAAATTGCCTCTGTGAATGTATGTGTATGCATGGTGCTCACCGACTATGGTCGGGATGAAGATGCGCCTGTCTGTGCGCTACTTTGTAATATCAATGTATGTACATGTACAAATACAATTATTTTAAAAATTTAACATATATAAGTAAATCAAGTACTCTGAACTTTTTGTAACACACATAATAAAACATAACAAATACCTATGAATGTGACTTCGATGACTGTAATCCAAATGTCTCGCTCAAAAAGGCATCTGACATAGTGACATTATCGTGTGCACCCCTAACACAAACTCCATTAAAATTAGTACGCATGAAAGTATCGTCCTCCTTGGGCCCCAAACATATGCTACCACACGACGAGAAAAGATGTGGCCTCATGTTAGTACTCCCTGCGGGAATACTCTATGCACCTTTGTGAGCATCTGCTCAGAAAATATCCCTCGTAAGTCATACAAGGGTCATATATAGCCCTTAAAGCGTGTGGAGTGTATCAATCTCTATTGTCTCCTTCACTGCTGGAGGGACAGTCTAAGGGTGAGGGGGCTTCTGTGCGGGGACTCTACCCTGCTGAATAGGTGCACGTTGTGCACTTGGTCAATCTTGCGAAAATCCTTTTCCTTGGCCATAGAAATATTGAAAATCAAAATAATTTGGGATCTCGTTGAGGATGAACTCGTAATAGATTTTCCTCATAAATTATAGTGGCACCTCATTGTTATTGCAAGGTGGAAAATAAAACGCCATCCACCATCGGTCCCAAAAATTATTTTTAATCAAATTAATATTGCACCAATGGATGGGAAACCGTTTGCATGGCAACGAAATCAGAAAATTAGTACGGGGGTCCATGAATAAGGCACATATGAGGTATTTTGTAATTTCTTTTTTCTTTACATCCACATATGAAAATTTGCTGGAATAATAAACCCTACAACCCTCTTTGTAAGATGTCCAATGATCAATTTTCCCCGAACTACCATGTCAACTTGAGAAACTAATGCCTCTAATGTGTTTCCAAGAGAGGCACAATGGGGGTTTGTAGATTGTGAATCCCTCATTCTTTTGATTAAATCATCAATTTCAATTTTGTTTTCAACTATGTGGGTTGCTAAATCTTCTTGACTACCTGGGGGATGTTGAGCAACTGTGGGAGGGTTGGCAAGGATGACAGGAATAACAAGGTTTGGTTGTGGTTGATTTCCTCGACCTCGAAATGTAGTAATAAAAATATATATTCAATTCAAATTCTACTCTATAATTATCAAATTTCAATGCAATTTTGAGAAAAAAATTGTGTCTACCTCTTCTCCGTAGCGCCATCATCGATTCAGATCTTTTCGGCAATCTAGAGATGATCGTTTGAGCTTGAGATCCATCTGAATGACAAAACACGAGGGCACGGTTAAGCCTTAAAACTTGTGTTTGAGGGAGATAAAATGATAGAGGCTCCGGCTTTTTTTATAGGAGACATAATGTGCACGCATTATGGTTTGGTAAATTCCAAACCTAGGAAATTAAAGCACGTTCATGTTATAATAGAACACATACGCGTTTTAATTTTTTGGGTTTTTGTCCACTTTTTAGCCCCCCAACTTTGTGCACTTACCCTTATCTTCCCCTGGGGTCCAATGCAACTTTCATTTCCATGAGGACTTCGACTTCTACCTTTGTTCCTTTGCCTCCTAATATCAAAATCACCAATTTCAAAAACACCCACATCATTACCATTTCCATTGCCATTCCCCACATCCAAAATAAGGCCTTTTAGGCTTTAGTATGCACCACACATTGCTCTATTTTCTCAATAAGAAAAAGAGCCTCGAAGGAGAGAAGAAGCAAGACTACAACTTAATGAAACTTAAAATTAAATGCACTTAAATTCCTCTTACAAACAAACAAATCCGACATAGTCTACAAAACAAGTCGAGTAGGCTATCGACAATGATCACTAGACAAAGATAGGAGAATGGTGCATGGTTGAAATAAGTCATTTTGAATGTTTACACTGTTAAGTAACACTTAGAAATGGTGATTGGTTATTCCTATTTTTTAAATTACACATGTTTATTGCATTGGTAAATCCAACTATATTGCAAATTGTCATTAAGGTGTGTCATTATATTGTTCACTTTATTGAACATTGATGATATTATTTTAACTCGTACAAATAACCAGGGGCATAGACTATAGTTTACAAATATCTGCAACTTTGTTGTCGAGCCACAGGCATAGCCTTTGCAGCCGTACTTGACAATGTTGTTGTTTTCAAACAAGTTTCTAAATTTATTTTCATTGTCCTTTTACTGTTTGAAATATTTTCCTAATAGCAAAGGTTGAACACCAACAGGCCTGTGACGAATTTCTCATTTCACACCATCATGGAGGCACAAAGAAGATTCACGACTATGCAAAGAGATACAATGTGGTTGGAGAGGGTTGCACTAAGAGGGGATGACTTCTCCAGCAAGAAATTAGGAAGGCGAGCATCAAGGAATGTCTGGTGTCATAACCACAACAGAGAAGCCTTGGATGCAAACGGATGACATCTGTCCTGACATGCAAAAATCATCACAATATATATCACTCAGAATGTTATATACCAGTTTCCAAAACAAAAATCTTCGATTAAATCACTAGACCTACAGTGAGAGTGGAAAGGAAAATAATGAGTACGACTGCATTGAACTCCATCTCCTACATGAAAAAGAAAAGGAAATATGAATTTTAATCTTTGCAAGAAAAAAGACTCATTTGTCACTCTTGAATCCTCAGACAATACTAAGATTAGTGTGAATTCTACTACAAATCCGAAGGCCTCATAGGGGGAAGCTATACAATTGTTTCAATACATTACATGTTTGAAATCAAACGTTTCTTCATTTTTGTGCAACAGCCTACAAAGAAAAAGAAAACAAATTAGGTTATGAAAATATATTTAAAATAGGGAACAAGTGAAGGAGAAAAATAGACACTGCGCAAAGATGGTGGCATGTTCAGAATCTACGAGGTGAGCCAACAGGTTGTCAATGGGGCCGTGTCCATGTATTGATCTTGGAACCAGGCTCCCATCACAACTAACATGTCCAATCACCCGTTCTTAATCTCCTTGGTCCGTAACTTCAAATACTCTTGCTAGCATGCGATGTACTAGAAGGGCGTTTTCAAAATTGCAAGATTTGTCAACAATATGCTCTGCGATAATTACCATTTGCTTTGTCAATTAAATAGCAATGATTCCCACTTCTATACTTCCTCCAACAATCACACATTTATTTTGAATTTGATGGCTAACAACTTATCATAAATACTTTTGTTTAAACTATAAATAATGGAGGTGAAAGACAATAGATATTTTAACTAATTATAAAATTTAAATATCACTACAAAAAGATTTCATCCAAGTCAGAAAATGATATTAAAGTTTTTTAAAAAATAATTAGGGAAAAAACTTCTAACTTTTATAACAACGGGCATGAGTGTATTGATAAAACAAAAAAATTATTTGCAAAGCTGGGACATTAAAATTAGCGCTTCTGGCAAGTGGAGCCTCGTTACTCTTAGTGCTAGGGTAACGTATTATAGGATATATTTGAAACAGGGATCCCCAACGTAGTTATTACAAAAGGTAAACTTGAGATATAGGATCTTCCACACGTACATAACTTGGGATTTTCCACACCGACAACAAGACTCGTTTAACCGACAGGTAATTAATGCTAATGCTTACTCTTAGCACGGGGAAAAGATGCCTCATGATCCTCTCACGCGCCAAAAGACTGGTTAGTTATGTCTATGCAACTTGCAAGCATAGGTACTTATCCCTACAAATGTATTGGATTAGCTCTATTTGTATGAAATGGAGAAGGGTCTCGAGGAAAATGTAGATGTGGCTTGCTTTAAAGAAAAAAAAGTTGAGTCGCTTAAGGAGCTCACCCATTATGACCCTTGCAAATAAGAACCGAGCTAAGTGTCGAGTTACTTCCTAATGCAAAGGTTAATTTGACCCATTCAATATGGAAGAATGCAGAGAAGAGGAGAGGAGATCATTTTAGAGGAGGAGAATACGTAGAGATAATCTTCTTCATCCATTGAAAGAAACCCTCCAATTCATCATTGGTATCTTCTCTCTAAATATTGTTTAATAGTAGTGATGTGGAGGCCAACAAGAATTTTATATTTGTTGTTGTGCTCAAGACAATTTTGCTAAACTCTATGCCTGAGGAGTTGAGGAAGAGGCTTGTGAATAGATTTAGGGAGGATTACGAAGGGTGTGTGTGTTTAATGGAGTATTCTAATTTGGTAAAACATCATTTCTATGTAGTATATTTGAATGCATACTCTACATGAGGTGAAACTCTTGGATTTGAAATCAACTAAGAATATTTAGATGTATATATTGGTGACATAGTTAGTGTGGGTGTTTCAATGTATAGATGCACATTTTCTTTAATTTATTTAGAAGATATATTTAAGTCAATGCATTTTACTAGTTAAAATTTACATATGTGTTATTTTAGTGGTTAAAATATGAATGATTTTTTTTATTGAAGGGGTAAGAATCCAAATTGGTTTTATTTTTAGGACTAAACTCCAAGTAGAAGTTAAAGTTATTTGTTTTACTATTTACAAGTTTTCTTAATGATTTTGATAAGAGATCCTAGTGTAGTTTGATTGTATTTATGTGTTTAGTGATTTATGTGTCTTCTTATCTCATTTCAATTGTTTGATTTATTTATTAATTTTATTTAATGTTTATTTTAGTTATGATGATTTTTAGGAAATTATAATATTACAAATTTGGGCTTTCTTTACATCAAAATTTGATTATTTTACCAGTTTAAATGCGCCTAATTTACATCATTATGATAGAGGGGTCATTGTGTTTGGATAACTAAATTGTATTTTTTATTTAAGATGCCAATCAACTGGTGATTTTGAAAAGAAACAATATATCGTTAAAAAAATATTCTTAATTTTTATGACGTGTATTTGATTTATTCTTGTCATATGAAGTGTAAAATATTTGTGCTACTTTTCATCATCGAAGCGTTGGTCCAATACTTTCCCTTCGAAATAAAATTCAGACCAACCCTTCAAATTTGATCCCTGCTCATGATCCTCTCACGCGGCAAAAACTGTTAGTTATGTCTATGCAACTTGCAAGCATAGGTACTTATCCCTACAAATGTATCCGCCACAAAAGTGAGGTCTGTGCCAGCATGATTCTGTGAGAATGCTGGTCACATCATCTCGTACATATCTCAGGTTTCAATATCTATACACGCGATATGTGGTCCAACTGTCCAGGCTCTGGCCATGCTCTCGTTCTGCCTCTACTTCTGCTCAACAATGATATGATTTAGAGTGGGCTGCACGAAATTCCAAATATTATAATCTTGATCATTACAAAATATTTCTAAACGAAGTTTGTATAGAATCGTGTTACAAGTACCTAGAGGTATTACTTTCACCTTATCCAGACTATCCCATGAGACTCCGTGAGAGAAAACAGTTGAAAATATTAATGGGGTTGAGATTGAGATTAAGATTAAGATAACTGAAAAATATCAATCCAAAAAGAGCTGAGATTAAGATTTAATTCTTGAAAACCTCATCGCAAATCATTGCTATTCTCGAAAAGGATGGACCCCTCATTCTTCTTTTCGACCCAAAAGGGCCAGCTATGTGCTATTTCTTTCGACCCAAAAGGGCCAGCTATGTGCTATTTCTTCCGACCCGAGGTCAGCCAAAGCCAATATTTTGTGACTATAGTATTTGATATTGTAATGCCTGAAATTTTTAATAACTCAAGACATTGTCATTTAACTTTTCTTACAATCCACTTTTGAGAAAAATTCTTGTGGAACCTCTATTACGATGGAGTAAAGTATATCATCGATGTTGGGGCAAGCGTGATTCTAATTACTTTGAGTGGAAGAATCATACCTTTCAATTTCCTACTCAAATTTGAATGTATAAACAACACAGTCGAGGATGATGGGTATTGATGGGATTATTCATATCTCAAAAATAGGGATTCAAAACTTTTTCATCTTTGGTGATTCTTAACTCATGGCTATTCAAGTGTTGAGTGATTACCAAAAAAATCCAAACACTTTCAATTGTACAAAAATGTTACCAAATAGTTGTTTAAGGAATTTGATTATGCATTATCCATAGAATCCATTCCTAGATCTTATAACTAACTTATTAATGCCACATCTAAGACATCAATTCATTTCTACCCCTTCCATGTGTTGTTAGAGGTGGATTTCATAGTGCGATGAGGGGCAAACGCCTCGTAAATAAAGTGATCATAGTTTAAAAAGATCAAGTAAAGATAGATAATGTAGGGATCATGGACATTAACATGGCTGATAAAAATGATGTGATCCTAAAATACCTTAAATCCTATGAACATATCCCTTCCTCTCATGACAAAAGGGGATTTCCATGACCCCTCACCATTTTTCATTCCTAGAGTCCCAATATGAATCGTACTGCAATGTTTGGGATTATGAATCCTTCATAGAGGATCTCAACATTTTTTAAGCCATGAAGGATAACCTAGACGTTCCTTGCGCTCCAAAATAATTCAAGTAAGGTAATTCATCTCTCATAAAATAAACTATAACATAAACATAAACATGGAAAATATTCCAAGGACACTAAATCCCATATCTTCACTCTCCCCAAAAAAGGTGAAATACCATAACAACTTCTTATCAAGCTCTCTGAATCCTTTTATTTATCTTACTTAGATTTGATTGGACTTCAGAAAATGGCATTCATAACCAAGTGACCAAAGCCTCAATCCAAACTGGTGAGATACGAATGATAAAACTCATGATGAGAGAATAAGTCGTCAAACTAATTAATATATACTTCAACTAACCTTTTGATTACATGAATTAGATATCTAACATCATTCATTGTCTTAAGAAGAATAGAAATATAACAACTTGCATAGACTTTATAGATATCAACAAGGCATTCCCTAAGGATGATTTGTTGTTACTTTCTTTTGATGTCATCATGGATGAAACTATGGGATATGAAATCCATTATCTCATGGATTTTTTAATGCTCCAATCAAATTCGTATTTGTAAATATGACTAGGCTAAAACTTCCTTTACCACCCTTTGGGGACCTTCTTATACATTATCATGTCATTTGGCCTTAAAAACATTATGGGAACCTATCAAAAGTGATCACCCACATCTTTCATGACATTATTCACAAGATTGTCAACATCTAGATGTCAATGACCTACTGAATAATGTCAAGAAAAAGGAATATATCTTGGGTATCTTATAGGTTATACTCACTTTCCTAGTTGATTTTGGAACTACACTCAACCTAAAGAACATATTTTCAGTCATGGAAGGAAAAATTGTATGATTACCATCTTAAAGCATGGAATACAAAAAAACTCTAACAAAGTTCATGCCATACTCAAGGTGGTTTTTCCAAATAACAAGTCCTAGATTAGGTAATTATTGGGGAAGCTACAAGAGATAAAAAGGTTCGTGCCCAACGTCACATATGCAGTCTATCATATAAAAAACCTGCTAAAAAAGGAAACCATCCTTACTTGGACCAAATATTATTGAGAGGCCTTCAAGGTTGTCAAACATTTTCTTCTGTCGCCTCCCACACAGATGGAAAAATGTCCCAACAAACTATTCAACCTTTGCATGGATGCAACATATGTCTCCTTTGAATTTATACAAAGCACCAGATATGTGGTCCATCTGTGCTCTCATTCTACCTTTGTTGCTTCTTAATAACGACAAGATGGATCTTTCAAAAATATTTTTATTTTCTATGTTGCATAAAACATGTTTAATCCAAGAAAAAAAGGAACTTGCACTATACCATAACTATGATTTTGAGTGGGCTGCACAAAACTTCAAATATTAAAATCATGTTTATTGTGAAATATTCCCTTCATAGTCCTAAAATCTAGCAATCACATTAGAGTAATGCAATTGATATGCCGATAGGGAGGATGGAAGTAGAAATAATGTTGGGGAAGCAAGATGATGAAGCATAGATAAAGGCAAAGAGTTTGGAGGGAAGAGAATATGTCAGAACTAAAGTAGGTGGCTATGTTAATTCTTTTGGTAAGTCACATATGGACCACATTTCATAATTACGAACTTCATAAAGGAGAAAAGGGGCGCAATGCACCCCTTGTCATTCAAACTAATATCAAATGACTATATATTTGATAGCAAGATACATTTTTCAGGCTCTTTGGTTACACGAGAACACAATAGGCATTAGGAATCGTGCTCAATGGCATACTGCTTCATTGATTATGGTGAAGAAAGAAGTGGAAACTTATCAGGTAATTTACCATTTCACAATAGCAAATTTGTATTTTTGATGCACTATTTTGATCATTAGATACCTGTACACGTAAGTATATGGTTGATATTAGTTGGTGAGGGGTTTAGATGATGTTTTTTGCATTATTTTGGGGAAGGTTTTCATGATCATATGTTGAAACAAGATTTATTTCATCACCAAACCTAGTGTGTATGATAGAGAGGAGGAAATTAAGGACAATATGTTGATATTTGTGAAGATTGAGACTTGACTATAGATGAAGGAATATTGTTAAAATATTTTAGTGAAGATTTGTGAATGTATCACCTCTTAACAGTGATCAACAAGTGAGAGAAAAGTCACTCCTTTAATGAAACTGTAGTAGGGAAGTGTCCTTTGTTATAGAGAGACTGATACTATTATTTTGAATCTGAGTGTTATTACACATTCATAGTAAGAATTGAAAGTGGTAAGGATCAATCCAAGACTCTGAGATAGGTTCCAAACCCGTACAAGTAAGTAACATTTCTCTGATAATCAAATAACCCTTCTCAGGTCTGAGACAAACTCTCGTTAGGGTTTAGATAACAATTGGATTTTCTTGACTTATACAAAGAGATAATATCCAAGACTTATAATATATATTTGGATATGTCTATTGAAGGAAAATCCAAAGTTTTGAGGTCTGAGGATCTATTAATATCAATATGTGCATAAAATTCTAGACTGATACTTGGAGATGCTCATTGTGAACACTAAATAGAACCTTGTCATTTAAATGGAGGGTCTATATGAGGAAGATTTGGTTTTTATTTTTCACGTTACATCTTAGTGATTAGTAATAGATTGTGAAATTATCTTGAGGGGTTAGAAGAGAATTATTCTCACAGCCACTTAGGAAGTCTACAGTCCTGTAGAAGAGCATTTTGGGAGTAGAATTTTAGCATTCAATGAGGAGTGTAATGATAAAGACTTGGATTTAGCACTCCAAAATTAAAATTTATAATCATGAAATTTATCTAAATCAATCTCATGAAGTTTCATGGTTAAAATTAGTCTCTAAAAGTTATGCACAATAGTAACCGGATTGGTCTGTGAGATACAAGGAGGAATGATGTTAGGGTTGACAATTTAAAGACCCAAACGAAAGAATTAATGCATGATTTTTTTAGAAATTATCCTAAGGGATTATTTGATGAGATATAAGGAGAATTTAAAAATTCCATTAATAAAAAATGGATAGAATTCCAACAGTCTAGGGAAAGCCCCTAAAACATAGTTTAAGGTCTAATTTGAGAGGCACAGTTACAAAGAGAATATGAGATCTATTTAGAATTTAGACATGAAAATTCACAGCCTTTAATATACCTAAAATGGGTATTATAAAAATATTATTTTTAAGTTTTAAGGCCCATGCAATGAAAATTATAGACAGAGGAGGATTTCCCCAAGTTACTAGGCTTGAACAAACAAAATTGAAAAGGTGTGATAAGAAGAGTTTTGGATGGAACTAGGAACAAAAAATTTGCAAGAACTTTGGTGATGGTAGAAGGAGCTAAAATAAGTTTGTGAGATTATCTAAACAATTATATAACCCTATGTGCAATATTATGACATAAATTCCTTTCTTGGAAGCATAGTAGGCCACTTTGCCAAGGTGAATGAAGAGTGGAGGTTTGATTGCTTTAAACCCATTTGTTAAATTAATATAATAGTGTCTTGAAGTGCAGGGATAGAATAATATTTTTGGGAAGACTATTGTAAGGAATCAAGACTAAAGAATGTAATTTATAAGCCTTTTTAGAGCTTAGGATGATTCTCTAGTACTGAGTTTAGTGAAGAGCTGAGGTAGGAACTTATTGAATGTGTGGGTTAGACTGAGTTGAGTGTTATCCTACATAATTTGGTATCAGAGTGAGAGTTTAACTTTTGAAGACAAAAAATATTTCTTAATAGTGGTTTTAGGAAAGAGAAGACAAACTAGTTCAAGTAAGTGAGATGAAATAGTCAGATTGGGAAGAGAGGATGGAAAGAATGATGGAGATTGTGATGAACAGGTTAGAGATCATGGAAAAAACTTAGAAGAAGATGAGGACTAGCATGAGTTACATGTAGAGATATGGGATAAGAACCAGAAGTACCATTTGCAGGTAGATGTTATAAGTGTCAAAGGTATGCAGGACACAAAGCCTATGAGTGCTATGGGATGAATACAGAGTAAAGTAATTCAAACAGAGCTTCTGATCAGATTGTACAAGATATAGTAAGTCAATTTTTTTGTAGAAGAATTCTTTTAAAATCACGTAAAATAATGTAAGAGGTAACTCAAAGAAGGTACTTGTTTAGAAATGCATGTAAGTCTAAAGGAAAAGTTTGTAAAGTGCTTATTGATAGTGGAAGTACTTGAAAATCTTGTTTCATTTGAGATGGTAGAGAAGCTAGGATTAAAGAATACAATATACCCTAACCCCTATCAAATATCATGGATGCAAAGTAGACACCACATCTTGGTTAGGGAACAATGCCAAGTAGAGTTTCAAATTGGTAGGTATAAGGAAAAAGTGTTATGTGATTTAGTTCCCATGGACGTTTGTCATATTTTGTTAGGAAGCCCATGGTAGTATGACAAGTAGGAAGTCCATAATGTAAAGAAGAATACTTATACCATTTTAGCAAATGGCGCTAGTCACACACTTCTACCTCTCAAAGGTGAGCAAGGAGCACAAGAAGGTTTAGTAATGATGATGATAACTAAGAAGTTTTTGGTACAAAGTAAATAAGCATGTGAAACGATATTGTCCAAGGCTATTAATCCTCAGAAGTTAGTTTGGAACAAAGGATTTTATAAAGAGATAGATATGGTTTTAGTACAAGATGAGGTGAAAGATGAAGAAGATGATGATAGACATGAAAGAGATGATAGAGAGAGAAGTGAAGCACATCCTAAAGTTCTTGATTACCAACAAAGAGGTCTAGTGATAAATAAATCAGATAATGAAGTAGAAAGAAGTGATAAACAAAGGATGAGTGAAGCAGTTAAGAAGAAAGACAAGGAAGAACTGAGAAAGAGGAAGATGAATGAGGTCTACAAGCCTTTTGTTTTTTATGCTAACATTGCTTTGAGATTTAATTTTGTAGGTACAAGTGAAAAAAATGAAGGCGAAGAATAATTTGTGACAAATTTCAGAGTATGACAAAGATAAGGAGCAATCAAGCATTTAACATAAAGAAAACAATCAAGAAAGGGATGCTAAAACAATTCTAGAAGGAAATGATATAGAAATTATAAAAGAGGGTCAAAACAAAACAGTGTAAAAGGCAAAAATGATTCAAAAAGGAAAGAAAGAAGATGAAATTATTAGAGTCACAATCTTGATTGATCAAGGTACATCATATTTAACCATAAATGAGGGGTATATGATTAAATTTGAGACACAAGAAACTATGTACATTCCTAAAAGTAATAGTTTGATCAAGAAAATGAGAAATTTAAGGAAGAACCAGTCTATGGAAGGTAAAAATAAGTTGGTAAAGATGGATAAGAGTGGGTATTCAGTGAAATAACATTTTCAAGGGATCGTCTTCAACTAGAAACAGAGAAAGAAAGAAGGAGAACAAGAGAACAAGCACACGTATGGGGAATCTTATTTTTCCCCTTGAGAGTATGTTTGATAAATATTTATGAAGATATTTGTGACAAAATTTAAATATGATTTCGAATATTAATAAATAATAATAATTTAATAAATTAATAAATAAATATACTCTTCAATATATATTAAATATTGTTTTTATTTGTATAAACTATTTAGTAACATTTATTAATATTTAAATAATTAATTATATTTATGACACTGAGAGGTGTTCTACAATGAGGCAAGAGTGGCATGCATTGATTGAAAAAAATTATTTTTACCGACTAATATTTAATGGTTAAAATAATTTATTTTTTAAAATCGATTGAATTTTTAGTAAATAAAATAAATATATGATTATGTATTAATATATAGAAATGTAAGTTATTTTAAAGTGTGGATCGGTAAATAACTTTGGGAAGATATTACTAGGGAAGTAAATTCAAGATAAATAGTGTTGGGATATTAATATTTTTGGTAGATAATCACTTCGGAGTAAATAATAAGTGTGAATGTAAGTAACTATAATATTATTATATTGATCTATATTATTTTTACTTTTAAATGTATTTTTATGTAAGTAACTATATTTATTTTTAGTGTGAAGATAATTAGTGTCCAACAAATAATAGGTATATTTTTTCTTTTAGATTAGTTTTAATTTACTTTTTACTTTTAAATGTATTTTTATTTTATGTTAAATTTAATTTAAGTTTTACTTTTAATGTATTTTTTATTTTATGTTAGTTTTATTTTCGTTTTTATTTTTAAATATGTTTTATAAATAAAACATATAAATTAATATAGATATCTTAAATACATTTATCTAAAAGAAATGGAAAGATATCTCTCGATATCTTTTAGATAGATGTATTTAAGATATCTATGCTAATATTATGGTTTAAAAAAATTGTCCACTAGATCATGTGTGGTTTTGGAAACCTATGGTTTTATGGCCCATAATCAGGTTTACTATTATAATTTATAATCATCGAAACTTTTTCTCGTCACTCGAAAACGATTTAGGAGGCCAAATGTTTTTTGCATTCGCAATATGCCGAGTTGGAGTTCTGATAGACAATTAACACAGTTAAAGATACTACTGATTCGAGCAAGTGCAACCAATCTGAGTTTATGTTTCGTATTACATAAATTATATACGTTCGAGTACCTTCAGGCTTCAAGAATTGAAATAAATGAAAATCTGATAAAACCA
The DNA here is from genome assembly GCA_018340775.1 of Taxus wallichiana var. yunnanensis. Lineage (NCBI taxonomy): Eukaryota > Viridiplantae > Streptophyta > Pinopsida > Cupressales > Taxaceae > Taxus > Taxus wallichiana. The sequence goes on along the minus strand of CM031242.1, from coordinate 432,953,500 downwards.
TGGTGAGGATTCATTCGTGCAATGACGACGTACTATGAATTTCCCATTTGGAAATGTCTTTCAGTGTAATTAACACTAAGAAATATGATCATTGTGGTTAACACAGGGAAAATATGTGTCTTGATCCTCTCACATGCCAAAGTACTGTTTGAGAATTGAATTCGGTGGATTTAGTGAGGTCTGTGCAAGTATAAATACTTATCCCAACAAAAGTGATCATAGGATCCGACCGCCAGAAAAGGTTTCTGCCAGCATGATTTTGTTTCTAGAATGCTGGTCACATCATCTCATACATCTCTTAGTTTTCCAGATCTATGAGAGTACAAAGAATCAAAATCCTTGGACAAAGCACGCGATATGTGGTCCAGCCATGCTCTCATTCTGCCTCTACTTATTGCTTCTTATTTAATTAACAAGGTTATGATTTCGAGTGGGTTACATGAAATTCCAAATATCACAATCTTGATCATTAAAAATATTTCTAAACGAAGTTTGTAAAGAATCGTGTTACAAGAACAAACATGTATCAATTTTCCTCAAGTGGAAGAATCATACCTTTCAATTTTCTCCTCAAATTTGAATTTATAAATATTATGGTCGATTATTATAGGTTACTGGTGGGATTACTCCTATCTCAAAGATATGGATTCTAAACTTTTGCATTTTTGGTGATTTTTAACACATTTCTATTCAAGTGTTGAGTGATTACAAAACAAATTCCAAACACACGCAATTGTACACAAATGTTATCAAAGAGTTTTTTTAAAGGAATTTGATTATGTAGTATCCATCTAGAATCCATTCATAGATCCTAGAACTATCTTATTAATTACGCATCTAAGACATCAATGCATTACTGCCCCTTTTATGTGTTGTTAGAGGTATTCATAGTGTTGATGAGGGGCAAACCCTCGTCATGAAAGTGATCAAGGTTTAAAAATAAAACATCAAGATAGATAATATAGGGATCATGAACATTAACATGGCTAATAAAAATGAAGCAATCCTAAAATACCTCAAATCCTATGAACATATCCCTTCCTCTCATGAAAAAAGGGGATTTTCCATGACAAGTACATATTTTGAGTCACAAGAGGAGAAATTGTACGATTCATCATCTTAAAGCATGGAATACAAATAAACTCTAACAAATTTCATGTCATATTCAAGATGGTTTTTCCAAATAACTAGTCTTGGATTAGGTAATTATTGGGGAAGATACGAGATATATAAAAGGTTCATGCCCAATGTTACATATGCAGTCTATCATATCAAAAACCTCCTAAAAAAAGGAAACCATCCTTACTTGGACCAAATATTGTTGAGAGGCCTTCAAGGTTGTCAAGCATTTGCTTTTATCCCCTCCCACACAGATGGAAAAATGTCCCAATAAACTATTCATCCTTTACATAGATGCAACAAATGTATTCTTTGAATTTATACAAAGCACCAGATATGTGGTCCATCTGTGCTCTTGTTCTAACTGTGTCGTTCCTTAACAAGGAAAAGGTGGCTCTTTCAAAAATCTTTATATTGTCTATGTTGAATAAAACATGTTTAATTCTAGGGAAAAAGGAACTTTCACTATACCATAATTATGATTTTTAGTGGGTTTTACAAAACTTCAAATATTAAAATCATGTTTATTACGAAATATTTCATTCACAATCCTAAAAGCTAGCAATCACATTAGAGTAGTGCAATTGATATGTCTATAGGGAGCATGAGAGTAGAAATAGTGTTGGGAGAAGCAATAAAATGAAGCACATATAGACGTAAGAGGGTTTAGAGGGAAGAGAAAATGTTGAAGACAAAGTAGATGGTTATGTTGTTTCTTTGGGCAAGTTACTGTACAATAGAAAATCAACACATGACCTTCTTCGCACCCAACCTCTTGAGGTCGTGCAAAGACAACCGGTGTAGAATAGAAGTGGAAGTGGGTGTGGTGGTGGTGAACAAGATAACTGGGAAATCTTATGTCTTCAACATGTAATATTAGGATCTTTGAGTCTAAGGAAAAGAATGCTCCCCTAACCTGAACGAGTGTTATAGAACGATCTGATATGATAGCTACTCGGAGACTCCAGTCAATGTCAAGTTCTATCGAGATTATGTTTGTTGGTTGTGGAATACGTGGAAAGTGACATGCATGCACCTCATATGGATTTCCAAAAAAGGTCATGGAGGTGAGGACAAGAGGTGTAGTGGAGCCGCAGGGACTATGGGTGATTTTCCGGTCTAGTCCAAAAAGTCTTAGCATGATCGGCTGCTATGCTCAATAAGGAAAGTTATGTAATAATGTCAGGTGGGAGTGGTGAAGATCTGAATACCAATGTACACAAACTAGTGTCAATATCTAATTGGTCAGTAGGCCCGTTGGGTTTTGGTACTTGAGGATCACAACCGAAGACTCATGGAGGATGTGGCCCTTATATGGTCATACGTGTAATCAAATCATGTTGCAAAGAGCAGTCCAATAATCATAGGCTTGATTAGCAGCGATGTTTAGCGTATTTAGTTGTTCTATTTTCTCAGCAAAAGTGGCAAGTGTGTGTAAAACTATCAAACAAAAACTTGTATCAATGTCAGTTATCAATTCCGGCCCATTAGGTTGTGGGACCAAGGGTCACAACTATATGTCTTCTCTTGTTGTGGACCGTTGATGGTCATGCGGAATGGGTTGAAATGTTTTCAATAAGAAAACTACATATCAAAGGAAATCTAATCTATGTTTTTGGTATTTTCACAGTATATCAGAACAAAGCAATGAAGACAAACTAATCTAATGAAAGTAAATGTTTTTAATCTTTTCTGGTTTTTAAACAATGTGTCTAATCTAATAAACAAATTAAATACAAGTAATCAAATAGATGTAACTAATTACTTGTGTAGATATGTGAACTTAAACCTAAAACAAATAACCTAATCTAAACAAGAACCCTTCAAACCCTACCTCAAGAATGAAGAACAAGTCATAACTCTAGAAAAGCTATTGTTCCCCACAACTTCCTTCATAATGTCAAAGAGAAAGTTTTCTAATGATCTGATCTACTTGTGATTGTCTAATTAATTGAAATGAACAATTTTACTACTCTATTTGATATGTAATTGAAACTAATGATTTTAAATTGATAATTTGATAACTAAAGAAAACAAGTACACAATTCCAACCTGAATGAGCAAGAGCTTTGGCAAATCAAGTTGTATCAGTATCTATCCCCTCAGTTTGTTCCTTTCTTTCTCTAAGTGTTCATATGAGTCCAAGGGATTGGGAATGCAAAAACAAAAATAAGAGGATGGTGCTTGAGCAATGGTAGCTTGAAGGTAGTTTGGATGCAATGCAAGTAAAAGAGAGATAACACAAGAGATATGATTTTGGCTATGTAATTCCTAGCAAGATTGTGGTAGCAATACAATACAAGATACAAAAATTCTTAGGCCTTTTGCTTGAATACAATCATGGAATATATAAGAGTTAGGGTTGGGATGTGCCTTCATGCACAAGGTAATAAGAGGTAGTTCTAACTAATTAAATCTATTTAAAAATAGAAGAGGGAAGGAGAACCAAGCAATCAAAACTAATTTTAGACAATTTGGCTCATAGATGCATCCTAAAAGTGAAGTTAAATGAAGCATCGAATGTTAGAAACACACATGACGGAATCTAAAAAAGCGGGCAGTAGACCATCACCCCGCCTTGGTGGCGCTTTCAGAATCACACCCGTGCAAGGTGGCGGTCCTTGCTCTAAAGGCCAAAACATGCATAGAAAGAAGTAGGGAGCTAAAAAAGAAGGGTAGAAAGGCTAAATAAGGATATCTAGGCTACAAATATACACTGCGAATGGGTTTTAGAGCTCGAACACCTTCTCAAAAGGACTTAAATCATCATTGGGGATTCTTGTAACCATTTTTCGATAATGTAGCACATGCAATTTTGGGTATGTACATATTTCCCCCTTTGAGAAGCGTTATAGCCATGAAAAGTTGTAGAACGTAGAGTCCGAGTATGGCATTCCCGAAATGGGGAGTTAGAAGCTATACCTGACACATCCGTGTGTCGAAATGTCATCATCCAAACTCCTGCTACCTGCAAGAGGAAGAGAAGACTCAAGTGCAGATAGATAAAATATCAAGGAATAAACACTAAATTAAAACAACAAGAGGACTTACCATTTGTGTGGGGATATAGGGATATACATGTGCCAACGCTCCAGCCATGTGAACACATACACTCAAAAAAAGGTCAAAACATCATATATATATATATATATATAAACCATTTGCTAACTCATTTGCGCATATTCAATTTGGTGAATTTGGAGCTCTGGACCCACGGTGACCATTTCTAACAAGAGTACAGCCAAAATGCCTCATTACGAGATAGTGATCATGCCTCCACAAGCGGGAGATCGACCAACGTGGTCTAAGGTTGGTTTTTTCACTTTTTCCTTTTCATACCTAAAATGTAAAATGTTTGAAAAGTTTACCTAGGGGGATTATTTTCAAAATTTGTTGTCTTAAATGAGTCTCTAGGGGGCGCCTATAGGGCAGTCTTTTGTTTTGTCTCAAATGGTCATTTTTGGGTTTTTGAGCATTTTTAGGGTTAAGGGCACGTTTGGAAAATCGGCTCAAGACCACCACCCAAAGCAGGGTGGTGGTCATAGAACCGCTACCCTGCACTGGGCGGCGGTTCTGAACAAAATGACCAAAACGTGCATTAACTCAATTTTTTTGGATTTTTGATGTTTTTTCATGTTTTTGGTGAGCTTATCCTATGATATACATTACTAACTTTCTCTTTTTCCATGTTTTGGTGAATGCAGAAGAAGGAGGAATACATATGCTGAAGTCAAGAGAGGGAGTTTGATTGGCTCCTGGGATTTTGGATCAGCTAACCCAGGGCGAGATGGACATTCTGTAGAGGGCAGGTATCTAGAGGATTGCACGGGTGCCCCATGTTGCCCCTATTAGTCACATATTGTGTGACTTGTTTTCCTATTGGGATACAGATCGAAACACTTTCCAATTTCGTTGTGTCAGGGGTGAGTGGACCATCACCCTGGAGGATGTATACCGCATTCTTGGGCTCCCGATTCTTGGGAGGATATTGACTCTGGAGATAGAGGGATCCAGGGCGGTGATGACCCAGTGGGCTATATACATGGGAGACTCTGTTGTCTCATTTGGTTTGAATAAGGGGGTGAATATTCGGTCCATTGCTACTACTCCTATTCCTATCATCCGAGGGCCATCATGGGTATCTTGTCATCGCGATTGATTGGGGACAAGGGAGGTGACACCCTTCTCTATTGCTGGGCTCCTATTATCACATAGATCGAGGGGCATGGATGTAAGTATGCATGAGGAGAAGACATCCTAGGGAATACCTACCATGACTTATATAAGGTAGTCCTATTGCAGGGGCAGTCACTGAGCCACCCCACTCTTGTTATGAGATGGGTATATGAGCACATCACCCCCTATAGTAGGGGCATACTAGTATTGGATCCAGGGGCTATCCGGGTAGTGAGGTGGACAGCTATCTCAGTTCGTAGGACACCACACTAGCCAATAGCTTCTTTAACCACAACACACATGATGTCCACACCCTACTAGGATATGGTAGGGTTATGGGGATAGGAGGTGACCACAGTGGTAGCTTTCTCTACCACAGTCAGTTAGTTGACAGGGAAGGGAGAGTCGAGACTCACCCATTTGATCAGGTTCCTCAAGATTTCGGCCTCCCGTATGTTGATATGCTTCCCCAGTGGTACCGGTCTACAGGACCATTCAAGAGGCCCGAAAGGGCCCTAGAGATATCTCATCTGGACAATGGTTACCCCAGGTGTTCCTATTGTATTTAGGAGTGTGGTTTGTGTTTGAAGGGAAGATGGTGCCCCTCGAGTGCCTTTACTTCAGATTACAGCCGCTCTTACTCACAATAGAGAGGAGGATGAGCCTATTGATGTAGACTCCAACTCTGAGGAGTACATGAGAGACGAGATTGATGAGGAGTCATTCAGAGAGGAGATGTAGATAGAGGATGATGGGGGCGGTGCATAGGATGGAGAGAGGCATCCCATATGGAGGAGGAGGAGAGTGACTCTAAGTGGCATGACACTTAGGATATGCTGAGAGCAGCACACAAGGAGACAAGTGCAGAGAGAGACCTTGGTCTTAGAGGAGCCACTTCCTCGAGATGGGGAGGGGGATGATGAGTCCGTGATAGGAAAATGTTTGGCCTCTAGTTTTAGGGAGGCCCCGCAGCCACCAGAAGTAGCAACAACCAATGATTCTACCTAGATTTCCAGAGATCCGAGTATGTTTGATACTCTTATCTCAACTTTGTTAATTGGAAATGTTAGTTTGGTACTTTCTTTTTATTTGTGAATTGTGGTTTTCTAACTCATTGTTTCTTCTTCTGCTCTTGCTTGCAGTGAATGCACAGGAGTGGCAAGAGCTCATTCAATGGGTGTGTGTAGACACCCTGCTGATCCCCTTAGGTAAGACCCGAGCTGATTTGATGGTTGACTCAGGCCAACCATTAGCAATGGTAGACACACTGACGTGTTTTCTCTTGTTTGGAGGATAGCGGAGGTGGTGACCTCCCTTCATACCCAGGTGGCTAGATATGAGACTATCGAGCGTTTGATGAGGTAGAGCTATTCCCGCAATGAGACCATAGCTGGCGGCCACCGCCACCACGAGCACTCACACCATTCAATTCATTCCCAACATCGTTGTAGCCACAACAGGTGCCCTGGACATGGCCGTGCACCATCCGAGGGATCCCACAGGGATTGATAGGCCATTGGGTTGCTTATTGCTTTGTTTTCATTTTGTTGGGCACTATATGATTTTTTTGTATATCTCGGGCTCATTACGAGTGTTTTGACCACGCCTAGTGCGTGATGGCATTGTATATAAACTTGACTTACCATGATATATATAGACTCTTATTTTTGGTTCGGTATTCCATTGTATCTGACTTTACTCCCTTTTGGGTTTTCTCACATGTGTACTCTAGATGTTTAGAATTTCCATTTTTCTATACTTTTTCGAATGCATGTAGTGGATGTGAATGATAATAGAATGATTTCTTTTCATATTTTATAATGTTGATATATGATAATGCAAACACAATGTGATGTTGAACTTTAGTTTCTTCAAGCAATCTTTGGTACTTCATGTTGTCTTGGAAAAATGTGGTGATACAATGATATAATAAGTAAATGTACTTGCCCCGCTCCTAACTCCACATAACTAGTAAGATGTGAGGGCTCAACACCAAGAGCCAAAAAGGGCACAAGTTATGAAACATTATTGAATGGGAGTGATGAGAGAAAGACAAAGGTTTGACAAAACCAAACTGAGATGCTACAACCTCACCCTACTCAAGTTACTTCATAGTTTAGATTGTGATCTTCTTTCTAGTTTATCTAGACTTATATCCGTAAATGGCCACTTGGTTGACAAAATTTGGTTTTGGGGTTTTAAATTCTTTTGAAATTTTAGACATCTAACTCACTTTGTTTTTGACTTGTGATTTCAAAATATTTGAATGGATTGTTTCTAACTTTCAAGTTTATCAAAGAGACCCCCCAAACCTTTCCTCATGCTACCAGTAGGAAGTATGGGCTCTTCACCGTGGAAAAGGCATAGGTGAGTAAGGGAATTTATCTCCTTTCCCAACCCTACATCATGAGTAAGAGATGCAGGCTCAACACCGAAGGTTGGTAGGGCAAAGAAATGTGTAAAATAAAAATTTTTCTGTGGATTTACATTTGACTTACTTATCTAGGAAAAATGTTTAGAATGTTCTTATTTCCAAAGAGATGTATACGGGATAGATGTGACACCAGGAAGCTTCTAGAATAGACTATGGACAAAGACAACTAATCTAGAAAGAGACCAAAAGTAGAACCAAGTATGCAGGCCTTAGTATGGTTACAAGTCAAAACTTTGTCCTATCTTGTTTGGATTGATGAACGATTCAGAAACAATTGATGAGACCATGGGAATTTGAAGAGATATGATTTTAATGTTTTGTTGTTGTGTTTAGAAGTTTTTAGGAATTTCCATAACAATAAGTCCCTTGATCACAAATTTTTACATAATGAATTGGCAGATGAAAATACAGTGCAGATGCAGTAATGTACAAATGAAAATGCTAATGGATCATGTGTAGTACCTCTTTAGGTGAAGAGATTTTACAAATACGCTAAACTCCTCACCCTCTAGTGTACACAAGTGAAATGCCCCATTATTGTAGTCTTCTATCACTCAATATGGACCCAACCACTTGGGTCTGAATTTCCTTCCTTCGTCGATCTTTTTGTCTATCCAGCTATCAAGTCTTAAGACCAAATCTCCCTCATATATTTCATGCTCGTAGACCTTATTTTTATATTGCCGAGCCATGCGGTCAGCGTAAACATTGTGCTATTGTTTAGTGTTGATTCTAGCCTCATCAAGACTTTCTAATTGAGAGATTCGTGCTTCTTAATAGCCTTCATTTCCCAGGATTCCTTGCAGCAAAATACGGAGACTAGGTATTTCGACTTCGAGCGGTAAGACTGCTTCCACACCAAACACCAAAGAAAAGGGGGTTTCCCCTGTTGGTGTTATAACTAATGTCTGATAGGCCCACAAGGCTGGAAAAATCTTTAAGTTCCAATCTCATTTGTTCTCCTTAACGGTTTTAAGAAGAATGGACTTCAACGTCTTAATCGTACCCTCAGCCTATCCATTGGCCCAAGGATAATAAAGGGAATCCGTGTGATGACCTTTTTTGAACTTTGCACACAATTTACGTACTTTGTATTTTTTGAAAGATGTGTCATTATCCGAGATAATGACATGTGGAATCTCGTACCTACAAATGATCTGGTTCAAAATGAACTTAGCGATTACAGAGCCAGGTATGGTGGTAAGAGGCATGGCTTCTACCCACTTAGTAAAGTACTCTGTGGCCATGATTATGAAGTTATGGCCATCTGTTGATGAGGGAGAGAAATTCCCTATCAAATCCAGGCCCCACATGGAGAAGGGCCATGGGGTTGTAATTTGTTGCAGGGCTTGTGACGGTATGTGGATCTTGTGGGAGAACTCTTGACATTTATGACATTTGCGCACATACTCTACTGCGTCATGTTCTAGTGTGGGCCATAAATATCCCATCCAATGTATCTTCCGAGCAGTGGCATGGCTGCCAAAGTGACCTCAACATACTCCTCTATATGATTCATAAAGAATATTTTCGATTCTTTTACGTCAACACATCTTAACAACATTCCATAAAAGGCTCTACAATAGAGCACTTGTTCTAAAATAACATACTTAGCGGCAATGACACGTAACCACCTTCTTTGTTGCAATGTTTCCCCCTCTAGGTACGTATGGTCCACAATAAAATTAATGATGTCAGTGTACTGTTGACCAAAATAAGCTCACACTTATTTTAGGTCAATTGACACCATTTTCCCCCTTTTGTGCTTAAAATCTGAATTTTTATATGTTTTAAGCACTTAAGGCCCCCTGAAAGTATTTCCATCAGATAGGAAGTTTCTTCCCCTTTCCAGATATATAAATAAGTCCTTCTAACTCTTCATAGTTTTCGAGTTACGGGTCGGTGGGCCATGTAAGGATTTTTTGCCAAAAGCGGGTCGACTGGGCCTAGGGAAGATTTTTTGCCAATGGGAATTGCAGACCGGCGGGAGACATTTTGACATTTTTACACTTTTATAATTGTGGGCCCATGGGACTGAGAAGGATTTCTTATGAAAAGTGGAAAAAGCGGGCCAACGGGCCGGAGATGTCTTTTTGTTCAAAAATGGAAAATTCGGGCTGGCAGGCCCGGGGATGACTCAAGTGTAAAAGTGGGTCTGCGGGGCCATAGAGAAAATTTTTCCCAAGTGTAAATGTAAGCCAGCGGTTTGCAGGGAACTTTGGAACTTTTACGCTTTTCAAAAAATGGTGCAGTTTTCAAGTGCGGGCCCGTGAGCCTATGGGGTCTCATCAGCCGTTGAAAAGTTGCAGACCCTCAGAAGGAGGCACACGTCAACTCGGCACAATTTAAAAATAAAATCCAAAGTGGGTTCCCAAATGAGCACGAGGCTTCCACGTGTCCTAGGTCCAAAAAGGGGACAATTCGGCCGTTTAAAATGACTAAGTATAAAGGTGACAGCAGAAGCCTCCACGTGTCTCATCCGTGCAACACCAAGGTTGGGTCCAAAAAGTAGGTTTCCAAACGTGTGTAGACTCTCCTTGTGTTTTGGGTCCAAAAAAATTCAAATGGATCGAGGCCCAAATCAACTAAGTATAGAGAGCCAGTGGACGATGCCACGTGTCGCATCAGTGCAAATTCAAAGGTGAGACCCAAAGCGGAGACTCAAAAAAGTGTTGGCTTTCCACGTGTCCCACGCCCGAAAAGGGAGCAGGCTCAAATTGGCTAAGTACAAAAGGTAAGCGAGAAGCCTCCACGTGCCTCATTGACATAATTTCAAAAAGAAAATCCAGAGGCAGCCCCCAAATGAGCACAGGCTCACCACATGTCCAGAGCCTGAAAAGGAAGAATCGGTCGTTGAAAAGTCTAAACAGGGCAGAGCAAGCAGAAGGAGCCACGTGTCAGCACAACGCAAATTCAAAAGTAAAATTCAGAGCGGGTTCCCAAATGTGCACTGAGCCTCCACGTGCCCAGGGTCAGACATATGGCCCTGCTAAACAAAAGGGACTTAGCCAAAACACAAAGAAACTAAACAAAGCTATAGAAGGAGCCACGTGTCTTGTCCGCACAACTTCAATTTGCAGAAAGGGAAAGAATATAGACTCATACACCAAAAATTTTATCCTAGAAAACCTCCAGAGGAGGAAAAACCAATCGAAAAGGAAATTGCTCTTTCTTCCCACTTTTATCGGCCAATTCAATAATAAGTATAGAAATTACAATAAGTATGAAAGAGAAGTAGATAATATCTCACACTTCCTCCCAATTACTTTGCTTGCTCTAACTCAATTGCTCCTTGCTTCTACAAATCACAATTCCAGCACTAAGAGATTCTTACTCACTTGCTTCATGCTTCGATGCCTTTTTTCTCTTCCATAACATACATTTATAGTCTTTCTCATGTTCTCATGTGCACTGGAGAATGGGAAAAGTCATGCAAAAGAAGAGACATGGACACCCTTTGGAATTCTGGGACTGTTCATGTCATATTTTATTTTCTCGTCACAAGAAGAGACAAGACCACTACCCAACGTAGACCAGTGGTCCTAGGACCGCCGCCCTGGTGGGGCGGTGGTTCTGTAACCACCGCCCTACACAGGGCGGAGGTCCCGTCTACTGAGAGACATAACCTCCATGTATTTTTTTTTCCTTCTTCGTGTTGGTTGATTTGATAAAGTAGAGTCATTTTGGATCCCTATGGATCACAGCTCCCCTACTTAGGAGGCTTTTGGTCCCACAAAATCTTAGTGGGGGAGTAGATGAGGAAATAATTCCCTCACTTACTCCTTTGGGTACCACCGGCCTGACTTGGTGTCTTTCCTTTCAGTCCAATTTGCCAAGACTCCTATGGACCTCTCCTAGTCTCTCTAACCTTTTGCTACAATACTACATCCTCCTCCAATTCACCTTGTGAGTCAAAGACATAATTCTCAATGGAAGGTAGAAACTATAGTTCTTCATCTTCATCTAGCATGGATGGCTCATATAGGTGCAAGTTCTCGCAGTTTACTACAGAGTACATCCTCATGAATGACGAAAAATCAAGTCAAAAGGCATTTTCTCCAACCTGCTCCAATATGGTGAAGGGTCCATATCATAATGGCTTGAGCTTCCTTGCTTGACCTTGTAGTCTCTCCTTGCTCAAGTAAAGCCAAACTCTATCTCCAACATGTAGCTTATGTTCCCTTCTATGCTAGTCGTGCCTAGCTTTGTACTTGGCCTAAGATTTCTCTAGTTGTTCCTTGACTTTGAGATGGATTTGCCGGATCCTCTCAATGAATTTGTTTTCTTTAGTCAACTATATGTCTTGTGTATCCTTATCATCATGATGTACAACTGCTATTTCCAATGGATTTATAGGTAGATATCCTAAGCATGCTTCAAATGGTGCCTTCATAGTGGATGTGTAAACTTGCCCGGTTATAGGAATGTTGAATGTAGGCTATGGACTCATCCCAAGGCCTTGGGTATTTGATGTTATACCCTCTGATCAACTATACCAAATTCTTGTTTACCACCTTTGTTTGTCCATCTGTCTGTGGATGGAAAGTTGTGCTCCTCTGAAACATGGTATCCATCTTGTCCCACAAAGTAGTCCAAAATTTCCCCAAGAACCTAGAATCCCTATCAGAAATAATAGACTTTGGCAAGCCAAAATCCACCCATACATTAGCAAAGAAAATATTTTCCGCCTCATGTGCTTTTACTATATTTTTATATGCCATAAGAATACACATCTTACTAAATCTATCGACAAAAACATAGAGATAGTCATGGCTATGTTTAGACATAGGTAATCCTCCTACAAAATCCATAGAAATGTCCTCCCACGGACGAGTAGGTACTGGCAAAGGCATATACAAACCTTCCTTCCTAGTCTTAGGCTTGCTAGTACAACAAAGTTTACATCCCGTATAAATTTTGATACTTCTTCTTGCATATTGGGCCAATACACGTACCTTTGCAAGTGGGCTAGGGTCTTACCAACACCAAAATATCCCACTACTTTTGAGGTATGTGCTTCCCTCATCAATAGAATTCACTCTTATTTTGGCATGCAAAGCTTCCCCCATTAGTAGAGCAGCCCGTCTTTGAGATAAAAATATTCAATCCCTATCCTTTCAGCCCCTTGGGACTGCAACTATTGAAATGTCACCCCAAAGTCTTTGTCTTGGGCATATGCCTCTCCGTAAGCTTCCTTCGTGAAGGGCTCGATTTGAGAGATAGTGGCCAAATAGGAAAAATTCTCCTATGTGGGTGGCCTAGACAACATGTCTACCACCAAGTTTGTACTACCCTTCTTGTATTTAATCACCAGATGGAACTGTTGAAGGAACCCCATCCATTTGTAGTGCCTTGCCTACTGTAATTTAGACTATGCTTGCAAATACTGGAGAGGTTTGTGGTCAGTGCACAATAGTTTCTTTACCCAACAAATAATGCTTTCATTTTTTAATTGCTTGAACTAGTGCATACATTTCCTTATCATATATTGAATATCCTTTAACTATTGAAGTGAAAGTTTCAAAATGATAATATACGGGTTTACCTCCTTGAAGCAAAACTACACCCGTGGCGTAATCACTGAAATTTGTCTCTACTTAAAAAGGTTGCTGCAAATTAGGAAGAGAAAGTAATGGAGCATGACTAATCTTGTATTTTAATAACTCAAAGGATTTGTCTTGTTTCTTACCCCTGTCAAAACTCTTACTATTTGCGGCCACTATGTGTAGAGGTGTTACGATTGTAGAGAAGCCTAGAATGAACTTCCGCATGTATTGTACTGCTCCCACAAAACTCCTAGTTTTTGTGGCTCCTGTTGGTGTTGGCCAATTAGTGATGGCTTCTACCTTCTTTGTATCCACTCGTAGCTCTCCTCCTCCAACCACATGCCCAAGATAGACAAGTGACTATTTGGCAAATTCACATTTCTTCATATTACAAAGTAGTTGTTTCTCCCTGAGAACTTGCAAGACTTGCTGCAAATGAGTTAGATGTTCTTCCCATGTGGCACTAAAAATCAATATATCATCTAGATATACAATGACACATGAATCTATGAAATCTTGCAATACATCATTCATCAATCTCATAAATGTAGTGGGTGCATTGCATAACCCAAAAGGAAGTACTAACCATTCATACAAACCCTATTTTGTCTTGAAGGCAGTCTTCCATATATCCTCCTCCTTCATTCCCGACTTGGTGATAACCTAACTTGAGATCCAACTTCATGAAAAATTTGGCATGCTTAAGTTGGTCCAAGAGATCATCTATGCGGGAAGTGGATATCTGTTCTTTATGGTGATCTTGTTCAAAGCACGATAGTCGATGCACATTCTCTAAGAACCATCCTTCTTTGGCACCATCACAATAGGCGAACCACATGGTGAGGTGCTTAGATGTATCACCCTTGGTCTAGTAGTTCCTGGAGTTATTTCTTTACTTTATTACTCTCGAGTAAGGATTGCCTATATAACCCAATGTTTGGTAGAGGGGATTCTGGAAATAGATGAATCTCATGCTCTACTTCCCATTTTGGTGGTAACCCACTAGGAGCTTGAAATACTTCCTGAAAAGACTAAATAATACTATCCAAATCATGCTTTCCCTGGTTAGAAATCTCTGCAAATTCTACCCCATCTTGTTTATGCTTCAATAAAAGTAAACAAAACTAATTATGATTTGCCTTAATAATTTGTTTTGCTTGGTTAGTACTTACCATAGTAACCCGTGTCTTACGCTGGTGTGCCCGGATGTTGTATCTGATCCCATCCTTGACTCATTTGTATCGGTTTTCCTTCTTATAAATATAACATCCCTAACATACACGTAAGGACTCCCAAATATAACATCAAAAGCATCAAGTGGAATAACGTCATCTTCAAAAACATCAATATATTGGGAATTTATCCCAAACTTGACCTTACATCTTCTTGTTACCTGAATTTCAGCACCCTTCTTCACCCAACCCAAAGGATAAGGGTGTGGATGCTCGTAAGTCTCAAGACCAAGATTCTTTACAATTGCTTTAGAAATCAAGTTAGATTGAGAACCGGTATCAACCAAAGCATTTACCTTAGTTCTCTTGATTTGGATTTTGATCTAAAAATGTCTATTCATCTCCTCTTCATGGCTTTCTATGTTGGCGTCCGTGCATACAAGCCTCTTGTCTACATCAGAGTCATCTTCGATTTCCACCTCCCCTTCTGTTTTCACAATTGTCATGGACTTCTTCGAGTCCTTGGTTTGGTTCTTCGGATGTAACTCCGGATGTAACTTCCAACATGTAGCATCAGTATGACCATTGATATCACAGTTCTTGCAAAAATTCTTGGGATCTTTACAAGTATTCAAAGTAGTGGTAGCTTGTTTACCTTTCCTTTTCCACTTACCCTTGTTACTTGTTTTCCCAAACTCTTTCTTCTGCTGATTTGTTGACTGCTTTACCCTTGGCTCTGCTTCTCCTTGCTTCTTTTCATCATCTATGTAGTACACCTATACGCATGCTTTGTTGAGATATTTGGGTTTTGTGGAGATGAATTTTCTTCGAAGGTGAGTGTGAAGTCCTCCCGAGTACTTGGTCAGAATATCCTCATCCTCCAAGTCCATGTTAAGCAACATGGCTTTCCTCCGAAACTCCATAGTATAGTCCTGCACACTTTGACCACTGCCTTGTCTAAAATACGCCATTTAATCATTTGGTCAGTATTATGGCCAATAGGATAGAAGTTAGCTCTAAGTAGTTCTTTAAATTCTTGCCAAGATTTCACAATAGGATGCTTTTTCTTTTCACAAGTGGCTAGATGGGTTTCCCACCAAACCAGAGCATGTCCCTCCATCTTGAGACGTGCAAAGGTGATCCTCTGTGCCTCAGTGACATTATGGATGCTAAACTAGACTTCTAACTATTTAGCCATTTACTAAGAAACTCTGCATCTACTTGTCCTTCAAAGCTTTTAATCTCAACTTTCATTTCAACTTTAAAAGGAGTATGATCAGATTTTACCTTTTCTCTTGTGTTAGAAGTCTCTTCTTCATGTTCTTCCCCATAACTTTCCTCATGGTGGCTCCTTCCTATGCCAAACTTTTTAGCTACACCCCAAACCACTGATTCTATGGAGTCTTGTTTGACAGAAGTTGTCTTCTATAAATCAGCAAGCTCTTCTTGCCTTCTAAACATCCTATCCATCATGGTCTCCAATATCTCAATTCTATAGACCAAGTTCTCTTCCTCCATTTGTCCCTGAATTCTCTGTTTCCACTTTTTGTAGAAATTTTTGGATCGCAAGGTAAAGCCTCTTCACCTTTAGATCTCGTCACTGTCATACAAATCCAAGAACACATACCATAGTTACGGATAATCTGTTAGCTCGACACCAAAATGATATGTAAAATCTTCAACTTTGGAATTATCCAGAGAATCAAAATTAATCGTTGTTCTACTTTCTATTAGAAAATAATAGAGATAGCTAGTGAATGAATTATACTTGTGCTTAGAAGAAAAAATTTGCAGAAAGGGAAAGAATATAGACTCATACACCAACAATTTTATCCTGGAAAACCTCCAGAGGAGGAAAAACCGGTTGGGAAGGGCAATTGCTCTTTCTTCCCACTTTTATTGGCAGTTACTTGCTTGCTCTAACTCAATTACTCATTGCTTCTACAAATCACAATTCCAACACTAAGAGCTTCTTACTCACTTACTTCATGCTTTGATGCCTTTGTTCTCTTTCATAACATGCATTTATATTCTTTCTCATGTTCTCCCATGCATTGGAGAATGGGAAAAGTCATGCAGAAGAAGAGACATGGACACCCTTTGGAATTCTGGGACAGTTCGCATCATATTTTATTTTCTATCCGCAAGAGCCAGACTACCGCCCAATGCGAGACCGGTGGTTCCAGGACCGCCGCCACGGTGGGGTGGCATTTCTGTAACCATCATCGCCATGCACTGTGGTGGCGGTCTGTCACTAAATAGACATAACCTCCATGTATATTTTTTTTCCTTCTTCGTGTTGGCTGATTTGATAAAGTAGAGTCATTTTGGATCCCTATGGATCAATCGCTGCCCCTCTTGAGAAAGGGAAGCTACTTCTCCCTGCCAGTTGCAAGATTTGTTTGAATTCCCCTTTCTCTCTGGTTAGTGTAGGAGTAGTAATAGATTTTGTTTTCAGCAGAAGAATTACTTTTACACACTCTACATGTTCCACTTGGAGCATGTATGATTTTTAGTTTTGTACATAGTGTGTGTTGTGGTGTTTTTGTTGCTTATGCACAGTATATTGGAAATGGCATTTGGTGAGACCAGCTCTAGTTCCAACAGTTCCCAAGAGGCTCAAGGATCAGATTTTCAAAGTTCAGATCAGATTTTTGTTTACCAGGAAGACTCCATGCCCAATGGATGCTTCAAGGCCACTGATATTTTCACCTAACAGGTAGGTAATCCCCATGAGTCACCAAATTGTTGACCAAAATAAGCTCACACTTATTTTGGGTCAACTAACACCATTTTCCCCCTTTTGTGCTTCAAATATGAATTTTTATATGTTTTAAGCACTTAAGGCCCCCTAAAAGCATCTCCATTAGATAGGAATTTTTCCCCTTTCCAGAGATATAAAGAAGTCCTTCTAACTCTTCATATTTCTCGAGTTATGGGCCGACGGGCCTTGGAAGGATTTTTACCAAAACTGGGCCAACGGGCCTAGGGAAGATTTTTTGCCAATGGAAATTATGGACCGGTGGGGTGGCGAGAGACATTTTGACATTTTTGTACTTTTCACAAAAAGGCACAAGTGTAATTGCGGGCCCGCGGGACCGAGAAGGATTTCTTATGAAAAGTGGAAAAAGTGGGCCAACAAGCCCAGAAATGTCTTTTTGCCCAAACATGGAAAATGCTAGCCGGCGGGCCCGGGGATGACTCAAGTGTAAAACTAGGTCTGCAAGGCTGCAGAGGAAATTTTTCCCAAGTGTAAATGTGGGTCGGCGGGTATGTAGGGAACTTTGGAAATTTTACACTTTTTGAAAAATGGTGCAGTTTTCAAGTGCGGGCCCATGAGTCTGGCATAGTGTCTCATTAGTTGTTGAAAAGTCACAAACCCTCAGAAGGAGCCATGTGTTAACTCAGTGTAATTTCAAAAAGAAAATCTGGAGCGGGTTCCCAAATGAGCGCGAGGCTTCCACGTGTCCTAGGTCCGAAAAGGGGATAGAGATGACTGTTTAAAATGACTAAGTATAAAGGTGTCGATAGAAGCCTCCAAGTGTCTCATCGGCGCAACACCAAGGCTGGGTCCAAAGAGCGGGTTTCCAAACATGCGCAGACTCTCCACATGTTTTGGGTCCAACAAAAGTCAAATGGATCGAGGCTCGAATCAGCTAAGTATAGAGAGCCAGTAAGGCACCATATGTCGCATCAACGCAAATTCAAAGGTGCGACCCAAAGTGGAGACTCAAACAAGCGCTAGCCTTCCATGTGTCCCATGCCCGAAAAGGGAGCAGGCTCGAATCGGCTAAGTACAAAAGGTAAGCGGAAGCCTCCACGTGCCTCATCGGTGTAATTTCAAAAAGAAAATCTAGAGGCATCCCCCAAACGAGCGCAAGCTCACCACGTGTCCAGAGCCGAAAAGGTAGAATCGACCATTGAAAATTCTAAACAGGGCAGAGCCAGTGGAAGGAGCCATGTGTCAGCACATCGCAACTTCAAAAGTAAAATTTAGAGTAGGTTCCTAAATGTGTATTGAGCCTCCACGTGTCCAGGGTCAGACATATGGCCTCGCCAAACAAAAGGGACTTAGCCAAAACACAAAGAAACTAAACAAAGCTGCGGAAGGAGCCATTTGTCTCATCCGCACAAATTCAAAGGAAAAATCTGGGGGCATTTTCCAAAGAAGTTGTGAAGCCTCCACGTGTCTCGGTTCAGACACAGTGTCGTTGCCAAGAGGAGGGAATTAGAAAGAATACAGAGGAAACCGAGGAGCCCATGGAAGTCACCATGTGTCAGTTCGGTGCAATCTCAGAAGAGAAAGGAAGGGGCTGAATCTTCAAGATGCATGAGGCTACCACGTGGGTCTTATATGGACAAACTCTTTTAAATATTGAGAGCTCACGTTAAACGCCTGACCCTGATCTTTAGATGGCCATATCTTTTGACTGGAAGCTCAAATTTGAGAAAGAGAAGACTTTTTGGAAAGGTCTCAACACCCTCTATGCCATGGAAGCATAAAATATTATTTTCAACAAGATTTGATGGGTGAAAATTAGGAAAATATATTTCATGCCATTAATGGAGGATCTGATTGCTTTAACTACCAGATCATATTTGATTTGATCTACCCATTTTCCTTCTTCAACACGCCAAATAGACATAGGGAACCAAAATTGACAGATTGTAGGTGGATTTGTAGGGCATTGATGGATGGTGGTTGAGCTTTAAGAGTAGAATCGAGGTTCTCTTCTTTCCCTCTAGGTTTCATCATTTATATATTGTAAACACTTCTCATTTAAGAAGGGAGAGACATTATGGGTGTGGGGAAACTCTGTAAAATTTTTCCCAACTCCATTTTGAGTTGTAATCCTTCTCCTATGCCTAAAAAGTGGATTTTATGCTTTTGAGCATCCATGTAATGGTCTGTGCACCTCATAGAGCAATAAAATCATGTTTTCGTGGTGTTCTTCAACCCTTTCTCATGTTTTGTTGTTTCTTTGTGCCTATCCATTTCATGTTTGTTTCATGTGCATGTATTTCACGTTTGCAGGTGTAAGATGTCATGCTTCGTGGAGTTTTGATGGTGGATTTGGATCTAGGTCTATTTCATTTTTGTCTGACCTCTCTCATCTCCTTTTTTCCCTGTTTCATCCTCCCTCAACAGAGTATCTTACCACTTCCTTTTTGGTGTATCACCACTTAGTGTAGGCTCTCTTTCACTCTCTCTCTCTCTCCATGTCTCCTTGGAATGGTTAGATTAGGATAGATTAGGTTCTACCTGCACTAGAGTAGCTTGTGGTAGGTAGATTAGGAAGCAGGAACCAGCCTTCTCTGGAGGTCCATCTCAAGTTTCACAAGTCCCATAGCTTGAGAGATGGTCCAATGTTGTGCAATCACACCAAATTCCCCACTCAGATACCAGGCCATTCGGGGGTGATGTGATTCTACACTAACATGTACCAAGGACACGCAGAAATGGGGGGCCTAGTTTTGACAAAGTACACACACTCATCGGGAATTCTAAATCTACTAGATCGCCTCCATCCAATGGGTTATCAACCAACCAGTTCGTAATGATTTGTCCTTTGACG
This sequence comes from Taxus wallichiana var. yunnanensis, assembly GCA_018340775.1. NCBI lineage: Eukaryota > Viridiplantae > Streptophyta > Pinopsida > Cupressales > Taxaceae > Taxus > Taxus wallichiana. Next base: position 432,933,477 of record CM031242.1, on the reverse strand, counting down.
AATTTATGATTTACAAATGTTAATTCAAACTCACCCATCATAGTTATGAAATGCCCAACTTTCTTAGATAAGGATCCTTGCATGAGAAACGTCCGCAGGTGATCTGATCTAACAATAACCATCGTTTCTTGATTCAACATATAATGTGTTAAACTCTTTGTTGCGAAGACTATAGTAAGACATTCTTTCTCTACCTATGTGTAACGTGTCTCATAATCAAATAATGTTTAACTAATGAAATAGATTACGCGTTCTTAGTTATCATCATCCTCTTGAGCCAACATGTAGGCCAATGGGACATCAATAGCTCACGAATATAGGATCAAGGGGTGATCTGACCTAGGCAACATGAGTTTGGGAGGAGATAATAAGAATCATTTAACGATTTGAATGTCACGTTGCATTCTTTCATCTAATCAATGCAGCAATCATTTTTTAACAAATTGTTGATTGGATGAATAACAAAGGTAAAATCGAGGATGAACCTTCAGATTGCACTGAGTTTCCCAAGAAAATATCTGATGCTAGACTCATCTGACGGTGGAATCATTTCCAACATAGCCTAGATTTTGGCTGGGTTAACATCAATCCCTCGTGAAGATATGATGTATCCTAAAATCTTACCTCTGTTACACCGAATACACATTTTTTTGGATTCAATGTGACACTATATTCGATTAAGCGAGAAAGGATGACACGAAGGACCTCTGGGTGATCACAACGCTTTCTAGCCTTGGCTAGAAGGTCATCTACATAGGATTCCATAATCTTATGGATAAGGTCATGGAATATATACGTCATTCCTCGTTGGTATGTGGCACCAACGTTCTTAAGTCCGAATGACATGACAACATAACTGTAGGTTCCCCAAGGAGTTATGAATATAATATTGGCCTGATCCTCCTCAGAGATTCTGATTTGATTTTACCCAGAAAACCTATCCATGAGTGACAACAATTCAAACCCAGTTGTTGCGTCAACAATAACATCGACTTTATGGACAGGGTAATAGGAAATCATATTTGGGGCAAGCCTTGTTGATGTCCTGAAATTATATGCAAATGTGGATCTTTCCATTCTTCTTGAGAACATGGATGATATTAGATACCCATTGTGAGTAGTCAATTGGCTTGATGAATCTTACCTGCAAAAGTTTCATCACTTCTTCTTTCACCATGAGGGCCAAATTTGGCTTCATGGGCTTTGACTTCTGCTTAATTGGTTTGGCATTTGACTTGGTGACGAGGTTGTGAACTGTGATGTGTGATGGAATCCCCGTCATTTTCTTATAGCTAAATGCGAAGGATTTTTGGTGTTCCTCGAGGATTCGGGTATGTATTTCCACCTCCTCTGGAGTTAGGGAGGATCCCAGTTTCAAGATTTTTGGTTCCTCCTCTGTCCCAATATTTATATCGATCGTTCCATCAATTAAGGAGGAATTTCCTTCCTCAAAGTCCAGCAGGACTGTAGGAAACTCTAAATACCCTTCCTCTTCTACCTCATATATTTCAAGATCCTTTCCAGGGGAGGATTCGATCATGGGATTTCCAAAATAGGAAGATGAATGCAAGATTAAGGAAATATCTATCTCGTGATAGGTAAGATGAATTTATGCAAAAGCGTTTAGATATCATAGAGCTTCTTTATCGCTATCAACGTGGTCTGAGACAACATGCTCATTCTCAGCTTCTATGTATGTCAACATTGGGGTAACCGGTGCTTTATGAACCAAGGGTTCAACACGAACTGAGATCATGAAGTTCGTGTCTTCTAACTCACTACTTGGGGTGAAACGGGAGGTAGAAGTTGTTATAGAGTATGAGAAGGTTTTTCTCACATGGAAGCTTCAATTGATATGAAGTCAAACCCCTTTGTTAGGCTTAACACTGCTATTTTATAGAGTTGTAGATGCTCAACTCTAGTCTCATACACTTCGGATATTTGATTTGCGACCATTTGTGAATCACCCAACACCCTAATATTAAGAATTCCCATTCTCTTGGCCATAATGAGACCAAGTAGGAGAGCCTCATATTCAGCCCCGTTATTTGTACATTTGAAGTTTAATTTGAAGGCAAAAGGTAGAATCCTTCCTTCAAGAGAAGTAAGGATCATACCGACTCTGGCGTCAAAAAATGACACTTGGCTCCATCAAAATGGAGAGTCCAGTAACTACTCAGAAAAATGGACATCAGATCATCCTTTGTATCTTCTCCCTTTACCTCGGTCACTTCAACCATACAAACCTCATATGCTAGAAGAGAACCAAGTCCCAGGGTATGTCCCATACCCATAAAATCAAATAGGATTAGAATAGGAAAATCCTTCTCCAATAGCTCAACAATTCTTGTTGTTGTTCCTAACGACACTATTTCTACGATGACGGTTTCATCCTTGACACCCGAAATTCCCTCGATCAACCCCGTGACTTCTAACTCTATTGTAGGGAATAGCTTTTCTTTTGGCACTGAGCTTGTAGGTTTGTGTAACTGATTTATAGGAAGCTCAAACTCAGAGTGAACCCCTGGCCTATTCTTTAAGTTAGCCAAATGTATGTCAAAGGGTTTTGGATCACCCTGTGCCACAAAGACCTTTCCTAAATGCAGGAACCTGACCTCCTAAAACAAGGTGGAGGGAATTGCCTTCATGCGATGGATCCAAGGATGACCAAGGCTCATATTATAGTTGGTTTCCTATCTATAATATAAAACTCGTTAGCACCATCTTAGGCCCAAGGGTGATTGGTAATATTATAGTTCCGATCACCATTTCGTTGAGGCTGTCATAGCCTCTTAGCACTTTTCATGTCGAGGAGAAATTGCTCTCCCTGTAACCTAAATTTTGAAGAAAAGAGAAGGGGATTATGTTAACTGTTGCCCCATCATCAATCATCGCACACTTTACATAATTGTTGTAAATCCAAACTTACAAGAACAAATTTGGGTTGCTTCTAGGAGTTATTTCAGCATCCGTGGGCATCTTGTTGATGTCAAATACAAATCCAACATCTCTTTCGGGCTGCCCTGGAGGACAAACATCGAAGTCTATGTGATTTATTTGTGCTTTTGATGGAGGGTTGACATTAATCAAATGGCCAAGACCTAGCGCTTCTATCGAGCAGCTATGTGAGTAGGGGAATTCATTAGTAGATCCAAGAAGGAAATGTGAGAAAAGGTCTTGGTTAAATCACTGATTAGGTCATAAGCTCCTACTGTCTTGCTTAGCATATCACGAATATCATTTGATATAACCATATAGATCAGGATTGGTTGGGAATAATAATCCTTGGTTCTTGTGGTAGTGTTAATATGAGGTTCAACGTCCAACTCTACCAACCCCACAATCTTTGTTTGTTGGCGGTCTTCCAGAGGAGGTGCCACTTGTGGATTTGACGAAGTTGAGGATTTAAGATAATTGGTCCCTATCATAATACCTTTGTTTGAACCATTGGGATCTATTCTACCATCCTTTGGGTGCCTGGGGAGAGGATCGTTAAAGATTCCAAGTGGTGTATTTTGTGGGCATACAGGTCCCATGTAGGTGTTTTGAGTTGGTGCGGTTGGGTTTTCCAAAACATATCAACAAATAGTTGACGTTGATCCTCTAGAAAGCACTGTAAAAATGTGTTGCAATCGATGCATGTCCTTGCATCATGCCCGTGAACCCTATGGAAACCACAACATAGATCAGGATCATAATCTTGAGGCCTTTGGTTTGTACCTTGTTGAGGTCCGAAACTATGATTATTGTTTGGTTATTAATTGTTATAGTTAAAATTTTGGAGCCCTTGCCCTTAGTTTTGGAATTGGTTCGGATACCCACTTGGGTACTGACTGGGGACTGGGGTCTGTGTTTATCTTTATTGCTGAGGTTGTTGTTGTTGTTGAGGATGATTAAAATCCACAACATTTACCGAGGGTGAGAAGTTATTGTTTCTCTGATTACTGTCATTGTTATTTTTGTTGTTGTTGTTGTTGTTTGTAGTACTTGTATTGGGAGAATTAAAAATGTTAGGTTTCTTGGGTTGGTTAGTCATACCGTCGGTCGTAACTCCACGATTCTCATTAAGGATCTTTGGTCCTTGATTATTGCTTGTGTTGTTAGAGTAACCGGGATTATTTTGGTTGGGAGTGACTAACTTTCCATTTGCTCCATAAGTCGTATGACCACTGTCTATGGCTACTTGGTCAATTCGGAGAGCACCCTCTAGCACTTCTTCATAGATCCTTAGTGGGAACTTTTGAACTTCTTCCTTTGTCTCTCTATTGAGAGAGTGGAGGAAAAAATCACAAAGCTCCGTCTGATCCATGTTTGGAGCACTTGCAGAGGAGTAAAGAACCTGTCGCCACCTTTGAATGAAGTGGGTTATGGACTTGTTATGCTCTTGTTTGGTATCCTTAAAAGTTTGTTCATATCAAAATCCTTAATGAACTCTGACACAAGTTGTTTGAAAGAGTGTATTGAATCCTCTGGTATCTTATAGTACCAATCGAGAGTGATGCCTTCTAGCGTCTTAGGGAAAATATTTGCAACAATCACATCCCATGGGGGAAACTCTCGAATGGCCGTTGCGTAAGCTTTGATATGAGCGTTAGGATCGCCCTCCCCTTTAAACTTTGGAAGATCGGGAAAGGGTCTTAGGAGCATGACTGTCCAGATGGAAAAGTCTAGAGGCTCCTTTAGATATTCAGAATAATTTCCCATTGCATATGTTTCAACCATCAAAGATCCTTGTTGGGGAGGCGGAGAGGATGCATTGGTTTCTGAAATGGCGTGGCATAAACATTTTTCAAGGCGTATGGCATCCCCTGCGGATGACCATAAGGACCCGGGTAAGTGTACATATCCCCTTGTGGTGTCTTAGAGTACATGTGTATGTAGGGGGGTTGACCACTTTGATATGGAGATGAAGGCATGAAGCCAGGGAAAGTTACATTTCTGGTTGGTATGGCGTTTGAGAATGCACTTCCGGATGGTGCCTAATGTAGGTATCCATATGTTGCGTGAGGGGCATACCCAAGGTACCCATCCCAGTTAGTAAATCCCCAGGGTTTGGAGCGCTCGTATAAATTAGAGGATTCTATGATATAGGTACTTGTCCATAATTCAGCAGATAATGAGAAGTTCTTACTTTCCCTGCGTATGAGCTTTGAGAATGTTGGGCAAGCTCTAACTCTTTAAATTTTCTACTAACGTGGAGATGACGTTCCTTGTTGATGGGATGATGTTATTTTTAGGCACTTTTCATATTTTTGGAGGTTGTTGAGGAGTGTGGTATCCTGCTATGAATTATTCACTATGCTTCCACCCCTCGTTGGTAATTTTTTCATTCATTGGAGGGGTAGTGTTGTTATTTTGAAGCAGGACGTCACCATGTCCTTGTAACCTATCATAAGCATGGTTCATATTCTTGAAGAGTTGTTCACTCTTGGCATATCGTGCTAATTATTCCTCATTTACATGCGGGAGCTAGTCTGTTTACATACTAATGGGTTGTCGAAACAATACCCGAGGTGATGAACTTACTTCCCCAGTGAAATTCATGTTGTTAGAACTTGATTGTTCATGAGGATATGTCTGCGTGATTTTGTCAAGATCCTAAATTCACACAGAGGAACGCAGTATTGATTCCCTAAAGGAGAGGATTTTGAGCAATTGAACGATTATCTTCCTATGTTGAGAGTGAAGGTGACTGTTGTTGTCCACCTGCTTGATAATTATATATGTCGTAACCCGGAAGGGGTCAACCATGTTCATCGAATCCCAAAATATTCGGGGGGTATAAGAAAGCCGCTGAATAAAGGGAAAATGGAAAGCAGATGGAGGAGTGGAAAAATCTTAGAGACTAGCTCTTCACGTTGGGTTCACCAATTTTGTATGATAGAAAATCAACACATGACCTTCTTCGCACCCGACCTCTCGAGGTTATCGTTGAGACAACTAGTGTAGAATGGAAGTGGAAGTGGGTGTGGTGGTGGAAAACAAGCTAATTGGTAAATCTTATGTCTTCAACACGTAATATCAGGATCTGTGATTCTAAGGCAAAGAATGCTCTCCTAAGTTGAAGGGGTGTTATGGAACGATCTGATATAATAGCTTTTCGGAGACTCCAGTCAATATCAAGTTCTCGAAGTTTCTTTTTGTTGGTTGTGGAACACGCAGAAAGTGACATGTAGGCACCTTGTATGGATTTCCAGACAAGTTCATGTAGGTAAGGACAAGAGGCATAGTGGAGCCACGGGGACTATGCACAATTTTTGTTCTAGTCCAAAAAGTCTTAGCCTGATCGACTGCTATGATCAATAAGGAAAGTTGTGTAATAATGTCAGGTGGGAGTGGTGAAGATCTGAATACCAATGTATGAAAACTAGTGTCAATATCTAATTGGTCACCAGGCCCATTGGGTTGTGGGACCTGTGCGATCAAAACTAAAGACTTGTGGAGGATGTCACCCTTGTATGGGAAAACAAACTAATCTAATGAAAGCAAATGTTTTTAATATTTTCTAGTTTTTAAACAATGGGTCTAATCTAATAAATAAATTAAATACAAGTAATCAACAGATGTAGCTAATTACTTGTATAGATATGTGAACTTAAACCTAAAACAAATAACCTAATCTAAACAAGAACCCTTCAAACCCTACCTCAGAAGTGAAGAACAAGTCATAACCCTAGAAGAGCTATTATTCCCCATAACTTTCTTGATAATGTCAAAGATCAAGCTTTCTAATGATCTGATCTACTTGTGATTGTCTAATTAATTGAAATGAACAATTTTACTACTCTATTTGATATGTAATTGAAACCAATGATTTGAAATTGACAATTTGATAGCTAAATTTAAAGAAAAACATAATTCCAACTTGAATGAGCAAGAGCTTTGGTAAATCCGATTGTATCAGTATTTGTCCCCTTAGTTTGTTCCTTTCTTTCTCCGAGTGTTCATATGAGTCCAAGGGATTGGGAATCCAAGAACAACAACAAGAGGATGGTGCTTGAGAAATGGTATCTTGAAGGTAGTTTGTATGCAATGCAAGTAGAAGAGAGATAACATAAGAGATCTAAGCTTGGCTATGCAATTCCTAGTAAGATTGTGGTAGCAATACAATACAAGATAAACAAAAATTCTCAGGCCTTTTTATTGAATACAAGCATGGTATATATAAGAATTAGGGCTGGGATGTGCCTTCATGCACAAGGTAAGAATAGGTAGTTCCAACTAATTAAATCTATTTGAAAATAGAAGAGGGAAGGAGAACCAAGAAATCAAAACTATTTTTAGACAATTTGGCTCACTAATGCATCCTAAAAGTGAAGTTAAGTGAATCGTCGCATGTTAGAAACATGCATTACGGAATCTAGAAAATGCAGGTAGGATCGCCGCCCTCCCTCAACGGAAGTTTCTGAACCCCCGCCCGGGCATGGCAGCGGTCCCGACACTATTGTCCTCTCAAAATTTCCCCTCTTCTGAGAGCTAAAAATTGAAAATTGTGAGTTAACACCTTAATCTGATGTTCTAGTAAAGAGAGAAGTTGAGAAGTTAGAAAAATTTCATGTTTTTTGAGTCATTTGAGTAATTTTCGGGTTTGTTGGACATTTTTGTCCCATGTGTCCCAAGTTCACTAGGGCTCTCTATTCCTCGATTGGTTGCTTTATTCGAAATCTGTTAAACTTGCGCTTTGTCGAAATTTTGTTCCAACTGTCCCAAGTTCACTTGGGCTATCTGCATTCCCGATTGCACTGCGTCGACCACATCGTGCACTTCGCGTACTTTGGTCCCTCTTGTCCTGAAAACGTTTATGCATTATGTCCCCACTTTTCTCGATTGCCCACATCAGCTGAGTCGCTTTCGCGTCCCTCATGTCCCAAATGTACCAAAGGCCATCTAGGCTAATTTTTCCCACTCTTCTCGATGCTTACTTTTTGAGTTGGTGAATATGAATTTAATGCACATTTAATAACCTTCTCTCTCCTAAAACGGCTATTTAAGGGACTCCCCCTACGCATTTTGCACACTACTTTCTCATTTCCATTCGCTCTTGCCCTTACAAATTGAAACCATTTGCTTGTCCCCATTTCCCCTGCATTTTTCATCATGGATTCAAGTTGTAAGTTTGTTTTTCCAAACATGGTTAGTATGAAGATTAAGTTTCAAGGCCGGAGCAAGTTTCTCCACTAGAATCTTCCGTTCCTGATATAGGGGACAGTGAAGTTCGTCACCTGGACTTCGGTTATTTTTAGAACAGGTTGTCAAACCCGAACCCCTCTCCCATGGCACAAATGATTAATGATAGTGGCCTCACATTTCTTTGCGGGTTTCCCAATCTCGATGTAGTGTGCTAACACTGTACTCACCTGTAGAGCTTATTTCAACCCCGATACAAGCAAATTAACAAATGTACATGGGGAGCTCATCGTTAAACTTGATGTTGCCACCATTGCCACTGCCCTAAGGATCCCTGAAATGGATAATTCCGTGGTAATTTCTAAAAATCAAGCATAGGCTCTTTTTGATCAAGACAGTGAGAAATACAAGGTGAGAGTAGCAAAGTTGTGGTTGAAGAACCCTAAGAAGGGGGTATCCCGACTATTAAAATCTTTGTTTAGGGATGATTTCAACGAGGAGCTATCTGACTTCATAATCCTGTTAGCTCGTGTCACGGGCCTGCCCTCTACCAGCGAGTTCCACTTCTGGATGTTCCCACTCATTAACATATTCTCGTGAAATTACTCAGAACATCAATTGGGCAGAGATCATTTGCATGAACTTGATAGAGCAGCTGTCCAATGTACACCAAACTAAGAAGTCCTACATGACTTCTTATCTTATGTATACCCTAGCAACATCCAGGCAATGATTTGGTTTCACATACATTGAAGCTCAGAAGGGTGATCCCATATGTGCTTACTACCCTCAGTTCACCCTTGACACTAGCAATCACAATTTTAGGAAGGTAAATGATGATTTCACCATGTACATTGTGAGGCTTATAGAAAGTGACACTGCTAGGAGATTTTTAGATGAAGCCATGATTCTGATAGCGAAGTATGGAGCCTACTTCATTCAATTCAGAAGGTTCTCTTATATCAGGCTAGCCAGTTATGAGAGCACTCCTCTCAAGCTCCCCATATTTTGTAATGATAAGATGGCTCTGATTGAGGTATGTAAGCAATTGGACAAATTACACAGGACCTACAGAGACAAGAAAATCATTGGTCTACATTTCCCCATATCTTTGGGGAACTATACATGTAAAACAACTTTGGATGCCCAGAACATAGAGAGAGCCCTTGCTCCCATCACTATCCACTTCTTCAGGCCCAGAACCTATTTCGACTTGAATAAATTCATTGAGTTGAATCTCAGAATCAACTACCATCACAAGGCAGATACTGAAGACTACTCACACTAATTGTGTAGATGGCTTTGAGGCCGATTTAAGGCATTATGGTAGATTTCCCCTTCAACTAATACAAGAGCTTAACCTATATCAGATTCCTGAAGGGCTTCAAGATGACAACACAAATTTATTATCATATGATTATGATACTATGATCAAGCATACTCCTTTAGAGGATTTGGACTGGTTTAAAAGATAAAAATATGATTTGGCTGAGATTCTAGCTCCTGTCCTAGTAAGAACCAAAGTCTGGTTTGACAGAAAGGTTCGAGAGCTGAGGAAGAATATAGGAGAGTATTCCTCCAAAGACACTTCAACACCGAGGAAGGAGTCACAAACACCTAGCTCAGAGGTACCTGTACGAACTCCTCCTCCTTCATCAAGTAAAGAACCTACATCATCCACCCCTTCCTCATCCACTCAGGTATATCAGAAGAAGGTGAAGGAAGTCAAAAAGAGCATGTTGAAGAATATCCTTTGCCAAAACATTCAGAATTACCTTTTGGGACAGAGAAAATCATTGTTCTCAGTGAAAGTGAGGATAGCGAAATGCCAATTCCAGCAAGTGCTTCTAAAGCAATAATGGATAAGGAGCAGGAAATTCATAACACTGAGCCTCCTAGTACCATGGATTCCTTTGTTTAAGAAGCCTCATCTACTCTCACATCTCACTAGTGGTAAACACTTTGAGTCTCTCTCTTACTCTTGGTCCTCTTGCTCCCCCTTCTTCTTCCTCCTCCACTTTTGAGGAAATATTTGTGATAGTAGGAACACTTCTCGATTGAGTGCCATGTTAGTTCTTGCTTAAAATAAAGCTAGAACAACTCCTCCTTGAGATAGCCAAGCCCAAAGTTGGTGTTATCTTCCTTAAATTTCTTCATTGGACTCCTTGCGATAATCTTATTTTTGTGATAGCGTTTCGGTCTTCGTTTCAATTAAATAATTAAAAATTAGAAAATGATTTTTTGTGGTTCATTGGGCGATCATCTTAACTCTTCTTCCTTGGGCTTTAAAACTCTTCCCGCATTAAAATACATTAAAATAATTAATTAATATTTAATTAATTAATTGCTCCTTGTTTGATTAAATTAATTTTTAAAAATCACTTAAGGAGTATTTAATTAAATAAATATAAATTAAAGTTCATCCGACAAGTTTAGTGCCGGGAAGTAAGCTTTTGTTTCAATGCCGGGTTGGCTTCCCGAACCCAGTTTCCACTTTCTGGCAATTTCCTTCAAATTTCCCATGCGTGGGTTTTCTCTTGCCAATTGCCAAATCATGGATTGGCAAACAGGCATAAAATTCCCCAATTTCCCACATGGGGAAATTGGATGGGGATAGCCAACCCATTTTGCCATTCCCGTTGGCAATTGCCCATTACTTTTCCCATTTCCCCACGCTTAAGCCACTACCCGGGATGAGAGGAAGTTGAATTAATCCTCGTAACTTCCTCCATCAAACCGGTGGAAAAAGTCGAAGCTTCTTTTTTCTTTTTCTTGAGAAGACATAATATTTTGTTAACATTATGCAAGAGAAACCCACGCCATTGTGAGCAAAAGAAATTAATCAAAGCAAAAAGACTAAAGGCAAATACATGCGCATTGGTTGAAGGAAAAGAAAGAAGAGAGAAAGGAAAGAAATTTTTAAAACAGAAACAAATATTAAAACAAAACAGTCTTTTGAGGGGCACACGATATATGTGGACAGCATTTTAATAAAAAGGAGCTTTGTTTACATTTAACCCAAATTGGAGAAACCCACGCATTTGTTTTAACCCATGTTCCAGCTAGCAAACAAAAAACATACGCTTGCCATACATCTGTTGCAGCATTTGATGGAGCGCAGACAAGCATTCATGATTTTGGGCAAAGTTTAGGAAGCACGATAACAAGTGTGAATTTTTGAAGCAAAAGCAAGCAAAAAGCGCGGCGGAACAGAAGCAGGCGGAAGTCTGCAAGGCAAAGTTTAGAAGCATACGAGCAGAGGCACAGCATGACGCTTTTTAGGAAGCATATGGAACAAAGTGCGTGACCCATACTCTGAGAGAACATCATCGATTGATCCTGCGCCCATCATCAATCTTTTGCATTATTTGCATTTCAGCTTAGCTTTTAAAAAAAAAATAAATAAAAAGAAGCGAAAGCGAGCAAACCATGGCAAGTATGTTTGAAAAAAATGAATTGTTTTTGCTACTTGTTATATTACGCATTTTCATCGGCCTTGAAAAGAATGCATAATATTGCATATGGATGGATCTGGGGCCTGATAAAAAGCTTACACTTAATTGCTAAAGGCTAACAAATGAAGGTCACGAATAACAAACGTCATGCAGCTGTAGGCTCTTCTTTATTCTAAACTCTGATACATAGCAAGCTGCGTGTTGGGTGAAGGAAAAAGATACAGTCCAAAAGAAGACAAAAGAAAGAATTCATTCCCACGCTGGTCCAAAGTTTTAGTTCCACACAGCCAGAGGTAAAATACATCAAGCCAAAGCCCACACAAGACAAGAAAACCACATTCTTTTGGAGGAGACGCCTAGCCAAGGAAGACAACAATAGACAACCAGAGAATAAATTTTTTTTATTTACCTAAAATCCAGAAGAAACGCCGAAGAAAGGAAAATCCATTCACGTAAATATTAAGATCGGGAGATTTTAATTGTTATTGTCAGAGTTAGAATTCGAGCTTGGTCTCGATTTGTTTTTATTAACATACTAAAAGTTGTAATTCGAGACAATTATTATTATCATTTTTAAAATAATAATAATAATAATATATAACGGGAATATTTTTCTTACATCGACGGGGTGTTGGAGACTGAGACCCAGCCCCGTTTGCGTTGTTTGGCGTGCCTGAGTCACCTTTTGATTAAATTCATAATGGCCGAAAGATCCAAATCTGCAGGGAGATCGAGGAAGCCAGTGGAAAAATCTAATAAATCTGCCCTGAAATATGAATTCCAAGGAATTATTCCTCCCAGCTCCATTAAGTCGGCGTATGACAACATCACCGATACAAATCTGGGTCACATCAACGTGCAACAGTTTTGCGAGCGAGTGAAAACTGAAGGCAAAACCATTTTCTCTGATAGGCTTTACCACAGTGGCCTACCTCAAGCAGCAGCATTCCCTGTCTCGGTGCAGTGTCCGGAATTGGTGATTGCTTGTGCAGAGCATTACGATCCTGAGAGACGAGGAATTTATAAAGACAACCGCGAGCCTTTCCTCTTAATCACACCTGAACACATTGAGGAGTTGCTCGGGATACCTGACTTTCCTGAGAATGCAGATATCACTCGCCATCTGCAGAATTTATGGGACAAAGAACCCCTAAGATGGAGCAAAATGGTTAACAACAATTGGCTGGTAACCAAGAGACCTCAGATTGACAGGCTCCCCAAAGAACTGTACCGTGTTGAGTTCGTGGAAGAGATTGGAGACATGATCACTCTCCTAAGTCAAGTTTTTGGTTTACCTTCTGCAAGGGTCTTCCACCCATGGATGTACCAGTTTATCTGTATATCATCCTAGCCAAGAAGGAGTTTGTGGACTGGGCCACCATCATCAGCAACACCATTCACAAGCAATTGATAGAAGTCAAAATGACTGGATGCTTCTACATGACCTCATATCTGACCTATGCAGTAGCACGAAGAAAGCTATTTTTGGGACTTGAAACGAGAGGAGTCCTGGGGTCATCAAACAACGTTTTTCACTATTACCCTCATCTCAGCTTCAAAAATAGTTCTCACCATTTTAGAAGAGTCAACGATGCATTCACCTTCCGCGTGATCCGGAACTTGAATCGAAATACCGAGGAAAGGTTTTCCAAAGAAGCCATGAGTGTCATTTCCCAATGGGGAACCTGGTTTATACAATTTTCATCTTTTTCCTACATTCACGTGAGTGGCTTTGCTGGGACCCCATGGAAACTTCCCAAGTACGTCAGTGATAAGTGGGCATTAATGGAGCTGGCGCGACAATTGTTCCAAGTTCACTGCTTACTTAGTGATAAGCAAGCACGTCCAGGAATTCATTTCCCGATCCAAATCGGGGAATACCAATGCCCAAACTTATTTAGTGCACAACTAATGGAAAAGGAGTTTGCTCTCATAACCATCCATCCATATGTGAAGAGAGCCCAGTTCGATATCAATGGTTATATGCAAATGATTATGGGAGCGAAGTATCAACATAATCCTACCATGGAGGATTTCTGGGCTGCTTGCTCGGATGAACATGAGGTAAGGAGATGGGAGTACTCTCACCTAACACTTGCTCAGATCAAGGCCTTCCACATCCGGAGTCCTCCCGATTCATTCATAACCGATGATGAGGATGTCGTCGATCCCTCGTATGATGCCATTGCCTTCACACCATTGCCTCGAATCGACTGGACCAAAAGAGATGAATTTTCTCTCGATGGCAAGAACCAACCAATTATCGAAAGAAGCATATCTTGGTATGATAGGGAGCTTGCCAAATTTCAATCAATTCCGGATCACGTTTCAGAATCACAAAAATTGCCTATATCAGGGACACCTCCATTCGACCAAGGTTTCTTCTCGATCAACTTCGTTACCATCCAATCATACACAACATACAAGAAAAGAATGGTTGCCAAAATCCACTTCGCCGAGCAACGTGTCACGAGGAGAGAGATCCAAAGATCCAAACCCTGAAGAAGGAAAGGAGCGTGTGTCTGGATTTTCTACCTCGAGTAGAGATTCTTCCACTCACATCATTAATAGCACTCATACGCTGGTAGCAAATGATCCTCAGCCATGCTTCGAACAAACACCCACTCAAGTGCAAGTAATTCAAATATCAAATACTTCGGAGCACGTAGTTCATGAAGGGATTTCCCAAAATCTCCCGAATGATCAGGAAGTGGACATTGAGGTTGTGTCTCCTCAAATCGAGGCCGTTGATAGGATTCAAGAAGGATCTCATGATGTCAGGGATAATGAGGATATTGATTTGAGCTCTAGGATTCTATATGCTGAGATAGTAAATGAAACTCCTTCTTGGGTTGATTCTGAAGTGAAGAAAAGGAAGAGAGTTGTCAAGCCAATCGACATTGATTTTGATGCCCTTTTCAAACTATCGAATGACGCCATTCCTAAGAAGCCTAAGGTACTTTCTCGAATAATGGTGGATAATGATGGAAACAAGTTTGCAGACCTTGCCATTCCACAAGTGGATAAAGAGCGTAATGCTATGACGCTAGCCGACTATGAAGTTTCCAGACTAGGACTTGGGAGATCCAGTTAGAAAGTGACATGGGCATGGGCCCGAGATTCAATTGATATCGTGCTAAAAAGATTGGAGAAATACAAGTCCCAAAATTCTCGGCTCAAGGCTGAAAAGAGTCAATTGGTGGAGTATGTTCGGCATTTGATAAATCCCATATCATCCACCTTCCCGATGCACGATGCGGTGGCTGCCCCGGATGAAGAGACTCTTAATTTGTCAAAGGAAATAAACACGTTGGGCCATGTCACTAAAACTTGGCTTTGGAGATTCTCGTTTTGGGCGAGGGGAGCGATCAAGACTGCGATTAAGCTTCATGAAGATATCGGTGTATATCTGATCCAATTCTTTCTTTCAAAGAAACTTTTGTTTCTACTATATCAAATTTGGATGAGATATTGCCCAATCTGCAGGAGATGACAAGTATGGAATCTTCAGTGTTGGCTATTGAAGGGATTCTCGAATTTGAACATCGAGGGACACGTTTTCTTTGGTGTCTACATCTCAAATCGAGAAAGACGCTTCTTGTGGATTCTATGATCCATTATGACAACATGTGCAATGAAGTTTTCGCTTCACTTTCCTTGATCCAGGATTTCATAGCTGAGATTCCTTGCAACCTAGTAAATGAGCATAATCAAAGGTGTTCATCGGAGCAGGTGGAAGAACAATTTTCACGATTGTTCAAAGACATGTACACTCCTGCCAACAATTTCTCGTCGGTTTCCATGGAACGGTGTATCAAATTGAAGAACTTGTTTGAGAATGCTCAGTCTAAAATTGTTAATTTTAATGATATGCCAAGTAGAATTCTTGAATTGCAGGTATTTTGTGAGGCTATTCTTCGGCCAAGTGAACCTCCAGAAGAAGAAAAGATGTTTGAAACTTTGGGAAGGTTTAGATCCTTTCAATTATCAAAAGCAGCGGATCCTAATTTCACCGGCGGTGTAGGGAGTTGATTTTCTTGATATCTAGCGAATGGGAGAGTCCATTTCTCATACGTTTGAGATAGGCGGACCCCGTTTCAATGGATAAGGCACTGGTTATTATTGTATATTTTAAAAGGTGTTGTTATTTGGGAAACATTGGATATTTTAAGTAATTTCTATTTTTGGGTTGTATTTAATAAAGTTGGTTAGAAAAAGTCAAAGGTCACTTAAGTGCCTTATTTAATGATCATGTAAAACCCTAACTACTTTGTAACCAACTTTTGGGTTATAAAAGGAAGTCAGGGGCTCATTTGTAAGGGTGACTTTGAGAGAGGAGAAGAAGATACTTTTGTGCAAGCTTTGTTTCAAGAAGAAACTTTGTGTTCTTTGTGAAAAACATTTTGGAGTTAATAGAATAAGAACTTTGTGTCTCATTCATTGTCTCTTGTAACATTTGGTGTTCTTATGTTCATTAGATGTTAGGTGTTTGAATCTTGCATGCAAATATTATCTTTGATCTTATTGTCAACATTAGTAATCAGTTGTTCTAGTTCACAGTGATCAAGCTCTGACTATCTACTTGCTCATGTGTGTTCCCTTTTGCATGTTCTTGTTTGGCTAACTCAAACTCCGTTTTATTTGTGTTGGTTATTCATCTTTCCTCTTCATGCAATATTAGGCTCTGTTTTTACCTAACTCTTGCATGTTCTTTCAGTCCATTCCATTCCACTCCTTTCCTTCTTTCTATTCCATTTCCTTCATTCACTTTTCTTCCATTGATGTTCCAAAACACCCCCCACATACAATTTTGAATGTACAGATGTAAATACAGTTTTGGTTTTCAATAAAGGCAGCCTCACCTTCATTGAGGAGGGACTTCGTTCCCACACTGTTGCATGTCATTTGCATGCGTGCAAATCCATATGCTAACAGTTTTTGGCGACTCTCATTGGGGATTCAGAAATCGTTAACCAGTGCTTGGTTAAATCTTTATGACTATCCCCTCTGCACAAGCTCCAGTTCTTCAACCGAACCTTGTGCCCGACGAAGATTTCCAAGGAGACATTGCTGCCAACCTTCGAATAGTAGCTTGGGAAAACCGTGAAAGCTTGCAGCAATTTGTGGCTGTTGATAGAGCCATTGACAGAGAAATCTACATCGAAGACCTTAGAAGAAGAGCACCCGCACTTGTGGCCAGAAGACCTCTTGGGCACGTGTTGATAGTTGTTCACCGACGTGGTCCTCTTCCACCCAGGTAATAAGTTGTATGACTATTACAGGTAACCCACCTATCTTGCAACCAAATCTTGTTTTTGCAGATACTCAAGAAGACATATCATCAGATTTGAGGCAAGCTATTTGGGAAAAGCGCACAAGTAACCATCATTTTCATCTCACCGCATCAGTACTAGATAACGAAGAAGAGAAAGCCGCGAGAGTTGTTAGAGTTATTCAGGCACAAATAGCTCAAGAAAGAGAGCAAAGAGAAAAGGCTAGAGCTGGTGGAACATGCCAGTGATCTCTTCACCATAAATATTCCAAACTGGAAGGAAAGAGGTTTACGCGAGGAGAAAAAGCTAAAGGTAGATCTGACCCCACTTTTGACTTTCAAGGAAAATTTGGTTTCAAGTTATCTCCTCCCAAGAAGAACACACCTCGTAGATCTGCAAGCCTTGCATCAAGTCCTGAAAGAGCAAGCAAGGAAGGAATCACTACCAGTCAAGCACTTGTCCTTGCTCACATTGTTTTACCTTCGCATACCACCTTTTCTCCAATGGCAGCCAATGTACCATGGGGAAATGCCATAGGCCCATTGGCCTTACCTGCTCGACATGAACTCCCACGAGGATCAAGAAAGATTCTTCCCAAGTTCGACGGAGATGGGAAGACGTCACCAGATGATCATATTTCTACCTTCTTCGCTGCATGTGTTGTTTTGTCAGTAGAATACGAAGATGTTGCTATTCGTCTCTTCGTCGAGACATTGCATGATATTGCTGCAGATTGGTTTCATCATCTACCCAATGGATGTATTACAAGTTGGGATGATATGAAAACCAAGTTTGAAAATCGATTCAAAATAGCGGAAGATGAACATGCTCTTCTTGCCCAACTATCTCAGGAAAAGAAAGAGCCTACAGAACCCATGAGGAATTTCGTGGCCAAATTCAACAAGATGGTAAACAAAGTTCCCACCGGGATTCGTCCCAACCTTGATGGACAAAAATGTTTCTTTATTAATGCACAACAACCAGAAGTGTGCTATCAGCTAAGAAGGGCCAGGGTGGCTACTTTGGAACTTGCTCAATCTTTGGCCATAGAAATTGAAGATGACTTAATCATGGCAGGAAAATTCAAGAAAAATTCCCTCAAAGGAAAGAGTCAAGAAACTCCCAACGTTTCAGAAACTATACTCACTAAGTTGGCTAATGATATGCTAGCTTTGAAGAAGCAAGTTGCTCAAAGTAGTAAACCTGCTCCTTACAAAGATATCCCACGAAAAGGATACGTTCCCAACAAAGCCAGGATTGCAGGTGCTCCAACGAGGCTTGCTATTGAAGCAGCTCCATGACTAATTCCAAATGTGATGTCATTGAAGAAAGTGATGATGAGATTGAAGTCATCGAGGTTGATGAGGAAGAGCCTGATTCTGAGACATCTGAACCTACAGTTGAAGATCCTGAGGAAGAAAGTAATAATCATTTCTTTGAGTACCATTCCGATGAAGAAGATGAATATGAAGAAATTATAGAAGATATGAATAGTCAATCCTTCATTTGTCTTCACACGCTCTCAGAAAAAGGACCAAGATACCACCAAGGTGGGAGATAGAGAGGTTTCCAAGGAAACTCTCAAAGGATCCAAGATAAAGGAGGCTCCTAAAGAGTCCAGAGATACTGAGGTTTCAAAGGTCAAGACTATCTTAAAGAAAGGAGAGCCTTTGTTAGATCAATCAGTTAGTAAACCAATTACGAAGAAAACTTCTTCTTCCACATCCGTATCAACCAAGCCCGAGACCAAGGTCAAAAGTGTGCCATCATCAAGTTTGAAAGAACTCATATCTGAGACTTCAAGTGCAATTACTTTGCCTAAATTTGATATCATTGATCATATCAATAAAACAAAAATTTCCATGTCACAGGCAGAGTACTTGAAGTCCAACAAGGATCAGCTCGAGAAGTTGGTCCAGTTTATCAAAGGTGACTCTACTGTTCATTCCTCTAAAGGAATTCTAAAAACTCCCAAAGATGGGAAAACTCAAAATATTGTGGCGGCCACTACACCTTCAAATGAAAAGATCGAACCTTTCTTTGTGTCTTTTCTTATCAACGGATGCAAGTTAAGTAATTGCATTATAGACTCTGGAGCCTCGGATAATGTGATGCCGGAAAAAGTAGCACATGCTCTTGGTTTGACTTGTACGAGAACATTCGGATCATGTTACTCTATGGAAACCAAGCAAGTTCCTCTGATCGGGCAGATTAAGGACGCCCAAATGGTTTTAGCCCAATTCCCTCAAAAGTGAGTTAAGGTAACTATTTTAGTTGCTGATATCCCCGCCTCGTATGGAATGTTGTTGAGCAGGAAATTTTGTAGGGATTTGGGTGGTGAGATTCAAATGGACTGGTCTCATGCCATGATTCCTATCAATGGAGAAATGAAGAAACTTATGCCGAAGCTCAGGCAAAGTTCACGGTAACTAAAACTGAAGATCCTCGCGCACAGATCCTTTTCCAAGGCTCAAGTATGGGTAATTATATGATGACTACAGAAGTTCATACCCCTGAGATCACTTGCCAAGATTCCAATGAGATCTGGACTCTTGAGTTCGATGGAAGTTGTTGCTCAACGGGCTCTGGTGCAGGAGTGGTGCTCATATCTCCAAATGGTAAAATCTTTCCTTTTTCCTATAAACTCGAATTTTCAAATACTAATAACACTGCAGAGTACGAGGCATTAGTCCTTGGCCTCCAAGTTGCAGAAGAGAAAGGGATCAAAAATCTGAAAGTCTTTGGAGATGCGGAATTGATCGTGAAACAAGTAAGAAATCAGTTCCAGGTAAAGAACGATCGTCTGAGACACTACAGAAATAAAGTTTGGGATGCCATAGAAGTTTTCGACGCTTTTTCCATTAAATCTGTCCCTCGTGAAAAGAATGACAAAGTGGATTCTCTAGCAGTCTCAGCATCATTAATGATTCCTCATTCAGAATTTGATCAAGACAAATACACCATTGAAATGGTTTTAGGCCAAGTGTTCCTGACAATGCAGAAAATTGGCAAGTATTTAATGATGATCAACAAATTATTGCCTTCTTGGAAAAGAGAGAAAATTTTGAACAGTTGTACTTTGAAGGAAGTGATTCGGCATTTCGCGAATCAACTACCTCACCCATTCAGGAAGGAGTTGAGAACGAAGATCCTGGTGATGGCATCATTCAACTCAAAGGAAATAAAATTCCCAAAGGATTGGTTTCACTCGAAGAACTTTTTGACAAACATGACAGGTTTATTAAAGAGAAAGAGCAGGCAGGACCTGCAAATTCTGCTGACTATGAGCAAATTAATATCGGCACCAAGGATAAACCTCGCCTGATCAATATTGGTAAATGTTGCTCACCTGAGGAGCGCAGGAAATTCATAAATCTCCTTACCAAATACTCTGACGTCTTGGCATATTCATACGAAGACTTGAAGTCTTTCCAACCCAGGGAAATGGAGCATGCCATACCCTTGAAGCCTGGCGCAGTTCCATTCAGGCAAAAGCAAAGACAATATAATCCCAAGATTGCAGGGACAATATTTCATGAAGTTCAAAAGATGCTAGATGCACGAATAGTTTTTCCTATTCGACATTCGACTTGGATAGCTAATATTGTACCGGTTCGCAAGAAAAATGGAGAAATTAGGATTTGCGTGGATTTCCGCAATCTTAATCAGGCGTCCTTGAAGGATAACTACCCACTGCCAGTCATGGACCATATTCTGCAGGCAGTAACTGGATCGGAAATGCTATCTATGCTAGATGGTTTCTCTGGCTATAATCAGATTGAGGTGGCTAGAGAAGATCAACATAAAACTGCATTCACTACCCCCTGGGGTACGTTCGCATATAGAAGAATGCCCTTCGGTTTGATCAATGCTGGTGCAACGTTTCAAAGGGCCATGGATATGGCGTTTGCAGATTATAAGGACAAGATCATTGTGATATACCTAGATGACTTGACAGTGTTTTCAAAGAAGCGAGAAGATCACTTAAGAGATTTAGAGAAAATTTTGCAAAGGTGTAAACTTCATAAGATTTCTCTGAATCCAAAAAAATATGTGTTTGGAGTTACGGAAGGTAAACTCCTAGGTCATATTGTTTCTAAGGAAGGAACTAAGATCGATCCTGAACGCGTTCAAGCTATAAAGAATCTTTCCTTGCCTACAAGTAAACCTGGAGTCCACTCCTTCTTTGGAAAGGTGAACTTTTTGAGAAGGTTCGTGCCAGATTTCACCGAGCTTACTAAAGAAATCGCTGATATGATGAAAGGAAAAGAATCTTTCAAATGGTCAAAGGAAGGTAGAGAGGCATTTGAGCAAATCAAGGGTGCTATTGCAAAAGCTCCTACATTGGTGTGTCCCGATTTTAAAAGGATTTTATAATTTATTGCTATGCTTCACCACACACAATCTCTGCCATTTTGACTCAGCACAATCAAGAGGGGATTGAATCTCCTATCGCATTCATGAGTTCGGGATTCAAGAAACATGAACTTAATTACACTCCTCTTGAGAGACATGCGTACGCGGTGGTAAGAGCCCTGAAACACTTCAGGTATTACGTGTTGAATTCTCACACCAAAGTCTTAGTTCCAGACACAGCAGTGAAATCAATGTTGACACAACAGGAACCAGGATCTAAAAGAGGTAATTGGGTCTCAAAGATCCAAGAATATGATCTGGACATCAAGCCTACCAAGTTGGTTCGAGGGAGAGGACTCTGCCAACTCATTGCAGAGAATGAACCATGAGATAACTCTGAAGAAGAACTAGTTGAAGGAAATTTACCATTGGTAGTTTTTGTCAGTACCACGGATGAATGGTATTCTGATATTGCCTACTTCCTCACATACGGTGAGTGTCCAGAAAATCTGACAGCTAAAGAGAAATGAGCAATCAAACTAAGAGCTTCCAGATACGTCATTTGGGATAACACGTTGTTCAAGAAAGGAATTGACGGCATGTTCCTCAGATGTGTTGATAAAGAACAACAGCCTAGGTTGTTGGAAGCCTTCCACAATCATGCTTGCGGTGGTCATTTTTCTGGCCCGGTAACAGCCCATAAAATTCTAAGAGCACATTATTACTGGCCCACTATGTTTTCTGATGCTCAGAAATGGGTGACCAAATGTGAGGCCTGTCAACAATTTGTTGGAAGACCAAAGTTAGCAGCACTGCCTTTGAAGCCAGTTGTCATTGAAGAACCCTTTCAACAATGGGGTTTAGATTTCATCGGGGTCTTGAACCTAATTCCAGCGCTGGTCATACCCACGTGCTCACCGCCACTGATTACTTTACAAAATGGGTAGAAGCTATACCGGTGAAACAAACATCTCTTTGCGATGTCTGTGATTTCATCAAAGAAAACATATTGGTTCGTTATGGAATTCCTCACAAGATCGTGACTGAATGCCTCAAATTTTTCTTCTGCAGAGATGATAGGTTTTTGTTATGGATATGGGATATCTTTGTCTCATTCATCATTACTACCCGAGAAACGGTCAGTGTGAATCCAAAAAAAAAACCTCATTACCATTGTGCATGCGAAGTTAGTCGAAGAAAATCAAAGAACTTGGCACAAAAAGTTATACGATGCATTGTGGGCTGACCGCATAACTCCCAAAAGGGCAATTGGGATGTCTCCATTTCAACTTCTGTATGGAACTGATGCTCAAATTCCCGTCACATTGGAGCTACCAGCGTTAAAATTAGCTCAGGCAGTTGATGATGAATGCTTCACCAATGCATTAGATAAAAGGGTCATGTTTCTAACCAAGCTTGAGGAACAAAGAAGTCAAGTGGCCAACAGGATCAAGGAACATCAATCCAAGGTAAAGAAGTTGTTTGACAGGAAAACTAGAGAGAGACAGTTTCAAATCAATGACTTAGTTCTTCTCTGGGATAAAAGACGTGAGCCGAAGGGAAAGCATGGGAAGTTTGACTCACTGTGGCTGGGACCATTCAAAATAAGACACTTTTGTGGAGATAGTACCTACTACTTGGCATATCCTGATGGAACTCATTTTCCTTTGCCCTACAGTGGGCAATATCTCAAATATTACCAGAATTGAAAACGGGTTGTTCCCCGTATGTACATAGGTAATTAGGATTTTGGTTTGTTTGTTTCCCTGTTTTTCGGTCTCCTCTCTTGTGTCGCCCCATTTTTGTGCCCCATCTTTCTGTGATCATGTTCATGACTATTTTGGTCTGGGTCCGTTGCTGCGTCCATGAAGTCCTTGTCCCCAATCAGAGCCAGCTGTTATCAGCCAATTTTGACTTCGCAAAATTGTTAAAAAAAAACAATTAAATAATTAAAAATTAGAAAATTTTGAAAAGTATTACTTTGCGTGGTTCATTGGACTCCTTGCGATCGTCTTATTTTTGTGATCGTTTCGGTCTTCGTTTCATGATTTTCGGGCAAGAACTCTTCCCGCCAGGCTATAAAACGCATTAAAATACATTAAAATAATTAATTAATATTTAATTAATTAATTGCTCCTTGTTTGATTAAATTAATTTTTAAAAAATCACTTAAGGAGTATTTAATTAAATAAATATAAATTAAAGTTCATCCGACAAGTTTTAGTGCCGGGGAAGTAAGCTTTTGTTTCCAACTGCCGGGTTGGCTTCCCGAACCCGGATTTCCACTTTCCTGGCAATTTCCTTCAAATTTCCCGCACGTGGGTTTTCCTCTGCCAATTGCCAAATCATGGATTGGCAAACGGGCATAAAATTCCCCAATTTCCCACATGGGGAAATTGGACGGGGATTGCCAACCCATTTTGCCATTCCCGTTGGCAATTGCCCGTTACTTTTCCCATTTCCCCTGGCACTTAAGCCACTACCCGGATGAGAGGAAGTTGAATTAATCCTCGTAACTTCCTCCATCAAACCCAGTGGAAAAATTCAGAAGCTTCTTTTTCTTCAAGAAGACATAATATTTTGTTAACATTATGCAAGAGAAACCCACGCCATTGTGAGCAAAAGAAATTAATCACAGCAAAAAGACTAAAGGCAAATACATGCGCATTGGTTGAAGGAAAAGAAAAAGAAAAAAGAAAAAGGCAGAAAGAAAGAAAACAGAGCTTTTTTGGGAAAGCACGAAGAAATAAAACAATCCAAAAAAGTTTTTGAGGCTTATATGTCGGATGATTTTAATAAAAAGGAGCTTTGTTTACAAAGTTTTTGAAATTGAGAAACCCACGCATTTGTTTTAACCCATGTTCCAAACCAAAGAAAAAAAAACATACACTTGCCACATACATCAAAGCATGCAATTTGATGGAGCGAGACAAGCATTCATGATTTTGGGCAAAGTTTAGGAAGCGAGACGAATAGTGCAAAAGTTTAGGAAGTAGACGAAAAGTGCATAAGTTTTTAGAAGTAGATTTGAAACGCAGATGCAGTTTTAACATAGTGCGAAGCGAAGTTTGTGAAGTTTAAGAAGCATACGGAACAATGCGCGGCAAAGTTTAGGAAGCATACGTGAGTGCGCGACCCATACTCTGAGAACATCATCGATTGATCCTGCCCCCCATCTTCATCATCTTGTTTGCATTGCCTGTAGCTTTTAAAAAAAATAAATAAATAAAAAAGCGACCGCCAAACCAAACCATGGGCAAGTATGTTTGAAAAAATGAATTGTTTTTGCGACTTGTTATATTCTACATTTTCATCGGCCTTGAAAAGAATGCGTAATATTGCATATGGATGGATCTGGGGCCACGATAAAGCTTACGGCTTAATTGCTAAAAGCTGCTGAACAAATGAAGGTCACAAATAGCAAACGTCATGCAATGTGTAGGCTCTTCTTTATTCTAAACTATACGATACATAGCAAGTTGCGTGTTGGGTGAAGGAAAAAGATACGATCAAAAGAAGACAAAAAAAAAAGAATTCATTCCCAAGCTGGTCAAAAGAATTAGTTTTAGTTCCACACGGCCCGGAGGTAAAATACATCAAGCCAAAGCCCACACAATACAAGAAAACCACGCATTCTTTTGGAGGAGATGCCCAGCCAAGGAAGACAGAATAATACAACCGAGAGAATAAATTTGTTTTATTTGCCTAAAGCCGAAGAAACCCGAAGAAAAAGAAACTCCATTCACGTAAATATTAAGATCGGGGATTTTAATTGTTATTGTCGGAGTTAGAATTCGAGCTTGGTCTCGATTTGTTTATTAACATACTAAAGGTTGTAATTCGAGACAATTATTATTATCATTTTTAAAATAATAATAATAATAATATATAACGGAATATTTTTTTACATCAACGGGTGTTGGAGGCTGAGACCCAGACCCGTTTGCATTGTTTGGCGTGCCTGAGTCACCTTTTGATTAAATTCATAATGGCCGAAAGATCCAAATCTGCAGGGAGATCGAGGAAGCCAGTGGAAAAATCTAATAAATCTGCCCTGAAATATGAATTCCAGGAATTATTCCTCCCGACTCCATTAAGTCGGCGTATGACAACATCACCGATACAAATCTGGGTCACATCAACGTGCAACAGTTTTGCGAGTGAGTGAAAACTGAAGGCAAAACCATTTTCTCTGATAGGCTTTACCACAGTGGCCTACCTCAAGCAGCAGCATTCCCTGTCTCGGTGCAGTGTCTGGAATTGGTGATTGCTTGTGCAGAGCATTACGATCCTGAGAGACGAGGAATTTATAAAGACAACCGTGAGCCTTTCCTCTTAATCACACCTGAACACATTGAGGAGTTGCTCGGGATACCTGACTTTCCTGAGAATGCAGATATCACTCGCCAGTCTGCGCAAGATTTCTGGGACGAAGAACCCCTAAGATGGAGCAAAATGGTTAACAACAATTGGCTGGTAACCAAGAGACCTCGGATTGACAGGCTCCCCAAAGAACTGTACCGCGTTGAGTTCGTGGAAGAGATTGGAGACATGATCACTCTCCTAAGTCGAGTTTTTGGTTTACCTTCTGCAAGGGTCTTCCACCCATGGATGTACCAGTTTATCTGTATCATCCTAGCCAAGAAGGAGTTTGTGGACTGGGCCACCATCATCAGCAACACCATTCACAAGCAATTGATAGAAGTCAAAATGACTGGATGCTTCTACATGACCTCATATCTGACCTATGCAGTAGCACGAAGAAAGCTATTTTCGGGACTTGAAACGAGAGGAGTCCTGGGGTCATCAAACAACGTTTTTCACTATTACCCTCAGCTCAGCTTCAAAAATAGTTCTCACCATTTTAGAAGAGTCAACGATGCATTCACCTTCCGCGTGATCCGGAACTTGAATCGAAATACCGAGGAAAGGTTTTCCAAAGAAGCCATGAGTGTCATTTCCCAATGGGGAACCTGGTTTATACAATTTTCATCTTTTTCCTACATTCGCGTGAGTGGCTTTGCTGGGACCCCGTGGAAACTTCCCAAGTACGTCAGTGATAAGTGGGCGTTAATGGAGCTGGCGCGACAATTGTTCCAAGTTCACTGCTTACTTAGTGACAAGCACCGTCCAGGAATTCATTTCCCGATCCAAATCGGGGAATACCAATGCCCAAACTTATTCAGTGCACAACTAATGGAAAAGGAGTTTTCTCTCATAACCATCCATCCATATGTGAAGAGAGCCCAGTTCGATATCAATGGTTATATGCAAATGATTATGGGAGCGAAGTATCAACATAATCCTACCATGGAGGATTTCTGGGCTGCTTGCTCGGATGAACATGAGGTAAGGAGATGGGAGTACTCTCACCTAACACTTGCTCAGATCAAGGCCTTCCACATCCGGAGTCCTCCCGATTCATTCATTCATTCATAACCGATGATGAGGATGTCGTCGATCCCTCGTATGATGCCATTGCCTTCACACCATTGCCTCGAATCGACTGGACCAAAAGAGATGAATTTTCTCTCGATGGCAAGAACCAACCAATTATCGAAAGAAGCATATCTTGGTATGATAGGGAGCTTGCCAAATTTCAATCAATTCCGGATCACGTTTCAGAATCACAAAAATTGCCTATATCAGGGCACCTCCATTCGACCAAGGTTTCTTCTCGATCAACTTCGTTACCATCCAATCATACACGACATACAAGAAAAGAATGGTTGCCAAAATCCACTTCGCCGAGCAACGTGTCACGAGGAGAGAGATCCAAAGATCCAAACCCTGAAGAAGGAAAGGAGCGTGTGTCTGGATTTTCTACCTCGAGTAGAGATTCTTCCACTCACATCATTAATAGCACTCATACGCTGGTAGCAAATGATCCTCAGCCATGCTTCGAACAAACACCCACTCAAGTGCAAGTAATTCAAATATCAAATACTTCGGAGCACGTAGTTCATGAAGGGATTTCCCAAAATCTCCCGAATGATCAGGAAGTGGACATTGAGGTTGTGTCTCCTCAAATCGAGGCCGTTGATAGGATTCAAGAAGGATCTCATGATGTCAGGGATAATGAGGATATTGATTCGAGCTCCAGGATTCTATATGCCGAGATAGTAAATGAAACTCCTTCTTGGGTTGATTCTGAAGTGAAGAAAAGGAAGAGAGTTGTCAAGCCAATCGACATTGATTTTGATGCCCTTTTCAAACTATCGAATGACGCCATTCCTAAGAAGCCTAAGGTACTTTCTCGAATAATGGTGGATAATGATGGAAACAAGTTTGCAGACCTTGCCATTCCACGAGTGGATAAAGAGCGTAATGCTATGATGCCAGCCGACTATGAAGTTTCCAGACTAGGACTTGGGAGATCCACGTTAGAAAGTGACATGGCGATGGCTCGAGATTCAATTGATATCGTGCTAAAAAGATTGGAGAAATACAAGTCCCAAAATTCTCGGCTCAAGGCTGAAAAGAGTCAATTGGTGGAGTATGTTCAGCATTTGATAAATCCCATATCATCCACCTTCCCAGTACCTGATGCGGTGGCTGCCCCAGATGAAGAGACTCTTAATTTGTCAAAGGAAATAAACACGTTGGGCCATGTCACTAAAACTTGGCTTTCGGAGATTCTCGTTTTGGGCCAGGGAGCGATCAAGACTGCAGTTAAGCTTCATGAAGATATCAGTGTATATCTAGATCCAATTCTTTCTTTCAAAGAAACTTTTGTTTCTACTATATCAAATTTGGATGAGATATTGCCCAGTCTGCAGGAGATGACAAGTATGGAATCTTCAGTGTTGGCTATTGAAGGGATTCTCGAATTTGAACATCGAGGGACACGTTTTCTCTTGGTGTCTACATCTCAAATCGAGAAAGACGCTTCTTGTGGATTCTATGATCCATTATGACAACATGTGCAATGAAGTTTTCACTTCACTTTCCTTGATCCAGGATTTCATAGCTGAGATTCCTTACAACCTAGTAAATGAGCATAATCAAAGGTGTTCATCGGAGCAGGTGGAAGAACAATTTTCACGATTGTTCAAAGACATGTACACTCCTGCCAACAATTTCTCATCGGTTTCCATGGAGCGGTGTATCAAATTGAAGAACTTGTTTGAGAATGCTCAGTCTAAAATTGTTAATTTTAATGATATGCCAAGTAGAATTCTTGAATTGCAGGTATTTTGTGAGGCTATTCTTCGGCCAAGTGAACCTCCAGAAGAAGAAAAGATGTTTGAAACTTTGGGAAGGTTTAGATCCTTTCAATTATCAAAAGCAGCAGATCCTAATTTCACCGGCGGTGTAGGAAGTTGATTTTCTTGATATCTAGCGAATTGGGAGAGTCCATTTCTCATACGTTTGAGATAGGCGGACCCCGTTTCAATGGATAAGGCACTGGTTATTATTGTATATTTTAAAAGGTGTTGTTATTTGGGAAACATTGGATATTTTAAGTAATTTCTATTTTTGGGTTGTATTTAATAAAGTTGGTTAGAAAAAGTCAAAGGTCACTTAAGTGCCTTATTTAATGATCATGTAAAACCCTAACTACTTTGTAACCAACTTTTGGGTTATAAAAGGAAGTGAGGGGCTCATTTGTAAGGGTGACTTTGAGAGAGGAGAAGAAGATACTTTTGTGCAAGCTTTTTTTCAGAAGAAACTTTGTGTTCTTTGTGAAAAACATTTTGGAGTTAATAGAATAAGAACTTTGTGTCTCATTCATTGTCTCTTGTAACATTTGGTGTTCTTATGTTCATTAGATGTTAGGTGTTTGAATCTTGCATGCAAATATTATCTTTGATCTTATTGTCAACATTAGTAATCAGTTGTTCTAGTTCACAGTGATCAAGCTCTGACTATCTACTTGCTCATGTGTGTTCCCTTTTGCATGTTCTTGTTTGGCTAACTCAAACTCCATTTTATTTGTGTTGGTTATTCATCTTTCCTCTTCATGCAATATTAGGCTCTGTTTTTACCTAACTCTTGCATGTTCTTTCAGTTCATTCCATTCCACTCCTTTCCTTCTTTCTATTCCATTTCCTTCATTCACTTTTCTTCCATTGATGTTCCAAAACACCCCCCACATACAATTTTGAATGTACGATGTAAATGTAAATCGAGGAGGGACTTCAGTTACATGTCATTTGCATGCGTGCAGGAGCAGCCTCGATTTGGAGCTTTCAAAGATCTCAATGGGAGAATATACTCCTGAAGGTGAAATACACAACCCTCAAGAAACAATTGCTAGGGTCATTGGGAGAGTAGAAAAGGGCAGCGGAGACTATAGAGAAGCTAGAGGAGTAGGCTCAAGTGCTTTCAGTTTCATCAAGTCATTGTTGTCTAAGGACAAAGTTACGATCCTACCCCACCGATTGCCCTTCCACCACTGTGGTCCTTAGCCAAGATGAATTCTAGAGCATTAAGGACATACTCGGGTCTTCCATATATGGGAGAGCTATGGAGGCCATGGTGGATGACATGATTGTTGCGGGTTGAATTTCATTGGAGATTCCTTCAAACTTAATGAGAAGGTAATTAACTGCAACAAAAATCTCTCCTCCACCATTGGAAATATAGACAAAGAGTTTAAGCTTTGGAGCAGCTGCATAGTAGACCTTTGCACGATGGGGCAGACTAATGAAAATCTATTGTTGGCAAGTAAGGTTTTTGATGATGCTAAAGATAATTTGTCAAAGTCATGGGTTTTCAACATAGAGTGGAAGATAAAAGTGCTGGAGGAGGATTTGGGAGAATTAAGGAGTAGTTGGGAGAAAGGAGAGGCCTTCAAAACTTTGGTGGTATCTTCTTTAAGGATATTCACTTTATCACCTCCACAATGAGAATTCGGTGTGCCTTTCTCCCTCAAAGAAATTAAGACTCAATTCGGGGCTTTTGTCAAAGAAAACTTGTTTAAGGAGGAATCCATTACCAAAGAAAAGATAATGGAAATATCCTCTCTCCAATCTTCCATTGAAAAATCTAATAAAGAATATCATACGCACACCGAGTTTGATAAGGAGATGGAGAAATGTCTAGGATCTTGGACCCGGGCCCACTTTGCCAACACATCAGTCCCATGAGCCCGAGACATAGCAGAAGCATTGAAAAAGTTTAGGCATTGGATCCTCAAGTCGGTGGGCCCTCCTCAATCATAGGCATTTTTTTCTCCTCCTAGCTTCTCTCTTCCTTCTTTTTCTCAATTCGGGCTTATTGTAATTAGTTGGGGTTTTGCGTCAAGCATCCCTTTAACTAAACATTTTAGTTAAAAGAAGTAGTTACCAAGTGTAACTGATTTGTAAAATTATATATTGGGCTCTCTCTGCCATTTTCAAGGCTGGAACTTGGTTTATTTTTGAAAGTGTAAAGAGTAACAAAGAAATCAATAAAAGAGCTTCTTTTCTAGGTCTATCTGATCTGGTTCTTTTCTTGCTATCTGCTGAATATTTTGAATCATTTTTCTGTATTATTTCAAGAAGCTTTGTATTCTTGTGGGTGTTATTTCTGGAACTTTTTGTCTTTGCAATAGCATCTTATTGATTCAAATACAAATGGTTTTGTTCCAAATAATTTTATTCTGGCATGCATAAGGAATTATTTTGTTATCTATAATTCTTGAGAATGCCTTTCTACTCATTTCCACTACTTCATTCCTTTGTACTTTTGTATTGATGATCCATTCTATTTTAAAACACTTTCATGATATCCAAGTTCCACATTAAAACTATGCACTATACATATGTAAATAAGCTTGGTCTTTAAATAAGGGAACCTCTCCCATTAAAGAGGAGGGATTCTCCCACATTGTTCTCAACAAAGTATTTTTGATGACCAACAGCTTTTGGCGATCTCATTGGGATTCATTTTCTTAATGTTTTCTGTTCTGTAAACGATTTCTTGATCATCCTTTGATTTGGTGACCCACGCTTTACTCGCAAAAGGAGGCCCTTGGTATTGAAGATTCTCAGTTTCAGCTTTTGGAATAGCAAGGTTTTCCTTTTCCTTCAATAGGAAGGAATAGAGGAGCTCATTCAACAAGCACTCCTCTTGTTGAAGATAAAACCCCTATGGGTGTTATTCCTCTAGAGAAACTCAGCCCTAATCTTTGCGCTCTGATTCTTGTTGGTGTTTCGGTTCCCCTTCAAGTCATCTTTCCAAGGATGGTAGCACCATTACCTTGGGGCCATCATGTTGGGCCTCTCGCCCTTCCTCAACCTCTTCATGAGTTACCCAGAGGTAACAGAAATAAATTCCCCAAGTTCAGAGGTGATGGCAAGGTACATCCTGATGAAGACATATCATAGCCTTCATAGTTGCACTGTGGAGTTCTCGAGTTGAACATAAAGATGTCTCGGTGAGGCTTTTTGTAGAAAATTTATAAGATAATGCAGTGATTGGTTCTATCACCTTCCAGTGGGGCCATTACCATTTGGAACATGCGAGAACAAGATTTGAGAACCGTTTCAAACCAAAAGAGGATGTACATGCGTTCTTTGGCTCAAATTTCTCAAATAAAGGACTCACAAGAACCCATGAGGGAATTTGTGGCTAGATTTAACAAGTTGATTAACAAAATCCCACCAGACACTCAACTTTGTAGATCAAATTCAAAAATGTTTCTTCCTAAATGCTCAATTACCTGAAGTTAGCTATGCATTGAGAAGAGCCAATCTCGTAACATTGGTCGAGGATCAAACTCTTGTTGTTAGTGTCGAAGATGATTTGATTATGTCTGGAAAGTTGAAAAGAGACCCTTCTAAATCTAGGTCTTCTTCTTCCTCCTCTTCCACTCCAGGCCTATCTTGATCCATTAGTACAAAAGCTTGACAATGATCTCATTGCCATCAAGAAACAATTGGCTCAAAGACGCCCCTTATGTAGATGTTCCAAGGAGGAATTTTCAACCTAGGAATCGTTTTCCCGCTTCTCGAAAAGGCTAGCACTTGAGGAGCCACCTATCAAGGTCCTCATTACGCAACTGTGAGGTTGAAGAGCTTGAAAATGAAGAGGTTAATGAAGATTGTGAAGAACTTGAAGAAGAGGTTGATGGAGAGATGGAGGATTTTGAGGGATCTCGAGTTAATTTCTTCACTACTGAAGGTGTTGATGAAGAAGATGATTATGATGAGGTATTAGCATACATGAATAGTGAATCATATGCTCTCATGACTCAAGAGTAGACAAATAAAAGGGAGAAAGTGATGCAGCTCACTAAAAGATCCAAGGAGCATCCCATGACTATCCCTGTGATTGCAAAAAGAGGATCTCCCATCCCCACTACGTCCACACAGAAGGTGATTTCTTCTAATTCTACTTTTCCTAATTCTACTACTAAATTTTCTTCTTCTTCCCCAACTCCTAAATCGACAAACCTAAGGTTCCAGTGATGATAGGTCGTCCACCTCTGGATCTTTCGATATCATTGATCACCTAATTAAGACAAAGGTTCAAATTTCGAAAATTGAGTACTATCAAACCCATCCCAAAGATTTTTCCAAAATGGTTCACTTTGTTAATTCTCAATCCAAAGCTTCTTCTAAAGGCCTTTTACCTACTCCATCCTCCACATCTCAACCAAATCAGTAGCTGTAATCACCTCACCTAATGATAAGATCAAACCATTCTACGTGACCCTTCTCATAGCAAGTCATAAACTCAGCAAATGTGTCATAGATTCAGGAGCATCGAGATAATGTAATGCCTACCAAAGTAGCTCATGCCTTGGGCCTAACTCTCACATGCACTTATGGGTCTTGTTATTCCATGGAGAGTAAGGAAGTGCCCCTCGTTGGAAGAATTAAAGATGCATAAGTAGCTTTTGCTACTTTACTTGAGAAAAAGGTCTTGGCTACTATCCTAATAGCGGATATCCCTCCTTCATATGGTATCTGTTAAGTAGGAACTTCTGCAAGGATGTAGGAGGAGAAATTCAAATGGATTGGTCACATGCCCTCATACTAGTTAATGGAAAAATGAAGAAGCTATTGCCAGAAAAGCAATCTGAGTATATTGTACAAAAAATAGAT
Organism: Taxus wallichiana var. yunnanensis; assembly: GCA_018340775.1. Taxonomy (NCBI): domain Eukaryota; kingdom Viridiplantae; phylum Streptophyta; class Pinopsida; order Cupressales; family Taxaceae; genus Taxus; species Taxus wallichiana. Next base: position 432,900,231 of record CM031242.1, on the reverse strand, counting down.
GATCCCAAAGTGAAAATACTTTATGAGGATATGGGGCATGGTAACTATATGATTATGTCTCCAGAGGAAAATCAGCTTCCTAAAGGAGTACTTCATGATCCTAATGGGGTTTAGATTTTAGAATTTGATGGAAGTTGTTCCTCGGATGGTTCTTGTGGTGGCGTAGTATTGGTGTCTCCCCGAGGGAAAATTTCATCCTTTCTCATTCAAACTACAATTTAAGAACACCAATAATATAGTAGAGTATAAGCTCTCATTCTTGGGCTTAATGTGACAAAAGAAAAAGGTGTGAAGAATCTTCTAGCTCATGGAGATGCGGAACTGGTTTTCAAGCAAGTCGAAACCTTTTCCAAGTAAAGAATAGAAGGTTGAAGCATTATAGGAATCATGTTTGGGATTCTATTAAATTTCTTAATGCCTTCTCCATTGAAGCGATGCAAAGGTTTAGGGAAAAGAACACCAGGGCTGATTCACTAGTTGTCTCAGGATCGTTGCTGATACCTCATCCTGACTTCTCTCAAGATAGGTTTACCATTGAGATGATCCATAGGCCCAGTGTACCTGATAATGCAAGTAACTGGCAAGTTTTCAATGATGATCAACATTTTCTTTCTTTCTTAGAGCTCAGGGATAACTTTGAATAGTTGTACTTTGAAGGAAGTGACAATTTGCCTCGTGAGAGTGTGTCTTCCAATGAAGAGGATGTCAAAGAAGAAATAGATCAAGATGGGTGTATCAAACTCAAAGGTAACAAGATTCCAAAAGGGCTGGTGAGTTTAGAAGAATTGTTTGATAAGCATGATAGGTATGTTAATTCTAAAGCTTCTACTGGATCACAACAATCTGTTGAGTATGAAAAAACTAACATTGGGAGTTCTGTTGACCCCAAGTTTGTGAACGTTGGAAAATGTTGTACACTAGAAGAAAAGAAGAGGGTGATCAACCTTTTAAAGAAGTATAAGGATGTTCTTGCATATTCATATGAGGATCTAAAATCTTTCCAACCAAAGGAGATGCAGCATTTCATCCCTCTCAAACCTGGGATTAAACCTTTCAAGCAAAAGAAAAGGAAATACAATCCCAAAATAGCTGACACTATTTTTCAGGAAATACAAAAGTTGTTGAAAGCCAAAATCATTTTTCCCATTCACCATTCAACATGGATTGCCAACATTGTGCATGTCAGGAAGAAAAATGGTGAGATTCGTATCTGTGTTGACTTCAAAATTTGAATTAGGCTTCTTTGAAGGACAACTATCCTCTGCCCATGATGGATCAAGTCTTGCAAGCTATTACAGGATCTGAAATGTTGTCCATGCTTGATGGCTTCTCAGGGTATAATCAAGTAGAAGTCAATACCGTGGATCAGCAAAAGACGACTTTCACCACCCCTTGGGGTACTTTTTCCTACAAGAGGATGCCTTTTGGGCTCATTAATGCTGGTGCCACTTTCCAAAGGGCTATGGACTTGGACTTTGAAATTTTGAAAGGGAAATGTATTGTTGTATATCTAGATGACCTAACTGTGTTTTCCAAAACTAGAGCAAATCATTTTCAGCATCTGAAATAGTTCTCTTAAAGTGTAGAGAACATGGGATCTCTTTGAATCCTAAGAAATCTATCTTTTGTGTCACGAGAGGGAAAATTGTTAGGGCATGTGGTCTCTAAAGATGGCATCAAAATTGATCTGAATGAGTTCAAGCTATTCAGCAGATTCCTCTTCCAACTAGTAAGAAGGGAGTGCATTCTTTCTTTGGTAAGATCAACTTTCTGAGAAGATTCATCCTTGATTTTGTAGAGCTAACCCTGAATATCTCCCAAATGATGAAAGGAAAACAAAAATTTGGCTGGTCTTCTGAAGGAAAAGAAGCCTTTGAAGGTATTAAAAAGGCTATTGCTAGAACTCCTATCTTAGCATGTCCATATTTCAGCAAAGATTTTATTATCTATTGGTATGCCACAAATAACACCCTGGCTGCTATTTTGACTCAAAAATATTCTAATGATCATGAAATCCCAATCGCATTTATGAGCTACATTTTAAAAAATCATGAGTTTAAGTACACAATGATGGAGAAACATGCTTTTGCAGTGGTTAAAGCTATCAAGTAGTTTCATTTTTATATTCTTAACTCCCACTCCACAATGCTTGTGCTCTGACACAACTATCAAGTCTATTCTCACACAACAAGAGTTTGGATCCAAAAGAGGGAACTTGGTGGCAAAGGTTTAAGAATATGATATTGACATCAGACCAACCAAACTAGTCTGTGGAAAAGGCTTGTGTGAACTCATCGCTGAAGGAGCTGGTCATGAGTTACCTAAGGATGAAGTTGATCTTCCTTCTTGTTCTGTTTCTCAGCTCAATTGATGAATGGTATGCTGATATCACACATTTTCTCACCTATGGAGAGTGTCCCTCTCATTTGACTGCCAAGGAGAAAAGAGCTATTAAGTTAAGATCAGCCCAATATGTATTGTGGGAGAATGCGTTGTTCAAGCATGGGATGGATGGAAGATTTCTGAAATGTGTGGATAAAGAACAACAGAGGAAGCTTCTTTCATCTTTCCATGATCAAGCATGTGGAGGTCATTACTCATCTACTGTCACTACTCACAAGATTCTTTGTGTAGGATACTATTGGCCTACCTTGTTCAAAGATGCATCAAAGTGGATTGATAAATGTGAAGCTTGTCAGACCTTTGTGGGTAGACCCAAGTTGGTTGTCTTGCCCCTAAAGCTAGTCATGATTGAAGAGCCTTTTCAAAATTGGGTTTAGATTTTATTGGAACACTTAATCCATTTTCAAAGTGCTTTAAATACCCACGTATTGACGCGCCACGATTATTTTACTAAGTGGGTAGAAGCCATTCCAAAAGAAAACTACTTTTGAAGTAGAATGAAATTTTATCAAAGAAAACATCTTGGTAAGGTTTGGTGTGCCAAATAAGATTGTGACTGATAATGCTTCAAATTTTTCTTCAACTGAGATGATGGATTTCTGTTATGGATATGGCATCTCCCTGGCTCACTCTTTAGATTATTATCCCCAAGGGAATGGGCAAGCAGAATCAACAAACAAAAATCTGGTGGCCATAATAAGGAAATTGGTTAATGAATCTCAGAGGAACTGGCACAAGAAACTCTATGATGCTCTTTGGGTAGACAAAATTACACCTAAAAGAGCTATTGAGATGTCCCATTTTCAAGTAGTGTATGGTGTGGAAGCTCAATTACGCCAAGAATAAAGGAGTTACCAGCCTTGCATTTAATGAAGGCCATTGAAGACAACGACTTCAATGATTCTTTGACAAAAGGATCATGTATCTTCATAAATTGAATGAAGATAGATTGAGGGTTTCGATAGAGTATCTTCTCACTAACAAGGTAAAATCCTTGTTTGAAAAGAAGGCAAGATCCATGGATTTCAAAGTTGGAGACATCGTTTTGCTATGGGATAAAAGACATGAACCTTGTGGCATCCATGGTAAGTTTAATTCTCTTTGGCTCGGACCTTTCAAGATCAGGCACTTTGCTGGTGACAATTCTTTCTACCTTGATTACATGGATGGTTCTTCTCTCCCACTTCCTCATAGTGGGTAGTACCTGAAATTGTTAAAGTCCTAGGTGAGTAGGAATTCCTTTGTATACTATGTATAGGGTGTGCTTTGTGTTTTCCTTCCCTTGCTTTTTGGTGTGTTTTCTTTCTTTGTTTGGGATGTTGTTTTCTATATTGGTTTTCTTTTGACTCCATGGCCCAATGGATAAGGCACTGGTCTTCTTCCCCTAGTTTTCTAAGAGTTCTTTCCTTGTCTCATTCTTTGAATCTAGCCAAGTCATCACCGTAAAGATCCAAATTGTTGTCCTCTAAAAATTTCCCCTCTTACGAGAGCTGAAATTGAAAATTTTAAGTTAACACCTTTTTCGATGTTCTAGTAAAGAGAGAAGTTAGAAAAATTTCATGTTTTTTTAAGTCAATTGATTACTTTTAAATCTGTCTAACATTTTTGTCCCATGTGTCCCAAGTTCACTAGGGCTCTTTGTTCCTTGATCACCGCTTTCTCCAAAATCTGAAACTTGTAGGTCCGTTGAAACTTTTGTTCCAACTGTCCCAAGTTCACTTGGGCTCTCTATTCCTTGATCGCTTTGCATCGGCCACATCGTGCACTTTGCGTACTTTGGTCATGCTTGTCCTGAAAATGTTTGTGCATTCTGTCCCCACTTTTCCCGCATCGCTTGCATCGACCGAGTCACACTTTCACGTCCCTCATGTCCCAAATGTACCAAAGGCCATCCGGGCTAATTTTTCCCGCTCTTCCCGATGCTTACTTTTTGAGTTGGTGAATATGAATTTAATGTGCATTTAATAACCTTCTCTCTCCTAAAAAACTATTTAATGGACTCCCCCTACGCATTTTTCACACTACTTTCTCATTACCATTCACTCTTGCCCTTGCAAATTGAAACCATCTGCTTGCGTCCCCATTTCCCCTACATTTTCATCGCGGATTCAAGCTGTAAGTTTGTTTTTCCAAACACAGTCAGTATGAAGATTAAGTTTCAAGGCTAGGAGTAGGTTTCTCCACTCGAATCTTCTGTTCCTGATATCGGGGATAGTGAAGTTCATCACCTGGACTTCGGTGATTTTGGACCAGTTGTGAGCACTCAACCCCATCCCCATGTCACAAATGATTAATGATAGTGGCCTCGCATTTGCTGTGGGTTTCCCAATCTCGGTGTAGTGTACCAACACTATACTTTCCTACTGGAGCTCATTTCAACCCCGATACGAGTGAATTAACAAATGTACACGGGGAGCTCATCACTAAACTTGATGCTACCGCCATTGCCGCTGCCCTAAGGATCCTGAAATGGATAATTCTGTGGTAATTTCTCAAAATCAAGCACAAGCTCTTTTTGATCAAGACAGTGAGAAATACAAGGCGAGAGTAGCAAAGTCGTGGTTGAAGAACCCTAAGAAGGGGGCATCCTAACTATCAAAAGCTCTGTTTAGGGCTGATTTCAATGAGGAGCTATCTGACTTCATAATCTTGTTAGCTTGTGTCATGGGCCTGCCCTCTACCAGTGAGTTCCACTTCTAGATGTGCCCACTCATCAACATAGTCTGTGAAGGTACTCAGAACATCAATTGGGTAGAGATCATCTGCATGAACTTGACAGAGCAGTTGTCCAATGTACAACAAACTAAGAATTTCTACATGACTTCTTATCTTATGTATACCCTAGCAGCATCCAAGCAATGGTTTGGTTTCACATACATTGATGCTCAGAAGGGTGATCCCATATATGCTTACTGCCCTCAGTTCACCCTTGACACTAGTAATCACAATTTCAGGAGGGTGAATGATGCTTTCACCATGTACATTGTGAGGCTTCTAGAAAGTGACACTGCTAGGAGATTTTCTGATGAAGCCATGAGCCTGATAGTGAAGTATGGAGCCTACTTCATTCAATTTAGAAGGTTCTCTTATATCAAGCTAGCCGGTTATGAGAGAACTCCTCTCAAGCTCCCCATATTTTGTAATGATAAGATGGCTCTAATTGAGGTATGCAAATAATTGGACAAATTACACAGGACCTGCAGAGACAAAAAAATCATTGGTCTACATTTCCCCATATCTTTGGGGAACTATACATGTAAAACAACTCTGGATGCCCAAAACATAGAGATAGCCCTTGCTCCCATCACTGTCCACTTTTTCAGGCCCAGAACCTATTTTGATTTGAAGAAATTCATTGAGTGAATCTCGAAATTGACTACCATCATAGGGCGAATCTCAAGACTACTTGGGCTGATTGTGTAGATGACTTTAAGGCTAGACGAGAGGCATTATGGGATTTTCCTTCATCTAATACAAAAGCTTAACCAATATCGATTCCTGAAGGGCTTCAAGATGACAACACAAATTTATTGTCATATGAATATGATACTGTGATCAAGCATACTCCTTTAGAGGATCTGGATTGGTTTAAAAGAGAAAAAGATGATTTGGCTAATATTCTAGCTCCTGTCCTAGTTAGAACCAAAGTTTGGTTTGACAGAAAGGTTCGAGAGCTGAGGAATAATACAGGAGAGTCTTCCTCCAAAGACACTTCAACACCAAGGAAGAAGTCACAAACACTTAGCTCAGAGGTACCTCTATGAACTCCTCCTCCTCCATCAAGTAAAGAACTTGCATCATCCACCCCTTCCTCATCCACTCAGGTATATCAGAAGAAGGTGAAGGAAGTCAAAAAGGAGCCTGTTGAAGAAGATCCTCTGCCCAAACATTCAGAATTACCTTCTGGGCCAGAGAACATCATTGTTCTTAGTGAAAGTGAAGATAGTGAAATGCCAATTCCTGTAGGTGCTTCAGAAGCCACAATGGATAAGGAGTAGGAAATTCATAACACTGAGCCTCCTAGTACCATGGATTCCTCTGTCCAAGAAGCCTCATCTACTCCACTCACATCTCTACTAGAGGCAACAATGGTAAACACTTTGAGTGCCATGAGTTCTCTTACTCTTGGTTCTCTTGCTCCCCCTTCTTCTTCCTCCTCCACTTTTACATGGGTGTAACCTTTTGTTGATAGTAGGAAGAGGAATTCTTCTTCTCGGTTGTCAGGGCCCAATTTTGATGCTATGGCGGCCTTTTTGGGCACTACTCCTTCTGATCCTACAAAGAAAGCTAGAAAAACTTCAAGGATAGTGACTGATGCCCAAGGTCAGCAATTCCTTGAGATAGCCAAGCCCAAAGTTGACAAGCCAGAGCAGGATTTGCAAGCCTCTGATTTGGAACTTTCAAGGATCTCAATGGGAGAATCTAATCCTGAAGGTGAAATACACAACCTTCAAGAAACAATAGCGAGGGTCATTGGGCGATTAGAAAAAGGGCAGCAGACTATAGAGCAACTAGAGGAGTAGGCTCAAGTGCTTTCAGGTTTCATCAAGTCATTGATGTCTAAGGACAAAGTTCTGGATCCTACCCCATTGATTGCCCTTCCACCACCTATGGTCCTTAGCCAAGATGAAGTCCAGAGCATTAAGGACATACACATGTATTCCATATATGGGAGAGCTATGGAGGCCATGGTGGATGACATGATTGTTGCAGGGTTGAATTTCATTGGAGAAGCCTTCAAACTTAATGAGAAGGTAATTAGCCTGTAACAAAAACTCTCCTCCGCCATTGGAAATATGGACAAAAAGCTTAATCTTTGGAGCAACTGCATAGTAGACCTTCGCCTGATGGGGCAAACTGATGAAAATATATTGTTGGCGAGTAAGATTTTTGATGATGATAAAGATAATTTGTCAAAGTCATGGGTTTTCAACGTAGAGTGGAAGATAAAAGTGCTGGAGGAGGCTTTGGGAGAATTAAAGAGTAGTTGGCAGAAAGGAGATGCCTTCAAAACTTTGGTGGTATCTAGCTTTTAAGGATATTCACTGTCACCTCCATGATGAGACTTCAGGTGTGCCTTTCTCCCTCCAAGAAATTAAGACTCAATTCAGGGCTTTTGTCAAAGAAAACTTGTTTAAGGAGGACTCCATTACCAAAGAAAAGATAAAAGAAATCTTCTCTCTCCAATCTGCCATTGAGGAAGCTAATAAAGAATATCATATGCACACCAAGTTTGATAAGGAGATGGAGAAATGTCTGGGATCTTGGACCCAGGCCACTGCCAACACATCAGTCCCACAGCCCAAGACATAGCAGAAGCCTTTGAAAAAGTTTAGGCAACAGATCCTCAAGTCGGTGGGCCCTCCTCAATCATAGGCATTTGTTTTTCCCTCCTAGCTTCTCTCTTCCTTCTTTTGCTCAATTCGGGCTTATTGTAATTAGTTGGGGTTTTGCATCAAGCATCGCTTTAACTAAACATTATAGTTAAAAGAAGTAGTTACCAAGTGTAATTGATTTGTAAAATTATATATTGGGATCTCTTCGCCATTTTCGTTTGGAACTTGGTTTATTTTTGAATGTGTAAAGAGTAACAAAGAAATCAATAAAAAAGAGCTTCTTTTCTACGTCTATCCGATCTAGTTCTTTTCTTGCTATTTTTTGAATACTTTTGAATCTTTTTCTATATTATTTCAAGAATATTCGTATTCTTGTGGGTGTTATTTTGGAACGCGTGTGTCTTTGCAATAACATCTTATTGATCCAGATGCAAATGGTTTTGTTCCAAATAATTTTATTCTAGCATGCATAAGGAATTATTTTGTTATCTATAATTCTTAAGAATACCTTTCTGCTCATTTCCAGTGCTTCATTCCTCTGTATTTTTGTATTGATGATCCATTCTATTTTAAAACACTTTCATGATATCTAAGTTCCACATTAAAAATATGCACTATACATATGTAAATAAGCTTGGTCTTTAAATAAGGGAACCTCTCCCATTAAAGAGGAGGGACTTTCTGTCCCCAGACTGTTGTTCTCAACAAAGTCCTTTTTGACGACCAACGAGACACTAAAGGCCAAAACATGGATAGAAAGAAGCGGGGAGCTAAAAAAGCATAAAAAGGCTAAGTAAGGATGTCTAGGCTACAAATATACACTACGAATGGGTTTTGGAGCTCAAACACCTTCTCGAAAGGACTTGAATCATCATTGGGGATTCTTGTAACCATTTTCCGACAATGTATCACATGTAATTTTTGGTGCGTACAATTACATAGGGACCACATATCATAATTTTGAACTTCATGAAAGAGAAATAGGGTGCAATGAACCCTTATCATTCAAACTAATATCATATGAGTATATTTTTAAAATATGGTACATTTTTAGGCTCTTTGTTTGCATGAGAACACAATATGCACTAAGACTCGTATTCAATGTCATATTGTTTCATTGATTCTGGTGAAGAAAGAAGTGGCAACTTGTCAGGGCATTTACTATCTGACGACAACAATTTTTTCGGCCAAAGCGTTAAGAAATTACATCTTCAATTTTTATAATAAATTGTCATGCATGGCACGAGGCTCACACAACACAATGGAGATTTGAATTGGATACGATAGGAAAATGCAAGGGAGATTATAAATATAATGTTTTTTGAACTATCATTACAGTCATCAATCTATACAAACTTTCTTTTTAATGGTTTTGTAACTTGTTAGGATACTTTAATTAAATTATTATGCATTTTAATAATATAAACATTCAAAAACAATAAAAAATTTATTATCATAATGAAAATACAAAATACTTCATAATAGAGAATATTGGTATATTAAAAATAAATTTTGACGTATATTCAAGATCACAAGAATTTGACAAATTTAAATGTAATTAATAAAATATAGATGGGAAGCATTAAAGGATTAGAGGGAAAATCATGTGCATACATATTCACTTGTTCGTAAGCTATATATATAACAAAAGCATAAATAAGAGGATAACAATGAGTGGCATCCTTATGAGGGGAACACCATGTTGTAGAAATTTTATCTCACAAGATGAATATCAAGCCTCACTACATTGCATAAGACCTCCATATTTACCCTCATTATTTGAAACTACTTAGCTAAATCCATAATCCATTGAAAAGTGCATATTCGACCACATGTATACCATGGTAGAAGTTCCCAATAGAATACAAACATTTCTTCAACCATGTGGAGAGGATGCATTTTTCGTCACGAAGCATATTTTTTACTACCATATGACTATGATAACGTCATGTGTAAAGTTTAGTAGCATGTAAATAACATATACCCACCTACTTCTCCACATTTAGTTATGGATCACCCCCTACAAACATAAACCACTTATACCACACAATCAGTATACATGATTAGAGAAAGGTAGAAGTCACAATTATCTTCTATCTGTTTCATAGGGTTGGAAGACTGGATACTTGCACTTGTAAAGAATATAATATGTTTATGCAACATTTTCCTAAAAACTAAAGATAACTATTCAATGAATAATTTTATAGAATCATGGGATCCCACGAGTACCAGAATATTTTGTTAGAATAATAGGATCCCACGTAAACCATGTACACCAAACGAGACCAATTGTGCCATAGAAAAAACATCTAATCTATCACTTGCAATCGCACATGAAATTTGCGATGGAAACGCCGAAGGGGGCACATTGAAGAAGTTAAAATTAAGGGAGATGAACATTAGAGGAGGAAGAGGGGTATGAAGAAGGAGATTGGAAAAGGAGAAATGTATGGAACCTATGACCTATAGAAAAATTCTCTTTATTACAACAAGGAATGTATGTAGTGCATGTCATTTGATGGCTTATCAACATAAGGATTATAATCTAGTGATGAGCTAATGAATCTAAAAAAATTGAATCTATTGAATGTATGGATATAAGTCAAGGATAATTGGAAGAGTCTCCAACCCTTAATGTTAAAGCATGAGGATACGAGACTTCCTCATCGTTTTATCATACACTTTGAAGAGTGTGTGGTGAATTTTTAGATGATAATATACGGCGATTGACTTGGAAGGACACCATGACCTCTCTCTTGGTGTTGTGGAGGCCAACAATAGAGCTTGTTATGAATTACACACAAGGAGTGGATGGCTTGCACATGGTTGTTATTGTGCTGTAATAATGCCCATCACTCGTGATCTCTAAGCATTTCAGAAAGTCACAAGTGATAACGTCTTATGGATAAGAGAGATAGCAGCATGACCTCATCTACATTAATGACCATTGAATCTACCTTAGTCTCACGAAACTCCTTGTGGCTGATTGTAACATCTAATGATGACCTTGGAAATCTACTACAACCCTCTAGAAGTAATGCAAGTCCTTGACATGCATGGCAATTAGGATCATTGCACTCACTAGAACTACCTTGTACACTTGAGAGTTTTCTTCTTTGATTTACACATGCTCTTCTCCTGGAAGATTTGGAGTTGGCTTTTTCTCTTCTACAACTAGTTTTACCAATTGCAGTAATTTGACCTCCTCTGTAGATATGGAACCAATATGGATATTACATTCTGAGCAGGTAGACTGTTGGTCTTCATCCTTCAGTTTTGGACCTTTTGTATTACAAAACTAGTTTGTTCTACTTATTCCCGAGATTCAACATCTACAGAAGGTTTAATCAAGAATGAAGTTTGCTTGATGTTAATTTTTTCTACACATTCCTTCAATTTGTTTGCAAGCTCTTCCTTTCTAGTCTCCTTGACCATATACTCCTACCTTTCACTCATTTTTTGACATTTCTCCTCCCAAAATGGGTTTGGGGCTAAAAGAGGAGGGGCGGGTTGGGATTCAACCGATTACCTCACTCTTTGAGGAAGTGGAAGAGACTCTGCTTCTTGTCTTGATGGCCCTTGTAGAAAAGAAGGAACTTTAGAAGAATGAGGCATGGAAGATTTATGATGGGATGGAGATATAGAAGACAAAGTAGTGAATTCCACCGTAGGGGTAACAACTGGAAGGTTAGGACTATGGGGCTCAATTTGCAACTGCATGGATGAAAACATGGGAAGAGGGTTTATAGATGGTAATGTAGGGACCTCCCATTGACAAGATTGACTAACATTATATTTGTGAGCACCCCTCTTCTTGATCCATTTTCCAACTTGAGTCATTGTCTTGATTATGAATTGAAGCTTTTGTTGAGGATTAAGTTCACATGGTATAGGGCCGAGTCCATAGGTATGGAATGTTGAAACCAATATTAGCTACCTTTGTCATTTCATTGATCCTTATTGGCACCATGTTATACTCTAAATCTCGAATCTTCTTCTGCAAGTGATCTTCTTCAGGTGTAGGATAGATTCCAGAATCTGCATGCCATTGTCCTTCAGTAGCCCCTTTGGTGGATGTCCAAATTAATCCGCATCTTGCTCATGTGGACATGCATGCTCAAACTGATATCCGTCATGAAATTGGTCTAGAGGTGGATTACAATAGCTTGAAGATGGAAAGAACCGCCGCTACTGCAAGTGGGAATCCCATCGTGAAAATGAAACCATGATTGCACCACTTCATGAATGAGAAAATGGAAAGATGTCAAAGAAAACTAAATGGAAATGGGTAAAACTAAAAGTCTGCAACATAGAGAGTGGGTTACTTTGACCAATGGAGTCATCATTTGTGCTTGGGTATACCTCTTAAAGCTGAAATTTCACTAAGAGCACAATAACTTAATGAAATGAAGTGAACACAATATACACACCTATGAAAGATGTGACTCTTATCCCACCGTGTGTGCCAAAAATAGTTATCGACAAATCACCGCACCCTCCAAATGACCAGAATGTGAATAGGATGTTTGGTGTTATTGGGTAACATGGGATCACCTCTCAATATGTGGGACTCGGGCTCGAGGTGAACCTCTGGAGAAGGCCAAATTACTCTTCCTAAACTAAGTGTTGTACTACTCCTAGTGTAATAAAATGATTATCTAAACCTATGCTAGCATTTTCATGGGTTTTAGGGAAAGAGATTTACAAGAAATGAAACTATACTAGGGATGGTGATGGTGATGTAGAAAATAAGAGGTGTTGTGCACCACAAGACATCTTTACCTACTGCAACTTAGAGAGGGTAACAAAATACCACATATTAAGAAGCATGTGTTCCCTTTGTTAAACTCAATTAGACAAAACAATATATCAGTCTTATAGTGAAGAAGGATGAACTTGAGAAGGGTGAACAAGCACCACAACTCAAATGCATGTAATGTTCCATCACTTGATAAGCACATAACTCCAAGAACCTGTAATAGAAACTTGAACTTGCACAGTGTAGTTGTAAGCATGAGAAAGGCACAAAGAAGTATAAAAGGATGAAAGTACCAAGATTAGTCACAAAACACACACTTTTATTACTTCAAAACGTGCACAATGCATCATTACATTCGGAAGAGGCAATGGTTTCCATTACAGTCTTGAAAGGAGGCTTGAAAGTTTCTTCAACATATAAGAACAACTTGCAGAAAAAGGAGGATTTTGAAAAATATACACTTGTCTCAGATGTCTAACTTGTCCAACCTGTTGGAATGAGCTTCCAACTTACATTTATAGAAGAATTCTATGAGAGAGAAGAGGAAAAGTCATAAATTCCTTCCTAAAATGAAGGTACATGATGGTTCATTTATTACAAAGTTGGTTAAACCATTAAGAATCTTCCATCATGTGCCATTAATGGCTCTGTGACTTAATCTTCTCAACTAATTAAAGGAATATTTAAATAAAATATTTTAATAATATTAATAAATATTATTATTAAAATATTTAAATAAAAATATTAATTTAATAAAATTATGGTGGGCCCCCCTTAGGATTGGTTTGCACTGAATGGGGGGTTCATGAGAAATGGTCAAAAAAGACCAACTCGGTGGTTAGATCACTAAGCCAACTCACCGAGTTGGTATCGAGCTCCTCCAGCCTTCACTACAACTGAGCTCTCAAAATGAGCTCTCCACCGAGCTCTTCCTATTCTTATTGAGCTCCATTTCCACCGAGCTTTGTGTCGAGTTTGAGATTTCCCTGACTCAACCCGTCGAGCCATATCTACCAAGCTCCACACACAAATGATAGAACTCAACACCCTTCCACGAGCTCTGATTGCAACCTTACCACCGAGTGATTTGGGTTTAACTTGGCTCATCTCGAGTCCCTTCATATTCCTCGTCATCTCACCACTCCTGTGTCAACTCGAAAATTGCAAGAATGGCCTAGCCAATAGCTCACCATTTGCTGACATAGTTCAGCCTCTCAAATTCTTCTCATGAGCCCACCCCTATACTACATATCGCTCTATTCATTGTCAAGTTTGTGATTTCCCTGACTCAACCCATCAATTCATCTTGATTGCTCTTAGGTACTCCTAATACAGAGCGAGTTCCCCTTCACGAGCCCAACCCAATTTTCAAATGACAACCTATGAGCTCGTTGCCCAAACTCCTAACATAAGCCCGCTTCATCCTCCTTGAGTAATTCGGCCATCGTTGGGCTCCCTGAAACAAGCCATACCTTAGCGTTCTCATCCATGAATCCTTCGTGCATAACCTGCAATGTATTTCCCAAGCCCGAGCTCACCGCATGTTTCATCTCGCCATTCCTGTGTTCTTTTACCGAACTCACCTCCACCTTTACTATTTTAGCTCAGCTTCAACTCGGTTTATTGAGTCGAGCTCTTTCCTGCATCAGCCAGTCTTACAAAATGACTCCTCTACACGAGCTCTCCTCCACAAGCTCTATCTCATCCTTCAAGCTAAGCTACTCCTTATGCATTAGCGGACTCTTGAGCATATTGCAACCACCGAGCTCTACATTTCCTTATGACTCGGCCAACTCATGTTCAACTTGGCCTTGGCTTAGCCCACAATTCCTTAGTGATCTAACTCTTCCAATTGAGCTCAACCTCCACATCGCTCGAGCTTGGAATTAATCTCGGTTCACCCAGTCTCCGAACTCCCTCTTCTCCTGATCGCTGTGCATTATCCAATCATCCTCGAACTCATCATGCATCACCAAAAGTGATTCCTTCGCGAGCTCTACACACAAATCACCATCGAACAACTTGTCTGAGATTATCCTGCGTCCCCTGATCACCATGCATTGGTTAATGCCGACTTGGACCCCAACTCGACCCTTTCGCATGGCACTCCACACTAACTCGCCTCCACTATGGAATCATCTTCATAGGCTCACCTTGTACTCAAACACCTCTGCAATTGTGATCTTACTAACTTGATGATGCAACTTCATGCACGTAGAGCCCTATCATGACTAAGTCACTAGCTTACTTCCGAGAATAGCTCTACCTTTCATGCTAACAACTCAACGACTAAATCACCATCTCACCTGTAGTCTCCCTAATGACTCACCTGATGAATTGGCAACCAACTTAGAATTTTTCTCTGCGCAGAAGCCTTATGATGGCTTGCCATTATAAAGTTTCCACCATGGCCACAAACCTCCAAATTTCCTGAGCGCGAAGATTATTACGATGGTTTATCATGGCATTATCTCCACCATGGGGACAAGTGCCTCGAAATCCCCGAGGTTAACACTCTTAAAATTTTTACCATGTGTGTTGGTAAGATTCCTTGGTGGGCCCAAGCTCTTTACCACATCCGAGCTCTTTTGGTGATGCTCTTTGTTCAACTCTGCTCCATCTTGAGTGAGTGATACTCTATCTCAACGCATTGATCTTCTCACAACTTGGTCTTCCCACCTATCAGCCACGATACCTTACACTTTGTGAGCCACTCTCTCGTATCCTCATTCGAGCTCCTTCACACTTTCAAATCCTTTACAATCCCTGGCACTCTAGATCTTGTTCAAACTCATCATTGGAAGGATTAGCTCGTCGACATGTCGGGCCATCCATTCTTAACTTGTCGAGTCACTCTAACATTTCCACCTCGGTAAGTTGGCTCTCAACTTCCGTCATTCCACTATGGCTCAAACCTTCCCATACTCCGCAACTCATCTCGATCCCTAGCTCGACCTACAAGCTCTCTACCTGAGAAACCATCCATTGGCTTGGGAATCCTATCTTCATAGTCTGTGAGCTTGATGATTTTAATGCATAGCCGAGCAGAACATGTCTACAAACTCCACATCTAAACCTCTCAAGATCTTCATCCCATTGAGCTTGATTTGGCGTTTGATATCCTGCGAACTGAGCTTGATTGTGCAACTCACCGCTAAGTAAATTTCTTTCTCGATCCCCTTGCACCCGATGAGCAACAGGTTAAGCCAAAAAAATGGCTCAGTTTCACCATGTTTCAATGCGTGAAACTCCAACCTACTCCTTTGTCTTAGCTCCATGACGAGCTCAAATGACTCAAGCTCTAGCTTTCTTCTCTTGGCTCACTCCAAACGTCCTCATCGAGCTACTACCGAGTTGACACGTCGTGATTTGAGCTCGTTATTCATTTAACCTCATTTGACATGCCATTATAATAACATGACTCAAACTTTAGGCTGATAAAATCTCATTCAACCTTGATATAATCCTATGCGATGAAGATAGCTCGGCTGAGCTAATAGAGCTTGATCCCACCTTATGTACGATATCAACTCGCCAAGCGCAAATAGTCGATCTTCTCAATGATTTGTTTGAACTCAAAGCCCCGTTTGGGTATTTTCACACCTGGTTTCTTAAAATTTTGAATTTTCCTGGATTTTCTCAAACCATGAGGATCATGAAATGACAAAAGGACCCCTTTACATATGATCAATCAATTTTGGCCAATTTTTCCCTTGTTCACTGGAAGTGGGCCCCAAAGCCAATTCTCTTGATCTAAACATACTTCAAACCTCCAAGACACTGGGAAAGGGAATAATCACTCAAGATGACTCTGAAACTACCTAGAACACTATGAGCACTTCTTAAATCCAAAATTTAGTCAAAATTTCATGGAATTCTTCACAAATCCTCTTTTCCAGTTTTAGAGAACAATAGGCCCCTATTTTTCCAATTTTGCCCGATGGGCAAAAATTGGATAACATTTTTAGTGGCATCTCGGGGATGATTTCTGCTAAGCATGATTCCAATAGCCTTAAATCATCCATTAGGCATGGAGTCAATATTAAAATCCCAAAACTGATTTGGTTCCTTGTGATGGATCTTGGAATCCCCTTTAGCATTGTTGATCTTGGACCTCCCTGGAATGCTAAGCATTATGTATATTGAATATGATGAATACTTGGCATTTATGGCATACTGTGGAATTTTGACTGAAGCAACATTATGAAAATGGGTGGTATGATTACAAAGGAGTGAGTCAACAACTTAGGGAAATGGGCTGCCAAATTTAGATAGCCCAATAGAGCTAGATGGTTATGCTTGGGCACCCTCAATATGTAACTGTTGGTTTGAAAATCTGTCGGTTAGATAGGTCATGGGGAAACATGCCAATAGTGTGTAGGGCATAGCCCCTCTTTGAGACAACAAAGTGAAACTGGTTTATTGTTATTCTATCAAGTAGGAATCTGTGTAAATCTACACTATTCTAACTTCAGGGGTTTGGGATCTCATCCCAGTAGAGGTAGTTCCAATTGCAAACAGAAAGTTAAGAAGGAAGGAATGAAGGAAGATAGATCTGAAGGGAGAAAAGAAATGAATTCCAAGATGGAAAGGTCGGAGGGTTTATGCTTTAGTGGTAGTAAATGAACCAAACTTACTTGCATAAACAAATAAAGCAATATTGATGAACATATGACGATAATAAGAAAGAATCCAACGAGATATAAACATAGATCTAACTTAAGAGAGATCTGATGTAGATAACACACATATTGAGCACAAAGTCTTAACATACATATTAATATCTCTTCTGTTACAAGAAGGCACAAAGTCTTTCTTTCTTCACCTCTTTTTTCATACAAAAAATGTCCACCTAGAATACAAAAAATATTCTATTATTTATAGAAGGAGAAGGAGAAAGAAGACAAAAAGAAGCCAACCACTATTTACAAAATATCCTACAAGAAAATTACAAAATATCTAAAAAGTTAAAAGTTGACTTTGGGCAAGTTTGTGGATGGCAACATCCCATGGTGCAACATGGATGATGTCATTGTAAATGCCAACATACTTTTTAAATATTTTTACAAAAATATCGAAGCGTACATAGGAAGAGAAACTATTCGTCGTCATCTCTTTGCTTGAAAGGAGTGTCTTGCTTCCAATCGGGAGAGGCGATGTGACACTGAGCTCGGTACTCCATAAACTTGCTAATCATTGTCTGAAGTTGATTGTGGTCTGGACCCTTAAAATGGTCACCAATAACTTCGCAAGTTTCTTTTTCAGTTTTGAGCTTATCAGGTATCCCGGTGTACCCTTCGTTTGCCTCAATCAAGTATCTAATGAAATCATGGCAAGCCAGAAGGTTATTGATAGACTCTTGGTCAAAAGTGACCTCTAGCGCCAAACCTTGTGTTGTGATATCCTTGAAGATCTTGATTGTATCGTCTACCTCCCTCAAGATGAACGTTTCACTAAGCATCTCTAGAGCCATCTTTGTAACCATCTGCTCCATGCTTTGTGTTTTGCATATAGGGCTTCCTCCTTGATTTTTTCTATCCTTTCCAGGATATACTCCATTTGATCCACCCGATAATCTAGTGCAATGAGAGATTTGTGGTGCGCCCGCGGGTGATCAATGACGCCGACCTTTAATAGGTCGTCAGCTGAGCAGTTGAGCATTGCCTGAAATGTTTCATGTTGTAATCTAGCATTGTCCAACTCCTCGGAGAGGGATCCTGCTACTGCTTGTAGCTCATTATTTTCCTGATCTATACTTTGATAGAGTCCTGTGAATTTCTTGATTATTTCCTCACTATCTTTGAGGATTCACTCTATCTAGGAGGACACTTCCATGCCTTGTTCACCAATCTTGGCATATTCATTTATCTTTTCTTGAATCACAACTTCGGGAGGCTCGGCGACAGTTATAGGAGGTGCATTGCCCAGTCTTTGCAATGCTTGGAGAATATGTTTATTTTATTCTTTTAATATCCTCTCCTCCTCCTTTTCTTCTTGAAGTTTTTTGCAGAGGGCATCCACTGCAGAAAAAGCTTCTCCTTGCAGGCTCTCTAATGAGGTTCCCATGGTGACTTGGGTCACTACAAATTTTTTAGGAGACAGATCTTTCTTCTCTTTAGTGGGATCAGGATATGCAATCTCCATGACCCTCTCTCTCGAAGTGCTTTTGAAAAGCAAGTTATCACTTTCGCTTCTTTGGTCCTTTCTTCGGAATGATAAAGAAGTCCATGGGTGCTATGGGAAATTTTCTCTTGAGTTGACCCAGATGGTCGGAAATCTAACTTGGACTTATGGGAGAAGGAGTGGAGGGAATGGAAGAAGAAACGGGAGTGAAAGGGGAAGCAACTAAAGAGGCCGCAGGGAAGAACATTGAGACACTTGGTGGTGGCATCGACAAGTAGTTTAACGCACTTCTACTTGTAGGGCCCGGAGTTACTACAGGAGAAGAAAAGGTCATGGAGGCGGAAGGGATTTGTAATGGGATGGAGGGAACACTAGGCGATAGATCCACGAGAGAGGAGAAGATGGAAGAGGTGGGAGATGGAAGGGAGGAAGGGAGAGAAGAAGAAACATCCATTGGGGTAGATGTTTCAACAACGGGGGAGGAGAAGGAGTGGAAGAGGGAATGGTGGGTACCTCAGTGGTTATAGCTGTGACCACATCCTGAGTGGATGTGTCCATTGAGACTTTGGTGGTCTCTTCTTCTTTGCCTAGAGAGACCAGGTCGACCACTTGCTTCTCGAAGTAGGAGGGTTTTCAGGAGCTTCTTCTTTTCTTCATTCTCCTTCTTTTTCTTTCCCTTTTCCTTTCAGCACTTGGGCCAGCCTTGAGGTGCTCTTCCTGAAGGAGAAGCAGTGAAATCTACCCCGAGGTAGATGAGACCATTATGTTTGCACCAATGTTCGGTGCGCTGCAACGTGTGCTTGACTCTTTCTTGGATGGTCTTTGGTGCCTTGGCTCTATCAATTTCTGTGAATGGCCAATCATCCCCATCCGTGTCAAGGTAAACTTGATCAATTTCTTGATCAGGTTCTTGGAATCCTTTTGGAATGATGGCCACGCCATAGTGTTTGATTTCTTCCAGAGCCAGCCTGGAGTGATCCTTCCGCCTGAGATCTATTTTGTGTGTCAGGTCGATGTAGATGTCCTCAATCTCAGGGACATGAATAGGATCAATTTTTTCCTTTGGGAGGTAACCTCAGCAATCAAAAGTAGGCCTGGCCAGGAATTTGTGCTTTAGGTTTAGCAATTCAAGCTCAGCATACATTTCCTGTGCTTTGGCCAGTGTGGTGCAAGTGTATCGGCCCACTGTAAGGGGGAATGGAGTTCCTCCCTTCTTTCTCTTCATGCATCTCTCATGGTATGTGATTAGTTGCCTTGAAAACTCTAAGAGAATCAGCTTGGGTCCCGCATACCTTGGTAGCTTGGTCGGTTCACCCTCAAAATTCACCGCCCTGAGATATGTGAATGTGGGAAACTGAGTGAATAATGCCCCCCACTTCTTTGTGATAGTGACCACACTGGGGCTAGTTCGACCATGTCTCATATTCGACCTCGATAGGAAGATCACCTCATAGAAGAAGGTGTCATTGATTTTTGAGAACTGAGGGATGCTGTTCTCAAGCCTTAGCTCTGGTAGTATTCATATATTTTTGCTTGAGGGCATACCCTATTTTGTGCCAGGCATGTCAAGTCTCTCGCTGATGTTGCAGTGTATACAACATAGGAATTCATATAGAACAACCCAGTTGTCATGACCTGTTGAAGCTGCTGGGAGATCGTGTCGCTGATGATTTCTCCCTAGCCAAAATGTTGTTCAGGCACATTCTTACTCATGTTCTCTAAGTACCTCAACATCCATTTATGGAAATTATGGGCATCAGGAAGCCCATATACTCTGCTCAGGAAGGTGATTGTATCACTCAGTTCCTCATTGAAGTCACTGTGGTGGATGGTTTGTGGCCATTGGCTCACCGACTTTTTATTTTTAAGATATAGTTCATTCATAATTTGCATACATTTGTCTTCATTGTCATCCCATGCCTTATTGCAGGTCTTCAACGCCGATGGCGACATACCGCTGTGATGAGGATGCCCAGTTAATTTCAAAGTGACGAGCGGTTAGGTCGATGACCGTCTTTCCTTCTTTATCCTTGACACATCTCATGTCCTTTTTATAACATCGAGCCACCAACATGATGAACTCATTATTAATAGCACTTATTGGCAGCCCAGCTGTAAAGTGCAATCCACTTCCTACCAGTTTGTTCATCTAGGGACCACTAGTGGCCTGGTTGGTTCTTGCCTAGAAATCCTCCATATCAATGTGCCCGAGCTCGAGTCTCTGATGTTGAGATCACTCTCGGTGTATGAGTTAGACATCCTGACTTTTTGATATTTGTACTTCATCTCTTGCTCTGTCAACTTATCTTTACCTTTAGACTTGGTTGGATTTTTGCTCGATGAAGACATGTGTGAGCTCGAGGATGGTTGTTGTTGTTCTACAAGGAGAATCAAGGAGGTCCAACACAAAAGAGCCATGTCAACCGTCATGTTATTCATAATGAAATCTTGTAGAAAGAAGAATGAGCAATTATAAGGCTTAGGGTGCAAGTTCATAGCATACTGCAGAGGCTTAAAAAGGTTGGGCACACTTTTGGGGATGTCAACATGCAAAAAGGTGCACTGTGTTGAGAGGGAAAAGCTGCGCCAAAGGGTTATAGAGGGGCACACTTTTGGAGAGTGTTGCATAAAGGTTTTAGCGCCAAGTAGAAAGGCGTGGGGTGCGGGTAAGAAACACACAACATGCAGTGTTGGTGTTAAGGATCATACGCGGCGCCTTTGGAAAGTTGCATTAATCAAGGCGCTGCAAAGATGGTGTTGCATGGCCTTAAGGTGCGCCAAGGCGCAACTTCTGAAAGTGTTGCAAATGAGCTCAATGCACCAAAGGAAAACAACCTAGCGCAGATTTGGGGACACAACATCAAATGTTGATGTTGGTTGGGATGCGCCTACACCTTTAGGAAATTTGTTAAGTGGTGATACTTGGCGCAAGTTATGGATGTGTTGCATGTGGGGCGGTGCGCAAGGGTTTTACTTGCATGGTGTGGATTTGGTTTGCACAAAAATAATGTCGTTGTCATTACATTTACGCCTGCGCTTTTCAAGAAATTGCTAAGTATTTGTTTTGGATTGCGCAGAAAGGCTTATGCTACATGGGTTTGAAATGCACTATGGTGCGACTATGTGCGATGTAGCATAAATGCATATTGTGCCGAAGGGAAAACAGTTGGGCGTTTTGGCGATTTCTTGATTTTGATTTCTCTCTTATTTTGCATTTGGATTTTAGATGATACGAGAGAGAAAAAGAGCAAGGCAACAGGTAGGGAAGATGGGTTTTCGTTTCTTTCAGAGGCAGAGCCTTCCAGATTTGTAGATTTAGAAGGAGGGATAAGGTGTTTTTAGATAGTTTATGGATTGTTAAGTTTATTCATTTTAGATTTTTAGATTTAACCTTTTATAACAATCCTAAAACCATAACAACCAAGAAACAAAACCACAAACAACCATAAGAGTGATAAAACCACTTACCCGGTTTAACAAAGGACGAAGGATGATGTTAGGGACCACAAATGTGAAAAGCGGAATGCGGGCATGACAGGATAGGCGCGAGCAGCACGAGATAGACTTTTCACAATTTTCAAATCGTGAAAATGACAGGTGTTAACCGCATATTTATAGGAAAATATCACATTTATTACCTCACCAACTTTTCTTTGGTGCACTTTCTAAAGTGTCGACATGGGTATAAATGCACCTTGGCGCAACTTGATTGGTGTCGACACAAAAGTTTTAGTGCTTTTAAGCGCACATTTGGAGATGTCAACAAAAGAATTTCAGCGCCAAAGGGAAAAGGGGGTGCACATTCTGATGTGTCAACATGTCAATTTTCATGCCCGGTTCAAAAAGGCTGAAAATGGCTAAGTTCTTCAAAACTTTGATTATCGGAAGGAGTTTTAAGCCATTTTCAACTTTAATAGACCTCTTGAGGACCAAAGTAGAAATTTGGTATGGTTACTGCAAAATTGCCCTTGTCAATTTTACAAGATAACAAGAAACCCACGAAGAAAGTGTGGAATGCTACTAAAATCATGTGTGTCCTTTCTTCCTACCTCATTCACCAACTCCTTGCAATTTAAATTATAAAATCTCACCAACCAATAACCAAAAAACCATGGAGATTGTTTCCACTCAATGAAATTCTATTAACTAAATACAAAAATAGGTTCTTGGTTTCAAAAAACATCTGAAATGTGAAAAATAGGGAAAAGGAAATGGAGTTCTTCATTTAGATACATGTTGTCTTGCTCTCCTACTCTGTTGTTAAGACATGTGTTGGAAAAAACATTGTCGATCCACTTTTCCAATACACTCATGCATTTCTCCATATTGTAGGGCATGACAAATACCAACCCCAACTACCTCATCATTAATGATACTCTTTCCTGCTTGCAACTTCTACTTTTGGGAGAAATGTTATTTAATATAAAATATTTTAAGACGGGTGTGACTTGGGAATAGTAATAAGAGACAAAAATACAATATCGTCTCTAATTAATGTCTCAAATTACCCCCTCTTGTAGTAGTGTCGAAAACCTATGGCATCATGAATCCCATATTAATTATTTTGATTCAAACTTACTTGCATCTTACATCTCCTCACACCATTGACAAGATCACCATACTTTGCATTTTCTCTCGATTTGTCCATTTTTTCTCTTCATATGTGATTTATAAACATTACGTTAGTCAATTCTCCAAATGATTATATCATAAAGGCTACACATGTATTCATGCATCGACATATAGTCTAACATATCTTCCAATTATCCTCGACCAAAAATCCATGCATTTAACATATTCCATGAATTCATTTTTTTAGGCTCATCAATAGATTATAACTTCAAATAAAAAAATGAATTTTAATCATCAAAATTAAACGATACCTATTTATAACCTTGGATGAGTTAGAGCACCAAAGTAGGGCCCATTCACACAAATGTTTTTTTACTCTTTTTCCAATGCCTTAAAAATTAATTACGATGATAGTTCTTTACAAACTAGAGTCTCAGTGGTTGTGTCTGACATGTGTCGGGGAAAAAGAAGGTCAATATTTTGAATCAATATTCATTGGAAGATATTAACATAATGATTTTTGGTGAGAGAAACCCTAATTGGTACCTTAATCACTAAAGAGAAACTATGATGGAAAATGTGCATGAAATCTATAGTAGAAGGAACCCTAAATGCAAATCTTTGGTATCTACCATATGTCAAGTTCAAAGTTAGAACAGATGTAAATTTCCCTATCTACATGAGGTGGAAAAGGAGACTCTGTGTTACAAAAATTGACTCACCTCTCCACATAGTACACAAATGGGTGTCACTTGAAGATTGATTAATGCTTTCTTTATTTTAATTTAGTTGTATTGATCAAACACAACGAGTTCTTTAATCAAAGATATCTTTATAATGGATTACCTTGATGACTTGTCCACTGAATCCCCTTTCTCCTTGAAGTGGTTGGCAAAGTTGTGTCATCATTTATGTGCACATACTTGTAAGAAACAAGAGTTTCACATTTCTTCCCCATAAAATATTCTTTGTACCCTTACACTTCTCCTCCCTCAAACCCTTTCGTAATTGCCCCTCTTCTTTCGGTAAATTTTCCCTCCCTCAAGATTAACATCTTCGACACAACCCCTTCTATAGCTCCATTACACCATTCACATGTGATTGATAATTTATCCAACATTATAATATATTTCAAATGGGCAAAACATGACATAAGTAGGAAAGCTTCTTTATAAAAAAATAACACTTTTATTGTGTGTGTCTTGTTTAACACGTATTAGAATATGTAGAGTCTTCTAAAGCGTCGATAGTTGGAAAGCATATGTGTCCATTGAAAGATTCGTTGATACGTGCTCTATAAAAAATACTCCTTGACCTCCTCTGAATTATGGTTTGGTTGTGGTTTTTGAGGGTTTATTTTTTTGTTTGTAGATGTTTGATGTTTGCATAGCATGGTCATGCATGTGCTTTGATTGTTTTTTTTTTTCAATTTGATCCGTTTGATATCTATGTTGTCATGTTTTGAATTTTAATCTTGAAAATTAAACATTCCCTATTTATAACCTTGGATGAGTTAGAGCACCAAAGTAGGGACCATGAGCACACACAAAAATAATTTTACTCTTTTTCCAGTACCTCAAAAACTAATTATGATAATAGTCCTTTACAAACTGTAGTCTCGGTGGTGGTGCCTGTCACATGTCAAGAAAAGGAAGGTTGATGTTTTGTACCGATATTCATTGGCATATATTAACACAAGGATTGTTGATGAGAGAAATCCTAATTGCTACCTTAATCACTAAAGAAAAACTATTATCACAAATGTGCATGAAAACTATAGTAGTAAGAACCCTAAATGTAGAGATTTGGTATCTACCATATCCCGAGTTAAAAGTTTGAAAAAAAGTAATTTTCTCTATCTACAAGGGGTGGTAAAGGAGACTCTACATTACAAACAACTGACTCACCTCTCCGCACAGTACACAAATGGGTGCCACTTAAAGATTGATTAACACTTTCTTTATTTGAATTTAGTTGTATTGATCACATATGACAAGTGCTTTAATATAAGATATTTTCATGAGGATCATCCAAGCTCGACAACCTGTTGCATCATGGATCCCATATTAAGTATTATGATTCAAACTTACTTGCATCTTGCATCTCCTGACACCATTGACGAGATCACCATACTTTACATCTTCGCTCGAATCGTCCACTTTTTATCTTCACATGTGATGGATAAACATTGCACTAGTTAATTCTCCAAATGAATTTATCATAAAGGCTACATGTGTAATCATGCATCGACATACTGTCTAACATATCTTCTAACTATCCTTGATAAAAAAACCATGCATAAATAACAAATTCCACGTATTCGAATTTATTTTTTCATCAATAGATTGTAACTTCAAATCGATAAAATGAATTCTAATCTTCAAAATTAAATGTTCCCTATTTTTAAGCTTGGATGAGTTATAACACCAAATTAGGGCCCACGAGCACACACAAAAATTAGTTTAATCTTTTTCTAATGCCTTAAAAATTAATTACTATGATAGGCTTTTCCAAACTAGAGTCTCGTTGGATGTGTCTGACATGTGTCGGGGAAAAGGAAGGTCGAGGTTTTGTACTGACATTAATTGGCAGATATTAACATATGAATTGCTAATGAGAGAAATCCTAATCGCTACCTTAATCACTAAAGAGAAACCATGATCGTAAATGTGCATGAAAACTATAGTAGAAGGAACCCTAAATGCAAAGCTTTGGTATCTACCATATGCCGAGTTCAAATTTTGCACAAATGCAAGTTTCCCTATTTACAGGGGGTGGCAAAGGAATCTCTACATTACAAACTGACTCAGCTCTCTAAATAGTACACGAATACGTGCACTTGAAGATTGATTAATGCTTTCTTTATTTTAATTTAATTGTATTGATCAAACATGACAAGTGCTTCGATCTAAGATATCCTCATAATGCATTGCCTTGATGACATGTCCATTGAATCCCCTTTCTTCTTGAAGTGATTGCCAAAATTCTTTCATCATTCATATACACCAACAAGAGTTTCACATTTCTTCCCCTAAAATATTCCCTACCCTTACACTTTTTTTCCCTCAAACCGCTTCTTAATTACCCCTCTTCTCCTATGTTTTTTCCCTCCCTAAAGATTATCTTCTTCGACACATCCTCCACTACACCATTCTTGTGTGATTGCTAATTTATCCAACGTCATAATATATTTCTAACGGGCAAAATATGACATTGCAGGAAAGCTTATCCATTCAAAAAACACTGTTGTTGTGTGTGTCTTCTTTAACACGTATGTGAATCTTCTAAAGCGCTTCACAACTGGAAAGCATGTGTCCGTTAAAAGCGCTACACAGCTTGATAAGTGCTCTATAAAAAATACTCCTTCCTTGCTCCTCTGCATTCCTTTGGTTGTGGTTTTTGATGGCCTGGTTTCTGCTCTCCGGTTTTGTTGTGGTTTTTGAGGGTCTGTTTTTTTATTTTTATGTGCGGAGGTCTGATGTTTGCGTAGCATGGCCATGCCTGTGTTTTGACTGTTTGTGTTTTTCAGTTTGATCCGTTTGATGTCTGTATATTTTTTGCGAGTTCACGTCATTTTTTCCGAGGGTGAAGAATAGCCGAGCAATGGAGAATCCGTTTGGAAAAAAATGGCTAACCCGTCTGGTATTGGAACAGAAGGCTCCAATACCAGTCGGGTTAGCCATTTTTTTACAGCCTTCCGCTCCAATACCAGTCGGGTAAGCCATCTCAGAACAACCTTCTTCTAATTTTCTTTAAATTTGTCGTGTATGCTAAAACAGAGTAAATATTAACGATCTTCATATGTATAATCTTTGGAACAGGGTTTAATTCTGTAGTCTAGGGTTTTGATGATTTTTCCTGTATTTATTTAGGGATTTGATTGATTTCTCCTATTTAGATTTAGGGGTTAGCACTACAGTTTATGATCACAGTCATGTTTGTTCATTGAACAGCCTTCTGCTAATTTTCTTTAAATGTGCCTTGTGTATGCTAAAACAGAGTAAATAATAATGATCTTTGTCTATGTTTAACCTGGTTTAATTTTGTTGTCTAGGGTTTTGATGATTTTTCCTGTATTTATTTAGGGCTATTATTGATTTCTCCTATTTAGATTTAGGGGTTAGCATCATTGATTTCTCCTGTTTATGATCAGTCAGTCAAATGTTTGCTCGGTGAATCATATATCATCGCATCTTGTGCCTGCAGGGCTCGATTTTTAAAAGTCAAAACATTTAGAAGATTATTTGCCTCCTCAATTCGTAGTTTCAGTGTGCACTTTGCAAATGAATATAAACGGACTAAATGTCTACCATTCGATATTTTGTGAAATTGGGATTCGCATAGTTTTTGGTTTCTATAGGTTTAAGTCTTGTTTGTCTTGTTTGTCTTTGCTTATGGCCGACCTTTGTAGCGGTTTGATCTATTTTTCATATAAAAAGAAGATATGCGGTTTGATCTTTTCATTGTAGCTGGAATATTTGGTTCTGTTTTTTGTGTTGTAGCTTCACCGCTTTTCAGGTAACTTGACAGGACATTAAAAAGACTTTAACAATAAGTTAATTGATATCTTTAAAAGAATGTGCAATAGTTTTTCTCGTTACATACGCTATTGCTCTGTTTGCATAGTAACAGTTTACCCTGCTTTCTAACTCATGCCGCCCACCTTATCATATAAGGGAGGTGGGAGGTGTTGTTCCACAGTTTGCTTTTGTTAATATGCTGCCAACTACGTTAAAAAATAATTACAATTATATTGTAAAAGGATCGTGGGGTTATTGTACTCCAGATTTCGTTATTTTGTTTAGGATATAATTTTTTTCTTTAATCTCATAATTTGAAATAGATGCACAATTTTAAGTAGATTTGGTTAGGCCTTTTAAGTAGATGCACAATTTTAAGTCATTTTCAGCTTATGTTGTATGTGAGTTTTGTATTTGGGGGATTTAAAAGATTATTTGGATTTAAATAGTAGCTTTTATGTTGTAATGCAGAGTAGATGTAAAACCTGCATTTTAGATTTAGATAACAACTTATATCTTGTGCAATGCAGAGTAGATGTTTCCAATTTGTTGTTCATAATTTAATAATTATCCTGATATAATACTTGTTTTTGTAGGGTTGATGTTTTGAGAATGGTTTAATTTTGTAGTTTAGGGTGATATTTTTCCTTACATTTGTTTAGGGCTTAGAGCTTCTTTAAATTACTTAGTTTATACACTTAGACCATTGGAGAGTTTATAAAGATGTGTGTGATAATTTGTGGTGTGGATATTATTTATTTTAGTAAAATAGTTTGGTGTGGATATTAGTTTTTTTTTGGTAAAATAGTTCGTTGTTTTTGGTTTGTCTATTGATTATTATAACATTTTTGAACTAATCATTGCAATAAAAGAATTATTTCAAGAGTTAAACATCTATAGATGTTCTAGCAATTACTTTAACATTTGTAACATATCTAACATCTGTAGTTAGACTTAGAATGTAAAACTTCATCAGTACATTTATTGAATGCACAACAATCATTTCTTTTATTGAATCCATTACTCTTTGATCAGTAACTTGTTTGTTTAAGGGTTGAAAATTAAATATATAAGGGTTTTGGCGTTATTGAGCAGGATTAAGTTTTGATTCTTGTTTTGACCAAATTTATTGCAGGGATAGCAGCTGGAATCTCTCTTTGTAGGAGGAAATACCTGATTTTATTCTCTTTTGTTTGAGATGTTAGTTTAATTTTAGTTTTCCTGCTTCCGTTTATGTTAAGTGTTTTACTTTTTTCACCCCTGTTTCCACTTATATTTAAGCGTTTTCTTTTCTATAATCTATTTTTCTATAATCTATTCTTCTAATTAGTCGGAAAAATAATTTAAAAATACTATTTTTCCTCTGTCGCTAACATTTTAAACTCTAAAATGAATACTTTCTATGATTAATTTTTAATCACAATGTTTAATGAAAATTTTGAAGGAACAAAGTAGATCGTTGAATCCACCCGTTATTTAATATATACTCTGTTTTTTATTTTATTTAAAACCCTGTTGTTTGCTCTTTCAACTTCAAGGAAAAAAATTGAACTACTTGACTTCAAGTTAGTAATACCTAGAAGTAAGAAGTTAGTAGACAAATGTTAGAGATAAATAATTGTTTTTGTTATTTTTAGTTTTTTTAATTTTTAATTTTATTTTATTTTTATTTTTTCTGATATGAAAGACTCGGTGAGTGTTTATTTTGGTGTTCGAAGTGTAATTGCGAAAAAATGTTATTGTTATTGTGCTTTTATAATCTTACAAATTAATTTTTTCGGTGTATATAAATCTTGAAGTATTATTTTTGGTGCTCTTATAATCCAAAACTTTTGATCTGAATGAGTGCTTGTTAGTATGTTTTTATAATCTTAAAAATTAAATTTGAACACCAACTTTTGATATGAATGAGTGCTTCTCAGAAATTAAATTTGTTTTGTGCTCAAGTGTAATTGTAAAAAAATTGTTATGGTGTTTGTTATTGTTTTTTTATAATGCTCATGTAAATTAATTTTTTTTTATACATAATGAGTGTATATTTTGGTGCTCTTATAAACTGAATTTTTTGATGTGGATGAGATGAGTGTTTATTTTGGTTTTTTTGTATTCTTACAAAATTTTAATAATTGTTTTGTGATGTTTTTGTAATCCTAGAAAATTGATATAGATGATTGTTTTGTGGTGTTTTTTTAATTTATAAATTTTTGATACATATGAATGTTTGTTTTGGTGTTTTTGTAATCTGAAATTTTTGAGTGTTTGTTGTGGTGTTTTTATAATCTTAGAAAATTGATATGGATGATTGTTTTGTGGTGTTTTTGTAATTTAGAAATTTTTGATATATGAATGTTTGCTTTGATGTTTGTGTAATTTGAAATTTTTGAGTGTTTGTTGTGGTGCTTTTATAATCTTAGAAAATTGATATGGATGATTTTTTTTGGTGTTTTCGTAATTTAGAAATTTTTGATACATATGAATGTTTGTTTTGGTGTTTTTGTAATGTGAAATTGTTGAGTGTTTGTTGTGGTGCTTTTATAATCTTAGAAAATTGATATGGATGATTGTTTTGTGGTGTTTTTGTAATTTTAGAAATTTTTGATACAAATGAATCTTTGCTTTGGTGCTCTTGTAATTTTAGAAATTTTCGATATGAATGTGTGTTTGTTGTGGTGCTCTTGTAATCTTTAAATTTTTTGATATGGATGAGTATTTGTTCTAGTATTGTTTTGTGGTGCTCTTCTAATAATATTAGAAAATTTTGATATGGATGATTGTTTATTTTAGTGGTCTTTTAAAGGTAGAAATTGTTTATATTGTAGTTAATGAATGTTGTATGAATGAATGTTTGTTCTATGTTTTAAAAGTAATTAAAATTTTACTAAATTAGATATTATTGAATGTTTGTTATGATGCTTCTACAATCTTTAACTAGATTTGATATCAATGATTGTTTGTTCTCGTGTCTTAAAAGTAATTAAAATTAAAAATAATAAAAATAAAAATTAACATAAAAATTTAAAACTTTATAATTTTTTTGAAAATAGGAATTAATAAAAATTCATCAAAATTGATAAAAATTAATTAAAATTAGAATTTTATAAAAATAAATAAAGAGATTAACTATATAGCAATGGTTGTGTGTATTCAAGGGGATTAGTATTTGTCGCACTTGCCCCTTTTAGTTCCCAACTTGGCAAGATGTAAGACCAAGGTAAGGATGGATTAGCTTGTTAGGTTGGGCCATGGGGCACTCCTAAGTATCAAAATAATATTAATTAAATATAATTTGAAAATTAATAAAAATAAAAAATAAAAAAGTTAATAAATTCAAAATTAAAAATTGTATAATTTTTTTGAAATATAGGAATTAATAAAAATTAAGTAAATTTAAAATTTTAAATAAACTAACAAAGAAATATTATATTAGAATTGTTGTTGCGAGACTCACAAAGACCCCGATGCGAGATCAGGCTTCTAGGTTGATCATTCGAAGCATCCAGTGCGATTGCACAACATTGAAACCTCTCTACAAGTGTGGGACTTGTAAAATGAGAGAGGAATCTCCAGAGAAGGCTGGTTCCTACTCCTAAACTACCTGCCACGAGCTATTCCAGTGCAAGCAAGCTAATCTAATCCTAATCTAACCATGCCAAGGAGACAGAGAGAGAGAGAAAAGGGAAAAACAGCAAAAGCCTACACTAAAACGGTGATACACCAAAGAAGGAGAATGTTGAACATCTATCAAAACTGCCATGGAACAAGGAGAGGTGAGCAATGGGAAGGATGGACAGATGCATCACAAACCCAAAGATAGATTTCACACGGAAAATGTCCCAAAACTCCATGAACACAGCTCCAGACCTGTAATGAACATTAGAACATGCACAAATACCTGTAATGAAGAGAGGTAAGAAGAGAACAAGCAAAAGAACGAGTAAGGATGGATAGATGCATCACAAAACACGTTTTTTGTTGCTCCAGAAGTTTGCACAGAACATCATTTCAATAGTAAAAGGCAAAAACGCCATTACAGAGCAGGGGAGGAGGTTCGAACTCCATTTTTTCAACCTGGAGGAGAAGAAAAAGAAGGGAGGGCAGAGCTGAAAAGATGAACCACCAGAAAGAAGCCCCTCCTTACAATTTATAGGAAGAATGAGAGAGGGAAAAGAGAGGAATTCGAAATCTACCCCAACCACCTCCAGACTGCATTTAATTATCTCATTATGGTGGTAGGTGAGAACCCTAGCGAACCCAGAAAGTGGCGAACTGTATTTCACATTTTTAAGAATTTGTTCTCACCCAATTAAAGATATCCAGTTGTAGTTGGATAGAGGACCTTGTAAGCTTTCCAAAAGTCCAACCTTGCATGAATCCGAGCTCCCAGTCAAAAGTTATGGCCATCTGAATATCTACGCCAGGGTTTGCTTCCTGTCAGCGCTCAAAATGTTGCGCCTCCTGAAGGTGCGCCATAGGCGCATCCGTGTGTGTGTCGACATCCTCTTCCATGCGCCAAGGGCACATCCTTTACCCTGTCGACACTCATTGTCATGCGCCATTTCCGTGCGCCTTGGGCGCACTGTTTGCCCTGTCGACATCCATTGTCATGCGCCACTTCTGTGCGCCTAGGGCACACCGTTTGCCCTGTCGACATCCATTGTCGTGCGCCACTTCTGTGCGCCTTGGGCATGTCAGGGATTTGAGCTTCTTTGATTTCTATATTCTCCTGTTTGTCTATATCGACCCGGGGGGAGATATTTACAACAAGAATTTTTTTAAACTTAATAAATTCTTTAAAAGTAATAAAAATTAATAAAATTCAAAATTCAAAACTTTATAATTTTTTTGAAAAATATGAATTAATAAAAATCCATTAAAATTAATTAAAATTAGAATTTTATAAAAACAACAAAAAGAATAACTATATAGTAATGGATGTGTCCAATCTAGAGGATTAGTCTTGCCTCTCGCCCCTTCATGTCCCCAACTTGGTAAAATGTAAGACCAGGTAAGGATGGGTACGTTGGGTTGGGTTTTGAGGGTACCCCTTTGAATTAAAAAAATTAATATTAATAAAATTTGAAAATTATAATTTTCTTTAAGTTAATGAAAATTAATAAAATTCAAAACTTAATAATTTTTTTGAAAAATAGGAATTAATAAAATTTTATCAAAATTGATAAAAATTAGAATTTTATAAAAAATAATAAAGAGTAACTATATAGCAATGGTTGTATGGATATTAGGGGATTAGTCTTGTTCGGCTCGTCCATTCCCGTCCGCAAAATTGGCAAAATGTAAGACCAAGGTAAGGATAGGTTAGCTCGTTGCAGACCGATTGGATTGGGGTGTCCCTCCATATAAAATAATATTAATATAATTTAAAAATTAATAAAAATTAAAAATTAAAAAAGTAATAAATTCAATATTCAAATCAGATAAACTTTTTGAAATATAAGAATTAATAAAAATTAAGTAAATTTTAAATTTTAAATAAACTAACAATGAATTATTATATTAGAATTTTTTTAAAGTTAATAAATTCTTTAAAAGTATTAAAAATTAATAAAATTCAAAATTCAAAACTTTATAATTTTTTTGAAAAATATGAATTAATAAAAATTCATCAAAATTGATAAAAATTAAGTAAAATTAAAATTTTATAAAAAACAACAAAAAAAAACTATATAGTAATGGATGTGTGCAACCTAGGGGACTAGTCTTGTCTCCGCTCACCCCTTCCTGTCCCCAACTTGGCAAAATGTAAGACCAAGGTAAGGATGGGTACGTTGGGTTGGGTTGCGAGGGTACCCCTTTGAATAAAAAAATTAATATTAATAAAATTTGAAAATTATAATTTTCTTTAAGTTAATAAAAATTAATAAAATTCAAAACTTAATAATTTTTTTGAAAAATAAGAATTAATAAAATTCCATTAAAATTGATAAAAAATAATTAAAATTAGAATTTTATAAAAAATAATAAAGAGAATAACTATATAGCAATGGTTGTGTGGATCTTAGGGGATTAGTCTTGTCCCAACTCGCCCTTTCATGTCCCCAACTTGGCAAAATGTAAGACCAAGGTAAGGATGGGTTAGCTCGTTGCGTTGGGTTGTGGGGTACTTGTATGATGGAAAAGTGACAAGCGAGCATAGGAATCTACAAGTAACTTTTCTCGCACCCGACCTCCCGAGGTCGTGCCGAGAAAGCCGGTGGGGATTAAATATGTGTGTGGTTCAGATAAGCTAATTGGGCAATCTGATGTCTTTGACGCGCACTAGTGGAAATTGTGAATCTAAGGCAAAGAAGGTCCTCCTAACCTAAACTGGTGTAATAGATCGATCGCCAGGATGACCGCCAAAGCTCTAATCAATATCGAGCTCTGGCGTGATTCGGTCTATAGGTTGTGGAATACGTGGAAAATGTCCTGGGATAGTTTCATGTATGTCTCCCGATAAGGTCATAGGACGAATGATAAATATAATTGACTCTATGGGCGATTCTCTGGCCTAGTCCAGAACTCCTTAGCTTTGTTAGCTGCTATGTCCAATAAGGATAACTGTTCGATGATGATAGGTGGAAGTGGAGTAGATCTGAATACTAGTGTACGTAGGCCAACATCTATGTCTGATTCACCTATGGGCTCGTTGGGCTATGGGATTTGTGGGTCACAACCGTAGATTCGCTCTCTTTCAAACCCTTATACAGTCATACGGATATGAATCTAAGGTAATCTGTAGTTTGGTTGATTTGACCAAAATGTATGCGCTTTGTCGTCTTCTATGTTTAACCCGCTTAACTGGAAACTGATTTTTTGTAAGTTTACCGTTGTTTGGAAGACTTGGATCCCGAGATTTTGATCTATATCGATTATTCTTTGTGATGAGATTGGGTGGGGACACGATTGGCTCGAATACGCATTCTCTGGGGCTTTCTAGGTCCCGTGATTGTCATACAAAAAGAAAGTTATATAAATCTAACTAATGACAAAATAAACTAGTTAAAAAGATATGTCTATGTATATTCCTAAATCTGATATATCTATCTACTAAACAAAATTTAAAGAACAACTATCTAATAAATCTAGAATTGATTTAAAATAACAAATTAAAACAAACAAGATAACCGAGTATAGCTATTTGTCACGTAACCGTGTGAACCTATTCTAAATAACGAAACAATTGATCTAGTCTATTTGCAAGACTCTCGATCCTACCTCAGAAGTGAGAAATGAATCATAGTTTCTTAGAAACTATCAATCCCCACAGCGTCCTGCAATATCGAAAGTAAAATTTATGAAATAAAGTGATTGGCTACTCTATTTGATATGTTTCTAATTAGAACTTTGAAAGCTAGAACCTGGATTCTGCAGAACAGTGGCGAATCCGATGGTGTGTGTGGCTATGTCCCCTCAGTGTGATCTCCTCGTTCCTTCGTGTTCACGTGGATCTAGAAAAGCGTGTAATGCTAGCATCAACAGAAGTAGATATTGGGACAAAGGCAGCTTAGGATACAGACTGAATACAATGCGAGTAGGAGAGGGATAGCGCAAGAGTACAGAGCTTGGCTTATGCAATTCCTAGCGGGATTTATTGCGAGTCATGCAACATAAAACATCCAGAACCTGAAACTATCCTGTTTGAAGAACAAAACCTGCAACTTTAATGGCTTCCTATTGAAAACAAACTATTTTACTCCAATGGATTGGATAAAATATCAACAGCATTTACACAAGATGGATATGTGGCTTCCTAACAACAAAACAACACTAACTAGGCATGCAATGAAAGAAACTAAGAATTCTAAATAAAATGAAAGACTAATCTATTGCAATGAGAAATTCAGAGGCAAATTTGAGGGGCCATTTGCTTGAGCACAAGCCAACTATTTATAGCATTTGCATTTACCCAAGGTAAAAACCAAATAGAACTCTTAAACTATAAATAATGGTAAAACACTATTCCAGGGAACCAGAATCATTAATGCAAGCTTATGGCGGTGAAAAAGATGGTGAAACGTTGATTTTTACGTGAGTTGTGTTAAAAGAGCATTCGGAAAATGCGCGTAGCGAAGGACCGGGCGCTTGAGCGGGCGGCGGTCTGCGGGTGGAGGCGGTGGTCACGAGACCGCCGCCTGGGGCCATGGCGGCGGTCTCGTGAATCAAGAATAAAAGGCCAAGAAAAGAGGGGAAAAGAGAAAAACAAAGCACACAGGGGCTAAGCGGGGCATGCGGGATGATAACGCATACTTGGAGAGCTTTTCCGGATCCCGAACACCTTACGAGGAGACCTGTATCATCATTGGGGTATGTGTTACGTTGTTCGTGGCAGCACCCTTGAATTTTGGGTACGTACATATTGCCCCCTCGGAGAAGTGTTTTAGCCATGAAGAGGCGTAAAATGGTGGGTCCGAGTATGGCAGTCCCGAAATGGGAAGTTGAAAGTTATATCTGATACGTTTGTGTGTCGAAATGATGCCACTTAAAATTCTCGCTCCTGCAAAATGAAAAGAGAACTCAAGTGCGAGATAGACAAGATAGATTGGAAAATAAACACTAAAAATAATGGGAAGTGGGGATGTACCATTTATGCGGGGTAAGAACTTACCTTTGTCGGTGCTCCAAACCTGCGAAAAAAAGTGTTTTAAAACAAGTCAGGTTGCTATATATATGAAAGTGGGCCCATTTTCCTATTCATTTGCGCGTGTTGATTTGATTGATTCTGAGCTCTGGGACCCACGGTGACGGTTTCTTACGAGAGTAGAGTCAAAACGTTCGTGACAGGGTAGCGATCATGCCTCCACGAGCGGAACATCGTCCCGCGAGATCACAGGTTAGTTTTCCTCAATTTATCGTTTTTCCCCCCTCAATTTTAAAATGCTAAATTCTTTGTCGTGGGGGGTTATTTTTGAAAATGTTAGGTTAAAAAGGTCCATCTAGGGGGCTGCCTACTGGGTAGGCTTTGTTTTTAGTTAAAATGGTCCCTTTTCACATTTTTTGGCCTTTTTAAGCTTAAAAACCCGCGTGGGTTTTCAGGACACGACCGCCGCCTTGCCCAGGGCGGCGGTTACACGAATGCTGCCCTTAAGGCGGTGATTACGAAACCGCCTCCCTACTCAGGGCGGCGGTTTTGCACAGAATGCCAAAAGAACATTTGTTTGAGATCTGTTTTTGCATTTTTAGCATTTCTATGTGTTTTCATGATTTTTCTAGTATTACTCGGATGCTAACTTGCTCTGTTTTGTGTGTTTTTGGGTGTATGCAGGCGAGGGAGGAGTACATTTGGTGGAGCCGAGAGAGAGAGAGTGTGACTGGCTCCCAGCTAGTACTAGATGCACTTTCACAGGATGAGGAGGACACTCTTCAGAGGGCCGGGATACTACGTATCTCACGCGTTCCACATGTTGCACCATCTAGTCACATTCTTTGTGACTTATTCTCCTATTGGGATGCTGATCGGAACACCTTCCGATTACCAGGGGTCCGAGGTGAGTGGACCATCACACTAGAGGATGTTTATCGTATCTGGGGGTCCCGATCATTGGGAGACGACTCACCCTCGAGACAGCAGGTTCACGGGCCCAGATAGCATAGTGGGCCACTTATATGGGAGTGTTATCCCGTAAAATTGACAAGGGCAATTTTACCGATAACCATACCGAAAATTTTGTCTTGATCCTCGATAGGATCCCTCACGTTCAAACGATTTAAAATTCCTTCTCGGGAATTTTAGCTTTCGAACTTAGTCTTTTTTTTTTGAGCCTTTTTGGTGGGCGCATGTATTTGTCTTGCAACATCAAGTTTTGGTGCGCCAAAGGGCGCACATAGCTTCGTGTCGACAACTCGTTTGATGCGCCAAAGGCGCGCTCATTCTCCTGTTGTCATTTCCTTCCATGCGCCAAAGGGCGCACGCTTTCCCCTGTCGACAGCTGTTTCCATGCGCCATTTCAAAAGGTTGGTGGCGCATTAATGACAAGATTTTCTATATATATACCAGTGCCCGCCATGTCATTTTCATTCCATTTTGACAAGCACGTGATCGCTCTGGATTTGTCAGCTCTGCTCTGTCATTATCTCGCCCTGTGGACCCGCTTTCCGATTTTAACATATATTTAAGGTAAGAGGTTCATCCTCTTTTTCATTGCATGCTTTCGTGTTTTGGTCTGTGTTTGGTCTGCTGGTCTCGTGTTTAAAAGAGTATGTTTAGGTGTTTCCCCAGAGCTTTTCCATCGTTTTCTTCTCTCCTCTTCTTCCCTTTTTCCAGATCTGCTGGTAAAGGGAGCTTTCTTGAATGGCTTGGCCTGATTAAACCTTTTATAAAACCTTACTTGCCCAAGTAACTATTTAGGTGGAGGAAATGAGTGAGAATGATTTGAGTGGTGAGTCTTTTTTCAAAATGGCGCACTGGCGCGCCTTGTTACAATCAAGACAGTCGCGCCCTCGGCGCACTTACCCGCCATGCAACATGCTCAAGACCCGCGCCTAGGGCGCACCCTGCCATCCTGCTGCAGTTTAAATTCATGCGCCCTCGAAGCGCGCCCCTTTTACATGCTGTAAGTTTAAATCCCGCGCTTCCATAAAAACTTTGGCGCACCCTTTATCCCTGCTACACGATGTTTTCATGCGCCAAAGGGCGCACCTAGCCTTCATGTAACGCAAACCTTATTTGCGCAAGTATAAAGCTAGATAAGGCGCGGGCGCACCCTCCATTGCAATAACATATTTCTTTAGGCGCACCATTTATTAATGATACACAATCTTCCCATGCGCCAAAGGGCGCACCGAACCTCTGCAACATGCATTTCCTGTGCGCCCTTCTATATAATGCAGTCTGCTTCATCCATGCGCCATGCGCCTTTGGCGCCAACTTAACCTCTGTTGCACCCTTTTCCTGTGCGCCTTGACTATTCAGCCTGTTATATACATTTTTCATGCGCCCTGCGTCCCGAACCTTAAAAGTTCTAACTCTTTCTTCTGCTAGTATTCCAATGGAAGATCAAATGACTAATTCAAGCTTCTTGGATTGGGTTTCGCTCCTTCTACGTGCAGATCATCAGATAAGCCTTGAAGAACACATGTCTACGTCAAGCAAGAGACCCACCAAACCAAGAGGGAAGGCAAAGCTAACAGAAGAAGAAATGAAATACAAATATCAGAGGGTCAGGATGCCCGAATCACAGGCAGAGTGTAATATGGATGTCAGGGATTCTGAATTGGGCCACATTGACATAGAGGAATTCTGGGTAAGGACTCAGAAAGTGACAAGGAGTCCATGGATGGATAAATTGATAGGCAGCGCCCTGCACTTCGCCGGTGGGATTCCTGTCAGTGTTAATAACGAGTTTATGATGGTTGTTGCACAATCCTTCAACAAAGACACAAGATGTGTCGAGAATAGCAAGGGCGAGGTAGTTATAAACCTTACTGCCCGTCGCTTTGAGTTAATGCTTGGCATCCCTCATCACCGGAACTATGTGGCTGTTAGCCAGCAAGAATGCATCAAGGCTTGGGAGGACAACGAGGACCAGTGCATGCAGTTAATGAATGAGGTCTACCTTAAGAATAAGAAGGTAGTGACCCGGTGGCCTCAAACTATCCACCGGAGTGATTTCTCAGAGGAACTCAGTGATACAATCACCTTCCTGAGCAGAGTCTTCGGTCTTTCAGATGCTCACTACTTCCATAAGTGGATGCTGCGGTACCTGGAAACAATGAATAAGAATCTGCCCGATCAGCGTTTCTGCTGGGGGGAGATAATAAGCAGCACAATATCCGAGCAACTGCAACAGTTCGCTACAACAGGAGTGTTCCACATGAACTCCTACGTAGTGTATGCTGCTGCGTCTGAAAGAGATTATCCAGGGCTGCACCGAAGTGGAACTTGGCCTCAGGCCAAAATATATGAATACTATCAAGAGCTGAAGCTGGAGAACAGCATCCAACACTTCGCTAAGATCAATGATGTTTTCTTCTATCACATCATGTGCATGTTGCGGCCAAATTTGACTCATAGCCGGACAACCAAAAACATAGTGGCAGTCACAGAGAAGTGGGGGGCCTTGTTCACCCAGTTTCCCACATTCACCTATCTGAGGGCGGTCAACTTTTTGGGCGAACCAACCAGGTTGCCAAGGTATGCTGGACCAAAGCTGATTTTATTGAACTGCCATCAGACACTCGTCACATACCATGAAAAGTGCCTCAAGAGAAAGAAGGGCGGAACTCCTTTCCCCCTCACAAGAGGCCGTTACACGTGCTCCAGCCTATCACAAGGCGAAGGAGATGTTTCTTTGAGCTAGAATTGCTCAACCTAAAGCATGATTTCCCAGCAAGGCCTACATTCGACCCTAGGGGCTGTCTACCAAGGGCTAAGCTTGATCCGATTCATGTCCCTCAGATTGAGGATATCTACATTGACGTTCTCCATGAGGTAGAACTCAGAAGAAAGGATCACTCTCGCTTGGCATTAACGGAAATCATCCATTACGGAGTGGCCATTGTCCCAAAAGGCTTCCAAACCACGGAAGACGAAGTAGACAAAGTGTATAATGACACAGAAGGGGATGATTGGCCCTTCCCGGACATTGACAGAAGCAAGGCTCCTCAGACAATCGAGGAGAGGGTCAAGGAGACTATGCGGAGAACAGAGCATTGGTGCCGCATGAATGGGTTAATCTACCTCGGTGTAGATTTTACAACTTCTCCTTTGGGTAATGCACCTCCAAGGTCAAAGAAGCAGCTAAAAGGCAAAGCTGCGGAAGGTGAGCCTAGCACCATTCAGGAGGAAGCCCCTGAAAGTCCTCTTCCTTCAGAGCCTGAACAAGTAATAACCCTGGATTCGCCAGAGAAGGAATTGACAGAGGATAGTCCTATACGCCCATCCACCCAGGATGTCGGCATCGCTACAACTACAGAGGTCCCTTCTATCCCTTCTTCTTCTTTTCCTCCCCTTCCTCAGATGTCGGCAACCACTCCTTTGGTTGTGTCCTCTCCTTCTTCTTCTACTCTCTCCCCTACCTCTTCGTCCATCTTCTCCTCTCTCGCTGATTTGTCTTCCTCCATTTCTTCCCTCATTTCCGGGCTCCCTTCCCTTCCCATGTCTTCTACAGCTGCGGTTTCCCTTCCTCCCGTGGGCATGTCTTCGGCTATTCTTTCAATGCCGCCGCCGCGTGTCTCCACGTTCTTCCCCTCTTCTACCGTTGCTGCCTCCCCCTCTGTCTCTGGTCCTTCTTCAATAGGACCAGCTTGGATCTCTCAGCAGCTGAGCCAACCAAAGAGGAAAGTCCCCATCGCTCCGATGGACTTTTCAGTCATTCCGGCTAAAGGAGCAAAGAAGCACAAGCCGGTTACACGCTTCTCCAAGAGCGCTGCAGGTGAGAGGGTTATGGAAATAGCCTACCCCGATCCCACCAAAGAGAAAGAAGATCTGTCTCCGGCAGATTTCACAGTGACCCAAGTCACAATGGGGACATCCTCTGAAAGTCTCCAGGGGGAAGCTCTTTCCGCAGTTGATGCACTCTGCGAAAAGCTTCAGGAAACAAAGGAAGAAAAGAGGCTACTGAAGGAGCAGAATAAATACCTGCTTCAAGCCCTACAGAAGATGGGAAGTGCACCTCCCACAACTGCCGCCGAGACTCCTGAGCTGCTCAGTCAGGAGAAGATCAATGAATATTCAAAGATCGGCGAGCAGGGTATGGCTGTTTCTGCTTGGAGGAGCCAAATCCTTAAGGATAGTGAAAAGGTGATCGCCGAGTATATCAGTTTATACCTGAACATCGAGAAGGCGAATAAGGAACTCCAAACATTAGCAAGTCCAGTATCAGAAGAGCTCGAAAACGCCAGACTCCAACACGAGGCCTTCCAACAAATGTTCGACTGTTCAGTCGAAGATTTGGTCAAGTTTGGAGTATTCGGTCATCCAAGGACCCTCAACAAGACCATGTCCACTCTGGACTATCGGATAGATCAGCTCGAATTTGTGTTAGAGAAGATAGACAAGGTGAAGGAAGAGGCCCTGGATGCGATGCATCAAATGGAGAAGATTGTTCTATCTATGACTCCAGGGTTGCTCACTCCTTCCCTCACCTTGAGATCAGCTGACGATACTATCCGAATTTTCAAGGAGTTAGCTTCTCAAGGGACAGGGCCAGAAGTCACTTTCGACATCGAATCCATCAACAACCTACTGGCCTGTAGAGACTTCATCGGGTCCCTAATCGAGGCGGGTAAAGACTATTCCAAGGTCCCCGAAAAGCTCATTGATGAGCGGGAAACTTGCGAAGCAATCAGTGAAAGGCACAAGGATCCATCACAGGATCAATTTGCGCCAATGATCAGCAAGTTCTTGGAATACCGCGCTCAGTTCCACATCTCATCTCCTGATCAGCATCGAAACAGTGACCCTTTTAGGCCACAGGATGATGATGATGAATAGCTTCTTCTTCTTCTTCTTCTTCTTCTCCTCTCTATTCTCCGACTTTCTCTTCGAAATATCTGAAGTGTGTTGGCACAAACGATGACATCATCCATGTTGCATCATGGGATGATGTCATCCATCCAAGTTGTCAAAGTCAACATGACTTTTGGATATTTTGTAAATATCTTGTGAATAAGTGGTTGGCTCCATTTTGCCTTCTCTCTCCCTCACTTTCTATAAATACTAGAATACTTGTTGTATTCAAGGGTGAACATTTTTCAGATAGAAATAGAAGTGAGGAGAGAAAGACTTTGAGCTTTCAGAATGTAAAAGAACAAGAATACAATTATTCGACTTTGTGCTCAATAGTCATGTGTTATACATTAGATCTTTCTTACGTTAGATCTCGTATGTGTTTGATCTGTTAGATTCATATCTACTTTTCCGTCATTTGTTTATCAGTATTGCTTTGTTTATTTATGCAAGTAGGTTTGGCTCTGTTTACTACCAAACTAAAAGCATAGATCTTCTGACCCTTCTGCTTTGGAATTCATTTCTTTTCTCCCTTCGGAGCTGTTCTTTCTCTTCTCTCTCTTTCATTCCTTTCTTTTCGCAGCCTGGAACACTCTACTGGGATGAGATCCCAACCCCGAAGGCAGAATCTGTGAGACTTGCATAGGTTCTGCGCTAGTAGAAGTAGCAATAAACCGGATTTCGCTTTCTTTGTCTCAAAGAGGGGCTAAGCCCCGCACACCGTTGGTCTGCGTCTATCCATAGATCTCGTCCACGCGATGCATTTTCGGACCAACAGGAGATGCGCTTATCTCCACGGGTTCGAAGAAGGGGGTCAGAGTTCGGTCCATTCCTAGTTTGCCCATCCCCTTGCTTCACCAAGCTATTATGGGGATCCTTGCCTCAAGACTGATCGGGGACAAGGGAGGAGACACACTGCTATACTGCTGGTCCCCCATCATTGCACAGATAGAGGGACATGGCCGGATTTATGCCTGGGGAGCAGATATACTTGGGACTACCTACCACGACTTATACAGGGTAGTCCATTTACAGGGGCAGTCTTTGAGCCACCCGACCCTGGTCATGAGTTGGGTCTATGAGCACTTCATCCCCTATGGTAGAGGTGTAGAGGTGACAGATCCCGGAGCTGTGAGGGCAGCTAGATGGACAGATATGTCGGTGCTCAGAGCACCTCATCAGCCAGTTGCTTCTTTGACCACCGATGACATGGAGGCCACACCATATCAGACCATGGCAGGCATATGGGGCAAGGAGGCTCTTACTTTGATCTCCTGCTCCACCACAGGGTAGCTTATTGACAGAGTGGGGCGAGTGGAGATACACCCCTTTGGCCGAGTTCCTCAGCAGTTTGGCCTACCCTACATGGGCATGCTTCCTCGGTAGCGCCGAGATACGTGCCGGTTTGAGAGGCCAAAGGGGTTCCTAGAGGTTGGGGTTGGACAAGACGGCCAGGAGGGTAAGACGTTCCCGAGGGAGAGCCGGTGCACCTCGTGCACCCTTGCTTCGGATTACCGCAGTCCCGCCCATAGTAGCGAGACCCCATCAACATAGACTCCGAGTCTGAGGAGTTTACAGGGGGAGAGATAGAGGAGGAGAGTGAGGAGGGCAGTGATCCTGAGTGGCATGACACTTAGGATATCATGCAGGCAGAGAGGGCCGAGCAGAGTGCAGAGAGAGTTACTCTGGTTTCAGAGGAGCCACTCTCCCAGGGCCATGGTGGGGAGGACGAGTCCGTTGCAGGATGCTACGTTGCTCCAGCCACGGGAGGAGTACCTCAGCCAGCGGCGGCGTCTGTGGCAGGTGTGGACCCTAGAGATCCATCCTGGAGGCCTGGTGATCCGAGTAAGTTACCATCCTTCCTTTTAATGTTTGTTTTTAATTAGGATTTCCTTAGTTACTATCTCTCCTTTCGTTTGCTCTTGTATTTTATCTCTTGTTTTGTTTCTAATTTATTTTCTCCTTTGTTTGCAGAGACCGCCGATGAGTGGTGGGACTTGATTCGCAGGGTATGCACCGATACCCTGATGATCCCCATGGAGAGGACCCGCGCAGAGTTGTCTGTGGATGCTGGGGAGCCCTCAGCAGCTGGTAGACACACCGACGTATTTTCCCCAGTCTGGCATGTGGCCAGGATGGTAGCAACTCTCCGCACAGAGCTAGCGGGGTATAGGACAGCCGAGCGCCTGATGAGGAGTCATTCTCGTGGCGAGACTGCTGCCCCTCGGGATCCTGAGCCCTCTCGTGCACTCAGAGCGCTGGCGTAGCTAGAGTCCTAGGTGCGGGCATGCACCTTGGAGGGGTCTCATAGGGGTTGAGAAGCCACTTGGCTCTCCTAGATTTTGTATGATATATTCTTTTGT
Source organism: Taxus wallichiana var. yunnanensis (assembly GCA_018340775.1). Lineage (NCBI taxonomy): Eukaryota > Viridiplantae > Streptophyta > Pinopsida > Cupressales > Taxaceae > Taxus > Taxus wallichiana. The sequence continues at coordinate 432,855,709 of CM031242.1, read as the reverse complement.
ATATACCGGGCTCTTTGAGCATTTTGACCATGCTCAGCGCATGATGGCATTGTACAAGAATTTTGATATATATATTCTTTTTGGATCAGACTTTTGGCATTTATGGCTTACTTGCATTTCTGTTTCCTCATGTGAACTATGATATTATGCTTATATGCTTTTTAGAATGTATGCAATGGAGAACAAATGATACAAATGTTTACTTTCTTTTTGTATTTCATGATGCTAATATATGATAATGTAGATACAATGTGATTTTGAATCTTAGTTTCTGTAAGAAATTTTGGATGCCTCATATTTGTTTTGGCAAAGTGGTGAAGACAAACCGGTATGATGAGCAAATAGACTTTCCCCTCTCCTAACTCCACACAACTAGTAAGATGTGAGGGCTCATCACCGAGAGCTAGAAAGGGCACAAGTTGTGAAATGTGTTGAAATGGCAGTGATGAGAGATAGACAAAGCTTTGACGGAATCAAATTAGGATGCTACAAGCTTACTCCACTCGAGTGACTTCATAGTTTTGGGATGTAACTTGCTTTGCGGTTTATCTAGACTTAGATCCGTAGATGGCCACATGGTAGACAAAATCTGGTTTTTAGGATTTTGAACTCTTTTGGAATTTTGGACATCTGATTCATTTGTTTTTGACTCAAGACTTCAAGATTTGAATTGTTTGTCTATGACCTTTTACGTTTGTTTGTCAAGAGGACCCCCTACACCTTGCCCCATGCTACTAGTAAGAAGTATGGGCTTATCACCATAGGCAAGATATAGGTGAGTAAGGGCATTTCCATCCTTTCCCAACCCTACGTCACTAGTAAGAGACGCAAGCTCATCACCGAAGGTTGGTGGGGCAAGGAAATGTGTAAATTTAAAATTTTCTGTTTGATTCTATATTTGACTTGTTTACTTGAGCAAAATGTCAGTATGTTTTTATTTCCAAAGAGATATTCATACGGGATAGATGTGACACCGTGAAGCTTCTAGAACAGACCATAGGCAAGACACCTATCCTAAGAAGAAACCAAAAGTGAGAACAAACCTACAGATCTTGGTATGGTTACCGTTAAGACCTTGTCATATCTAGTTTTATTTGATGAAATGATTCCAAAATAGTTTGATGATATCATGGAAATAGAGAAGTACGATTAAAGCGTTTATGCCAACAACATCATGAGTTTGTAATGAATTACTTTGAGAACAAATTCCTTGATCACAATTTTTTACTGAAACAAGCGGACAAAATGATCCTAACTATATGAAGATGCAATGTAGATATAATTATACAAATAGTGCTAGCTACTTACGCGTAGAATCGTTTGAGGTGCAGGGAATTGACTGTTTCACCAAATTCCTCACCTTCCAGCGTACATAGGAGATATGCACTATTTCCATAGTCCTTCATGACTTGGTATGGGCCCAACCATTTGGGCCGAAACTTCCTTCCTTCGCCGGTCTTTTTATTGATCCGGCTGTCTAGCCTTAGAACTAGATCACCTTCATATATGTCGTGTTCATAGACCTTCTTGTTATACTGCCGACACATCCGATCAGCATAGACTCTGTGCCACTGTTCAACATCTAACCTAGCTTCATCTAGACTTTCTAGTTGGGAGAGACGTGCTTCTCTATAAGCGTCTTCATCTAGAATCCCTTGTAATGAAATGTGGAGACTAGGTATTTCAACCTCAAGCGGGAGAACTGCTTCTGCCCGAATACTAGCGAGAAAGGAGTCACTCCTGTTGGTGTCTTTATTGAGGTTTGGTGGGCCCATAAGGCCGGATATAACTTCAAATGCCAATCTCGTTTGTTTTCTTTCACCATTTTAAGGAGAATGGCTTTTAATGTTTTGTTTGTCGCCTCAGCCTGTCCATTGGCTTGAGGGTAATACAAGGAGGCTATATGATGGCTTATTTTAAATTTATTGCATAATTCGCGAACTTTGTCATTCTTAAAAGAAGTCCCATTATCTGAGATAATGACTTGTGGGACACCGTACTGCAAAATGATTTGGTTCAAAATGAACTTGGCGATTACAGAACCTGGTACAGTAGTAAGAGGCATAGCCTCTACCCACTTGGTAAAATATTCGGTGGCCGTGATTATAAAATTATGGCCGTCTGTAGACGAGGGAGAGAATTTCCCTATTAAATCTAGGCCCCACGTAGAAAAGGGCCATGGAGTAGCGATTGGTTGTAGAGCTTGTGCCGGCATGTGAATCTCATGAGAGAATTCTTGGCATTTATGACACCTTCATACAAACTCTACTACGTTGTGTTCTAGAGTAGGCCAGAAATAGCCCATTCGATGTATTTTTCGAGTGGTGGCATGGCCACCGAAGTGGCCTCCACACATCCCACTGTGAGATTCGTGGAGAATCTTCTTGGATTCTTCTGTGTCGACACATCTTAGAAGCATTCCATCGAATGCTTTTCGATAGAGCACTTGCTCTATAATGACGTATTTGGCTACGATAATGCGTAACCGCCTTCTTCATTGTGGTGTAGCACCTTCTGGATACGTATGGTCCATGATATAATTAATGATATCAGTGTACCAAGGACACTCAGAGATAGAAGGTCGGGTTTCGACGTAGTATACGCACTCATCTGGAAAGTCCAGATCTACTAGATCACCTCCGTCTAATGGATTATCAGCTAACCAATCCGCGATGATTTTTCCTTTAACCGACTTCTGATTTACGAATGTTAATTCAAATTCACCCATTAAGGTTATAAAGCGCCCAGCCTTTTTAGACAAGGACCCTTGCGTGAGGAAAGTTTGTAAATGGTCTGTTTTTACAATGACCTTTGTTTCTTGATTTAACATGTAATGTCTTAAGCGTTTTGTTGCAAAGACTATGGCGAGGCATTCTCGTTCTGCTTGTGTGTAGCGTGTTTCATAATCGAGCAATGTCCGGCTGATGAAATAGATCACACGTTCCCTATTGTCATCATCTTCTTGAGCCAGCATACAGGCTAGCGAGACATTGGTGGCTCGCGAATATAAAATTAACGGCGATCTGGCTTAGGTGGCATTAACGTAGGTGGTGATAATAAGAAACGCTTAACTGTGTTAAAAGCTTCATTGCAGTCTTCGGTCCAATCAATGTTATAATCTTTCTTGAGTAGATTGTTGATTGGATGAATGGCGAAACTTAAGTCCGGGATGAATCTCCGGATTGCACCAAGCTTTCCGAGAAACGACCTAATTCTTGATTCATCCGAAGGCGGGACCATTTCGAGAACAACCTTAATTTTGGTTGGGTCAACATCGATCCCGCGTGATGATATAATGTAACCTAGGAGCTTCCCTCCTGTCACACCAAAGACACATTTTTCTGGATTTAGCGTGACTCCGTATTCTATCAAATGTGAAAGAATGACACGAAGCACTTCCGATGGTCACAACGCTTCTTGGCCTTGGCCAACAAGTCATCTACGTAGGATTCCACAATTTTATGAATAAGATCATGAAATATATATGTCATAGCCCACTGGTATGTAGCGCCAGCGTTCTTGAGACCGAATGGCATAACAACATAGCAATAGGTTCCCCAAGGAGTTATAAATGTGGTTTTAGCTTGGTCTTGTTTGGATATTCTGATTTGATTGTATCCCGAGAATCCATCCATGAGAGACAAAAGCTCAAATCTAGTTGTTGCGTCAATGATGACATCTATAGATGGTAATGGGAAGTCGTCTTTAGGACATGCCTTGTTAATGTCTCGGAAGTCTATGCAGATGCGTATCTTTCCATTCTTTTTGAGAACTAGAACGATATTAGATACCCACTGAGAGTAATCGACTGGTTTGATGAATCCTACTTGGAGGAGCTTTATTACCTCCTCTTTTACCATGAGAGCTACCTTGGGTTTCATTGGTCTCAATTTTTGTTTAATTGGTTTTGCATCTGATTTAGTGACGAGGTTGTGTACCACAATGTGGGGTGCAACTCCTGTCATTTCCTTATAATTAAATGCAAATGCCTTCTGATGTTCCTTGAGGATCCAAGTGTGTATTTCTACTTCTAATGGAGTTAACGAGGATCCTAACTTTAGTATCCTTGGTTCATCTTCCGTTCTGATGTTAATATCAATTGTTTCTTCGATTAGAGAAGTGTTACCTTCTTCAAACTCAGGTGGGGCTGGGGGTAGCTCTAGCTCGTCTCCATTCTCGACTGTGTATATGTTGAGTTCCTTTTGTAGGGGAAGCTCTGTCATGGGATTCCCGTAATAGGAAGATGAATGTGGGATCAAAGATAAATCTACTGCGTGATGGGCAAGATGTAATGCCGCATAGGCGTTTAAGTAATCAAGAGTGGTTGTATCACTATCGATGTGGTCTAGGATAGCATATTTGTTTTCATTTCCATTTAAAAGAGGATTTGACATTGTTTTTATCAATGGTTCATCATGAAGGGATACCATGAAACAGGTATCCTCTAACTTACTTGTTTGGAGTAAAGTGTGACGCTGAGGTTGCTATTGAATCGGCGAGAAGATTTTGTTCGCATGGGATTGCTTCAATTGATATGAAGTCAAATTCCTTGCTTAAATTTAATATAGCCATTTTGTAGAGCTGTAAGTGCTCAGCTCTGGTTTCATATACTTCAGAGACTTGGTTTGCTACCAATTGCGAGTCTCCTAACACTCTGATGTTATCAACACCGATTCTCTTAGCTAGGATGAGGCCAAGGAGAAGGGCTTCATACTCGGCGCCGTTGTTAGTGCATTCAAATTTTAGCTTAAAGGCAAATGGTAGGACTTTTCCCTCGGGAGAAGTAAGGATTACACCTGCCCCAGCTCCGTAATGACATCTAGCTCCATCAAAATGGAGAGTCCAATACTTAGCTGGGAACATGGGTGCTGGGACACTTGTTGTGTTAACGTTCTCTACTTCTATCATGCAGAGATCCACTACTGGAAGAGAGCCAACACCTAGGGTGCACCCCATGCCTACAGAATCAAATGGTAGGAACATTGGTAGATCCTGTTCTAGTAATTCAACAATTTTTGTAGTAGTTCCTAATGATACTGTTTCTACAGTGTTAGCCTCATCTTTGGGGGCTAGGGTTGCCTTGGCTAGGCTCATAGTTTCGAGATCTGTCGTAGGTACCAAATTTTCTTCTGGTTTCGCGTCGGTAGGTTTATTAAGTTGGTTCGTTGGGAGTTCAAACTCTGAGTGTATGCCTGGTCTTTTCTTTAGGTCAGCCAGGTGTACATCGAATGGTTTTGGATCACCTTTGGCTATGAACACCTTTCCTAAATGCAAGAATCTTACTTCTTGAAATAGCGTAGAAGGGATTGCCTTCATACGGTGTATCCATGGTCGGCTGAGGATCATATTATAGTTAGTTTCCCGATCTATAATATAAAACTTAGTCAGGATTGTTTTGGGTCCTAAGGTGACCGGTAGTATTATAGTTCCAATGGAAGTGGCTTTAAGGCTGTCATAGCCTCTTAGCGTATTTCGGTTGTGGAACAATTCGTTTCTCCATACCCTAGCTTTTGAAGGAAAGAAAAAGGGACTATGTTAACTGCTGCCCCATCATCAACCATCGTGCATTTCACATAATTGTTATAGACCCACACTTGCAAGTGTAAGGCCGGATCACCTCGGCGTGTAATCTCAGTGTCTGTTGGCATTTTGTTTATTTCGAATATGAATTCAGTGTCCCTATCCGGCTGCCCCGGAGGATGGATATCAAAGTCTATATGATTTACTTGTGTTTTGGGAGGTGGAGTGATGCTAATTAGATGACCTAAACCCAATGCTTCTAAAAGAGCAGCCCTATGAGCAGGGGAGTTCTTTAATAAATCCAAAAAGGAGATGTGTGAGAAGGTTTTTGTTAGATCATTAATTAAATCATAAGCACCTACGGGTTTTGTTAATACTTGTTGGATATTGTCTGTTTCTAGTGAGCAGCTTGGACTTAGCTGAGAGGAATACTCTCGTGTCCTTGTTACAGCTTCTATGGGTAGTTTGACATCTAACTCCACTAAACTAACTACCTTAGGTCGTGGCTGACTTCCTAGTTGTGGCGCAACTAATGGATTTAGCGAAGTTGAAGCTTCATGATCATTGTTTCCTGTAATTACACCCTTGTTTGTCCCACTTGGATTTAACTTGTTATTGTTGTGATTTGGGAGCAGATCATTGAAGATCTTGAGGGGTGCATTTTGAGGGGAAACTGCCCCTGTAAAATTATTTGGCACTGGTGAGGTAGGATCTGCCAAGAACATATCTATGAAAGGTTGTCTTTGTTCTTCTAGAAAACGTTGCATGAATTTATTGTAGTCATGGCATGTTCTAGTGTCATGGCCTTGGATTTTGTGAAAACCACAATAGGAGTTAGGATTGTAATTCCTAGTTTGTTGGCTCGGTGTATATTGTGGCCTAAAACTTTGATCAAACCGTTGCCTATTAAAGTTTTGCGTTTGTTGTTTTTGGTTTGAATTCTGGTTTTGATACCTAGTTGAATTTTGATTTGGATCCCGTGTAGGGATTCGCCATTGTTGTTGTTGTTGTTGTGGATGATTAAAATCCACTGTATTGATTGTTGGAGTAAAGTTATTGTTTCGTTGATTGTTTATTTGTGGTGGAGTATTCACAACATTTACCTTTCTAGCCTGATCGGTTACTCCATCCGTTGTCACTCCGCGATTTTTGTTAAGGATTTTAGGTCCTTGATTGACATTCGTGATAGTAGGATAAGTTGTAGTGTTTTGGTTGGAGGTGATTAACCTCCCGTTTTCTCCATATGTCTTGCGACCACTATCGATTACCGCTTGATCTATTCGGAGAGCACTCTCAAGTACTTCATCGTAAGTTCTTAGTGGGAACTTCTGGACTTCTTCCTTTACCTCTCTGCTGAGAGAATGAAGGAATAGATCACATAGTTCCATCTGATCCATGTTCGAGCAATTGTTGAAGAATAGAGAACTGTGCGCCACCTCTGGATGAAATGGGCGACAGATTCATTGTGTTCTTGCTTAATGTGCAAGAATTCCCTGATTCCTGTCCTTAATAGTTTGTTCATGTCAAAGGCCTTGATGAAATCGACACGAGCTGCTTGAACAAATGGATGGAAGCCTCGGTATTCTATAATACCAATCGAGAGCGATACCTTCCAAAGTTTTGGGAATATTTTAGCAACAACCCCATCCCAAGCTTTGATATGTGCATTCGGATCTCCCTCACCTTTGTATTTTAGCAAATCGGAAGAGGTCTTGGAAGCATGACGCTTCGTATGGTGAAATCTAAGGGTTCTTTCAAGTATTTCGAATATGTCCCTATCGCATAGGTTTCACCATGATGGTGCCTGCCGAGGGAGCGGCGGTGGAATGGGTTGTTGATATGGCATTGCATATGCATTGGTGGGAGCATAAGGGAACCCCTATGGTGGAGTAAAAATACTGGGAGAGGAGAACATATCCCCTTGTGGTGATTTAGAGTACATGTTTAAGTATGAAGGGGTATTGTCCAAGAATGGATTATTTTGTACTAGAACGGGAGGTATTGGAACAGTGTTAGAAACGGTGGTTCTAATCGGCGTTTGTTGTGAATACTGAGGAGTCACGCCTAACATACCTATTCCTGTGAGGAGGTCTATTTGGCTAGGTTTGGAATTTCCTGCCTGCATGAGTTGGGAATTTTGATTTGCTTGAGCAAGTTCTAACCCTCTCACTTTTTCTACTAACGTTGAAATGACTTCATTTGGTGAAGTCACGGTGTTTTGCCTTAGCGGCGTTGTTGTATATCATGGTGTTGTATAGGCATGTGATATCCTGCTATGAATTGATCGCTGCCCTGCCAAGTTTCCCCGAGGGCATTTCCTATATGTAGTGGCATGGAGGTATTTTCTTGAAAAGAGACCTCGGGTTGTGTTTGTAAACCTCCTACAGGTGGGTACATACTTCGAGAACGTTGTTCATTCCTAACATAACGTACCAAATTTTCATCATCTAAACCTAGGTATGGGTCAGATTGTCTACTAATTTGTGGTCTAAGTAGTACCTGAGGAGATGAGCTAGACTCTCCTATGAGCGTCATGTTGTTTGAGCCTGAAGGCTCTATTTGTTGAGTGAGCTGATCCAACTCCTCTGTTTGGAAAGATGAGTTATATCTGATCCAACTCTCTCGTTTTGGAAAGATGAGTTATATCTCGATCCTTGAGATGGAGTTTGTGTTGATAATTGGTTATCTGAATAGTTGTCACCCCATACCGAGAGTGAGGGTGATGACTGTCTATTCAGTTGAGCGTAGTATGCCTCAAGACCTAAGAGAGGCCTACCATATGCATCGAATCCCGACATATTCGGGGGGTATATGAATACCCGTAGAATAATGGGAAGGAGCGAAGGTGATGGTGAAAGCTAATGAGGCAGTAAAGATGAAAGAGTTTGTTTTAATTTGAAAGAACCAATAGAAATCTGACTCCAGACCAGAAAGTAGAAAGTTCACGTTGGGTTCACCAATTTTGTACGATGGAAAAGTGACAAGCGAGCATAGGAATCTACAAGTAACCTTTCCTCACACCCGACCTCCCGAGGTCATGCCGAGACAGCCGGTGGGGATTAAATATGTGTGGGATTCAGACAAGCTAATTGGGCAATCTGATGTCTTCGATGCATACTAGTGGAAATTATGAATCTAAGGCAAAGAAGGCCCTCCTAACCTAATCTGGTGTGATAGATGAATCAGCAAGGATGACTGCTCGAAGGCTCCAATCAATATCAAGCTTTGGCGTGATTCGGTCTATAGGTTGTGGAATACGTGGAAAATGTCTTGGGATAGTTTTGTGTATGTCTCCCGATAAGGTCATAGGACGAATGATAAATATAATTGACTCTATGGGCAATTCTCTGGCCTAGTCTAGAACTCCTTAGCTTTGTTAGCTGCTATGTCCAATAAGGATAACTGTTCGATGATGATAGGTGGAAGTGGAGTAGATCTGAATACTAGTGTATGTAGGCCAACATCTATGTCTGATTCACCTATGGGGTCTCGTTCATGGCTATGGGATTTGTGGGTCACATATTCAGACCATAGATTTGCTCTCTTTGAAACCCTTCTTCTCACATCTATCATGTGGATATAAATCTAAGGTAATCCCTTCTACATGTAGTTTGTTGATTTGACCAAAACATGTGCGCTTTGTCATCTTCTATGTTTAACCCGCTTAACTAAACCCGATTTTTGTAAGTTTACCGTTGTTCGGAAGACTTGGATCCTGAGATTTTGATCTATATCAGTTATTGCTATGATGAGATTGGGTTGGGGCACGATTGGCTCGAATACGTATTCTCTGGGCTCTCTAGGTCCCGTGATTGTCATACAAAAGAAAGTTATATAAATCTAACTAATGACAAAATAAACTAATTGTGAAAGATATGTCTATGTATATTCCTAAATCTGATATATCTATCTACTAAACAAAATTTAAAGAACAACTATCTAATATATCTAGAATTGACAGTTTAAAATAACAAATTAAAACAAACAAGATAACCGAGTATAGCTATTTGTCTGTGCAACTGTGAACCTATTCTAAATAATGAAACAATTGATCTAGTCTATTTGCAAGACTCTCGATCCTACCTCAGAAGTGAGAAATGAATCATAGTTTCTCAGAAACTATCAATCCCCACAGCTTCCCTGGCAATATCAAAAGTAAAATTGACTGAAATAAAGTGATTGGCTACTCTATTTGATATGTTTCTAATTAGAACTTTGAAAGCTAGAACCTGGATTCTGCAGAACAGTGGTGAATCCGATGGTGTGTGTGGCTATGTCCCCTCAGTGTGATCTCCTCGTTCCTTCGTGTTCACGTGGATCTAGAAAAGCGTGTAATGCTAGCATCAACAGAAGTAGATATTGGGACAAAGGCAACTTAGGATACAGACTGAATATAATGCGAGTAGGAGAGGGATAGCGCAAGAGTACAGAGCTTGGCTTATGCAATCCTAGCGAATTTATCATGCGAGTCATGCAACATAAAACATCCAAAACCTGAAACTATTCTGTTTGAAGAACAAAACCTGTAACTTTAATGGCTTCCTATTGAAAACAAACTATTTTACTCCAATGGATTGGATAAAATATCAACAACATTTGCACAAGATGGATATGTGGCTTCCTAACAACAAAACAACACTAACTAGGCATGTAATGAAAGAAACTAAGAATTCTAAATAAAATGAAAGACTAATCTATTGCAATGAGAAATTCAGAGGCAAATTTGAGGGGCCATTTGCTTGAGCACAAGCCAACTATTTATAGCATTTGCATTTACCCAAGGTAAAAACCAAATAGAACTCTTAAACTATAAATAATGGCAAAACACTATTCCAGGGAACCAGAATCATTAATGCAAGCTTATGGCGGTGAAAAAAAGCTGGTGAATCGTTGATTTTTACGTGAGTCGTGTTAAAAGAGCATTCTGGAAAACGCGTAAAGGACCGCCGCCTTGAGCGGGCAGCGATTCAGGAGACGCCACCTGCTAGGCTCGGGGTGGTGGTCACGAGACCGCCACCCGGTCGGGCGGCGGTCTCGTAGAATCAAGAACAAAAGGCCAAGAAAAGAGGGGAAAAGAGAAAAACAAAGCACGCGGGGGCTAAGCGGGGCATGCGGGATGATAACGCATACTTGGAGAGCTTTTTCGGATCCCGAACACCTTGCGAGGAGACCTGTATCATCATTGGGGTACGTGTTATGTTGTTTCGGTGGTGTAGTACCCTTCAATTTTGGGTACGTACGGTGCCCCTCCATATAAAAGTAAATAAAAAATATAAAAAATAATATTAACAAAATATGAAAAAGAATTGAAAATTATATTTTCCTTAATGTTAATAAAAATTAAGAATAAAAAATTAATAATATTCAAAATCTGCGTAATTTTTTTGAAATAATGGAATTAATAAAAATCCACCAAAATTGATAAAAACTAATAAAAGTTAGAATTTTATAAAAAATAATAAAGAGAATAAGTATATAGCAATAATTAAAAGTTAAAAAATAAAATTATTTTAAGTAAAAATTAATTTTAATTTTAAATTAATAAAAAGTTCCAAATAATTTTAATTTTAAATAAAAATTAAAAAATTAATAAGAATTGTTAAAATTTTAAAAATTAAAATGTCTTAATATTTAACAAAAAATAAAAATTAATTAATTTTTAATTAAATAAAGTTTAAATAAATAAAGAAATTCCAAATAAAATTAAGTATATAAAAAAAAATTAAATGAAAAATTAATAACAAAATAAAAAAGAAATTTTAAAAATATTAAATATTAAAAAAGTAAAAAATATTAACATTATAAAATAAAAATATAAAATATTGTTTGTCGCACATACCGGGAGGGTAATGGTGCAACGAATACTTTAACCAATGGAGGTGTTTGCTCTAAACAATACAAAGTTTGGAATGATCACATTAGCATTCCTCACACAAATTAGATCATCATTGCTAAAGATGCCAAAGTGACATGTTCAGTTCAACAGTACTTGAGGGCAATCTAGGCATGTGTGGAGCCTTTTCTTGGGGTACGCCACACTTGTGGGTTTTTACCCTTTCAAATAGTCATCCTTCGCAAATTGGTGGGCGTTTATGTTGAAGGGACGACTGTTGAAAAACTATTTTGTTTATATAATCAGTCCGCTAAAGCTATGGGTAATTCTTCTTTTTTAACTGTTGACATTGGTGCTGCTATGAAGCCTTTGTTGCAATCCTCGAGTTGTCAATACTATAACGCCCACAATATCACACACAAATACATTAAAATTAGAATATTTGAAAAATTGCAAATACAATTAATTTAGATAAATATATAAAAATAATATTAAAAAATTAATAAGAATTGATGAAAATTAAAAAAAATGAATTTATTTTTAAAAATAATTAAAATTAGATTTTTCTTAAAAAAAAAACTATAAAATAAAAAATTAAAAGCAATAAAATAAAAAAAGAAAGTTTAAAAGCATTAAAATAAAAATATAAAATATTGTTTGTTATACGTATTGGGAGGGTAATGGTGTAGCTGATGCTTTAGCCAATGATCAAAAGTTTGGAATGATCACATTGACATCCCTCACATGACACAAATTGTCATTACTAAAGATGCCAAAGTCACCTGTCCATTCTAGTAGTACTCGACGACGATCTAGGCATGTGTGGAGCCTATTCTTGGGGTACGCCACACTTCTGGCTTTTAACCCTTTCAAACGGTTATCCTCTTGTAAATTGGCAGGGCGTTTATGTTGAGGGGACGTTTGTTGAAAAGCCATTTTGTTTCTGTAATCAATTTGCTAAAGCTATGGGTAATTTTTCTTTCTCAGCTGTCGACTCTGGTGTTATCGTGAACTCTTTCGCATCCCTCGACCTGTCAATAGCCTACGCATTTCACAATTCTTTCAACCATGGGTTTCCCTCCTTGTCAAGTTGAGCCCATTTGTGATCTAGCATGGAAAGCGTACACAGACATATGGAAGGTTCTAGAAGTTGATGGATTCACATATTTTATACAAAGAATCAAAGGACATGATATCAAAAATTCTATTAACTTTTCTCAAAAGATGAAGGATATGGTAATCACTTTCAGGGGGAAGGAATTCACCATTTCTAGAAACATAATCTCCTTCATTACGGGCTTAGGAATGGATGGTATAACATTTTATAGGAACAAGTTCGACAAGGAAGCTAAAGAGAAGTGGTTTGTGGAGGGTGATGAAGTCTTAAAAATTGGTAAATTACGGTTGTTATGCTCTTCTCTACCCCCTCCTTACAATGATGTCGCCAAAATGATGGTCATATATGTTACTTTGGAAGGCCGTTATTCTATGTTGCCTCTTCATTACCTTGTCTGTTGAATCACTTCAGGCACTTTGCTAAGGTTAGTCTTTCTTACTACATCTTGCATTTCTTAGAAAAATCTGTTTTGGAAGTGCAAGCCCATGTCAGAGCCCTTCCCTTCCATCAAGGAGTTATATTCCTTTCACATCAGTATATCCATGACGTAGCACTCAATGACCTTGTTCCCCTCCATGTTTCCCCCTCCCCCCAAATTCCCATCTCGCTCACCTCTCCCTCCTAAAAGAGTGTTGTGTAGTATGGACAAGGGCAAACAAATTGTGGTCGAAAGCCTCCTGAACATGAGCTACTCTACCCATGAACCCAATCTTAGCATTGACATGCAAACTCAACTTCAACACCAGACTAATGTGATAAAAACCATTGAGGATAATGTAGACTTTCTACTCATAGTTGGCAACATGAACGAATTGAGCTCCACAGTCCCTGCCAAACTAGAGGAAAAGATTGACAACATTTCAAAGAGGCAACAAGACATGGAGAAGACAATGCAATAGATGGTCAATAGACAAATCAACTAATTAACCATGCATAAGGATTTTCTTGATTTCATTCAAATTCATGTTAAACAAATTTGTGAAGTTAGGGCATTTCGGAGGAGATTTGGACAGAGGGTAATGCCAAGAAGAAGGCCTTAGCTAAGGACAACAAGGACTCAAACAAGAAAGTGGTGCTTAACCTATTCAAGGCCATGGAAGAATCTCAGCAAGTCTTTAACAAGTTTCTCAAATAGTTATCTTTGGTTTTTGTCTCATTATGTGTTTTTGCGGTATTACTGCTGCTGTTGAGATGCATTTTGGTTGTTGTTGGGATCCTTGTTAGTAGTCTACGCCTGCCATGATTTTCAAAGTTCATTCTAGCTAACTTAGGCTCTTTTGTTGGGGTGTGGCCCCACTTATCAAATAACCAATGCTCTATCTTTGTTATTTCTGGCTTTTGAGCCTTTTGTTCCATGGGGTATGGTCCCCTTTAAAACCATTTATCATTAATTAAAAGCTAAGAAAATATTATAATTAAAATTTAAAATTAAATTGAATAAAAAAATAATAAAAATAATTTCATTTAGTAGGCAGTCGATAATCACTGAAGTCACCTTCTTTTTGTGGGCTCCAATGTTTATATTTTTTTCTTCCATGGTCGTGTAGGTATTTTTTGTTGGGAAAACCGACCTTTGAAAGCTTTGTAGTGGAGATCAGTTTAACCTCGGTTGTGGAAATGCCTTCTTAACTCAACTATAAAACACCCCCCTTTTGAAAGATAAAAGAGGTACACTTGTGATCTACTCAGAATTTGATAGTCGTTATCGACATAATGCAAGTGTACCTCAATGTTTAAATGCTCAATGACATCATCGAGAGTGAGCTTTCAAAGGCACTTTGTTAGCTCATGTTCACAACCTATTTGAAAATTCCCATGACAACATCATATCTTAGTATATTTGTACATTCCTACGATAAAATAATGAAAGGTATGCAAATTGTTGATTGGAGCCACAGGGCTATGCAATCAAACAATGAAAGGTATACAATTACATCACTCTGCAATTTCTTACATATAATTTGCACAGAACTGGACTAAAAACTCAATAATGTCATTCAGGCTAGGCTTCACTTCACCCATATTCGTGGAAAGCATAACGACAGTCCAATCAATCATGTAATCATTTATTGAGTAGTGGGCTGATTTTTTGTTCATGTAAATGCAAATGAATAAGCTTTGGGGTCTTGTTTGTTTTCTTATTTGGATATCTTTGATGGTTTTTGTCACTGCGAAATGCCTTCCTAAAAGGTGTGGAACGTGAATTTGAGTTTTCCTTTGCGAATCATAAAAGGGAAACTCAAATTCATGTTTCCACACCTTTCAGGAAACATAAATCACCGTAAACAATCACTATTGTATCATAATGCGAGACTAAAAATTTTTCCTCAATTTTTTTTCAGAACATTTTATATGTCGTTGGATAGTTGAAAAGCTCTTCCAGGTCTTGCAATGACTGTGCACCTAGATTTTGTATTGATGACAACAAACATGGATCATCTTGAAGAGGTCTTTGTACAAAGTCTACTCGGGAACTTGTTGGTCGGGGGTTCTAAGCTAACACAAACATATCAAAGTATTGTCTTGTTTTGTAAATAGAAGCATTATTTTCCCAATTAATTACATCGATGTCGGAGAATCTTCAACCCATATGTTTTCATTCATACCTGCAAGTAATGGACAGGTAAATAAAGAATTCAAAAACATTGACATCATTCACAGTTGGGTTTTGACCCTGAAACTTATTGGATTTTTCCCATTTTTAGTTTGGTCACTTTAAGTGTAAATTGCACTATTGTGAATAATGTGCGCAAGATTGAGACAATAAAGTGAAACACAAAAATATTTTTGGATCTCACAATTTGAGCAGTAAAAAAGGTGTGCTATTACATGCAAGTATTTAATTCTCACTGTTTCATTTCCATCTTTCCACTGATGTCTTCAGCTTTTCTAACAAATCAAACGTCATCCATTCAAAAATATTGACGACGTAAAAGAAATAAAATTAAAAAATCATAGAGCTTGACTACCAGATAAAATATACTTGTCACTCATATGACTAATTGTTGGATGTGCTCAATTACCAATGATTGTTCATGTATCCCTTTTTTGACATTTACTCGAGCTTAAAACTAAAAACGGGGCTATAAAGTACTACATGAAGAAAGCAATGTGGTTGTGTTTCGACCTTAGAAGCTATTGAATTTTTCCCATTTTTTATTTTTGCCACTTTAAGATTAAATTGCACTCACATGAATAATAGAGTCTCAGTCTAAAACATTTACTCGCTAAACAAGTATGGCCAACCGGTGGAGGGGCTCAATTATCAATGATTTTCCCACATCACTTGTTTTCCTGCAATTACTCCTTTAAATTAAAGGGGGATACAAAGTGATCCAAGAAGAAAAAATTTCTATTGGGTCTCAAATATGAGACCTTCTGGATTTTCTCCATTTTTTAGATTTTCCATTTTAAGCACAAATTGCAGTCACGTGAATAATGTAAGCAAGATAAATACTATCTAGTGGAATCTATTAAATTTCTCTTCCCTCAAACCCTTTTTTCGCTTCCTCAAATTTTAACTCTTGGCTTCATCCTATAATTATTAGTTGGTATATTAAACATGATGTGTATCTATTTATAATTAACCAGACTTTAAAGTAAATAAAAAAGCACAGTTGAAAAGAAGGGATGGGTAAATGTAAGTCATATAAGGAGTCATGAGCACAAAGTCTAAACAAAATAAAAGTCTTACACAAAAAAAATAAATTTTCAAAATAAATCCTATGGTAAAAAATGAGGAATCAAAATAGTGGAAATCAACATGAACCTACCTTAAATAATCAATAAATACATAACACAACAATTAACTAGGTACCATCTAAAACTAGGTGTAAATAATTATCATGCAATATTTCAAACAATGAGAGTAAAGACAAAATGTAGAGATGAAACTACCATATTAAAGTAGAAACATTACAATTTAAAATATAATATAAATGAGTATATTAAACATAATTGTGTACACAAATCATTCCTTAAAATAATATGAGCCAACTCCTGATAAGGGGAGTAAAGGGAATAAGTTGGTAAGATGGATTCCTCCTTCTGAAGGAAGAATTAAATCAATTTTGATGGAGCGGAAAAAGGAAATGCAGGTAATGCTAGGTGTGGATGTATCTTTAGGAACTTAGCTGGCTAGCATATTGTGGCCATGACCTTTGATTGTGGCTTTTCTTCTAATACCATTACGAAGTTATTCCTCTTCTATTTGTCTTGTGTGAGGCTAAGAAAAGGAATTTGAATCGCTTATGAATTGAAGTTGATTCCAAGGCTATCATTGATATGACCCAAGAGATTTCTCCTAAGGCCTAGCTTTCAAAGACTATATGGTCAAATATTGAGGCAATTTTGCCTTCTTTTTTAGAGGTTAAATTTTCACATACAATGAGGAAGGTAATAAGGTGTTCGATGGTTTAACGAATAAAGGGGTTGGTTTATGGGCCAATCTTCATTTAAGTTATCAATCTTGGGATTTGAGCTTCCCAAATGATATTTAGACGCTTTTGGTAGGAGATGCACATATGGTGTTGGTGGAGGGAGGTATATGATTGAGAAGGCCTCCTTATAATTATTTCATCTCTTGGTATGATGTCGGTTGAGTTGAAAGATTGTGGCAGAGATTTAGGGCTTTTGGATAGATTTCTGCATAGCTAAAAACCTAGGCAGTCATGAGATAAATCTCCCTCATTTACCGGTGAGGCTCCCGTGTAAGATTTGTCAATAAAGTATGCTAGTATCTATTTAGGGTTTTACTTTAACCATGCAGCTCATGAACCATAGTTGTATAGTTTTGCAGCAAGTAAGCAATTGTTTAAAGAAAGGAAATATCTAAAGAAGAAGGAAGTAATAAAAACACAGGAAAGAAAGAGGGAAGATGTGCAACCCAATCAATAGATTACAGAGTTGATTGCATGCACATAGACAAGACCAATAGATATTAACACTCAGAATTTTAAGCAAAGACAACTTTCAAATCTAGATCTAAGATAACAAAAAGTTTATAAATAAATCTAAGACAATAAGCTAGAAATAAAATGCACCGTGACACAAAGTTCTTCGGAAATTTGCTCCTTTCTATTCCTTTGCTTCAAATAGCTATCAGGGGCTTCAACACAAAGTCTAGAACACAAGAATGTTACTTACAAATTCTGATCTTTTAACCCGTAGGTTCTTCCTCTACTTATAACATGTAGAGGGAAATTACAAATAGGAAGCTTTTAGTTGAACTGACACATGTGGAAGTCAAAAAGGAAACAACTAGCAATCTCCCTCCTGGAATTCCTCTTTTCATGATTTACAACTGGAGATAGAATATTCTATTTTGCATGTCTGCCACCTATTTCCAAGTAGTTGACTTCTTCAAGTAATGAATTTTAAACCAATCACTTAAGTTTTATAATTTAATTGATCGCTCAATTACTTTGTCGGAGGAAATAAGAGAAAGAAGAAGAAAGAGGAAAGCTGCAGTCTTGTCCTTTTTCATATTCTACATGCAGCTGATTCTTTTGCCTTTGATTCTCACCAAACTAGATCTGGAGCAGGCTGGATCTGGAAGCAAGTGACTGTGATTTGCTTGTGGGTATTGCCTTTGACATGTCTTCCCTCTTATCCTTGAAGCTTTTGCAGTTATTCTCCTGTATATGCATCAGTGCAATGTTTCTTCAAATAACTCATCTTTTTTATTTTTAATTGCATATGAGCAATTAAAAATTCTAGAAAGCACTCCGGGTGAATGCAACTTCAATGAAGGCTTCAACTGGAAGATTGGGAGAACATGCACAAGGTCCTGGAAGGAATTCTCCATGCACTAACTTCTTCACGAGCTGCATTCAAAACAAGAGGATGAAGCCTTTGCAATTATGGATCTAGATCTAGATCTGAATCTGGATGTTATGCATGATTCTGTTGATCCTTTTCTTTCATCATGCTTCACCATGGCCAGAGCAATCTTTTTCTGAGCAACCCTTTTTCTTTTTTATTCGGCCGAATTCTTTACAATCAGTGCAAATATGGAGATTTCTTCAGATTTAGAGGATATGTTCAATGTATTGGACATTAATTTAAGCTCCCTTTCTCTTATAAAGCACCTGTAATGAATTCCTGCAATTAATTCAGACAAAGATGGAAACCGAACATGAACACTTGATTTTAATTATAAAAATCTGCATATATCAAGCCTGTTGCCCCAAAATTTGATGTTTTGTTTGCATGTAAAGCAAGCATTAATTTTTCAACTTCACTTGAGCATCTATACCACTATGCAGATAATTAATCAGACTTAATTCAAGCTCCTTCAAACCTATGCGCCAAACTTTGAAGCCTTTTAGCAGTAAAAACACCTTCTTCTATGCAAAATTCCTTCTTACTTGGGTGCCAAAATTTCCTGGGCTGCATTTCCTTGCTAAATAATTAATAAATCCATTAATATGGTAGCCCATGCTTATATAACCTTCATCATTCTATAGTTAATAATGTCCCTTCCTATTTTCAGCAATTAATTTATTAAAAATCATGTTTTTCTCTTCAATTTGGGTGCCTATTTTGTGCATGCTCATGGCTGCCATTAAATAAATTAAATTTATTTAATTTTAGCATGCTACATTCAATTCACTTTGTCTTGTCTTCATGCATTGACTTTCCTTCTATTTATGGTGCCAAAATTGGGTGAATAAATATTATTAAAGGCATTGATTATTCACCCAAGGTGGGTCGCACTTTTTGGCAAGGGTGAATTCTAAAAATAAGAAGTCAACTTCTGATGGGAATTTTCACCCTGCATTGCAGCTCTAAAAATCCCTTCTTCCACTTAAATGATTTGACTTTCATCATGGGAATTTTTACCCTACAAGGCAGGTAAGAAATTCCCGGCCGGTGCTTTAAGTGATTTTCTTTTACAATGGGAAATTTTACCTGCAAGGCAAGTAAAAAAATTCCGCTTTACCACCACATCTAATATTCCCATTGCAGCTTAAGTGACTTTGACTACATGGGAAAAATTACCCTGCAAGGCAGGTAAGAAATTCCCACCTTCCTGCCACTGCCAAAATTCCCACTGCAGCTTAAAGTCTTCCTTCAAAAAAGTGTGACTTGCATGAAAGATAGCTCTTTTCCAAAAGTGCGACTTGCATTGTGACTTCTGCCTTTAAAATTGCGTGAGAATTCGTCACTTAGGGCAGCATGGAAATTGGACATGGAAGACAGCCTTGAAAATTGTGACTGGCATTAAAAACAACATTTCTTTCCTTTTTTGGATTTTTAGAGAAGAAAACACAAGCATGGAATAAAATTTGCCATTTTTGGAAAGGGTCCGGGAAGATGTAGCAGCAAAAACTTGCATGTTCCGTAACTTTCATTCTGTGGCTCCATTTTAGGTGTCATTTTCTCTAAAAGTGCATATCTTCTCGAGCTCTACGCAGTGATGGCAATATTTTTCTTATTTCCATAAAATCCATTTATTCCAAAAAAATGCGACTTGCCTAGGAGAGGCTTTTTTTTGTGCACGACTTCATCTTTTTAGAGAAAACAAGACCCCCTGTGACAAATTCCTTCTGGCATGACATCCGTAGATGATCTCCAGATACTCCAAGAAAGAAAATAGATTGAAATGGCAAAGGAATTGACCTAGATAAATTTCATAGAAAACAAAATGGGAAAACACCAAAAATGCAAAACGTTGCTAGAAGTCACAGATAAAGCCCATGATTCATTCCTGGTTAAAACCCTACTGGTATATGGGAATATTGACATGTAAGACCACAACAGGGTTAAACTGGAGCACATTTTACCTCAAACGGGGCTCATAATAATTACATAAAAATTTCCATGAGAAAACCCAACGACAGAATATAACAATTTCGGCCATCTAGGTATTTGGAAAAATTGGATAATATAACTCTCTGAGAATATCTTGACACAATACAGACACTTTTTGGCAATAAAAACACAAAACGACCCATTATTTTAAAATTACAATTTTTTTTTACATGGGGTAGTCTCAGATTTCAGGGTGAAATTTGGGGACACCAAGGGCTTTGACACGCGTGAATTTTTTATTGTTTTTGGTGTAGGTATGTGTATTAAAGGCCGGCTAGTGGTGAGGTGATATTTATCCCTCGCGTCTTTTTCTCGTCCTTCCAGCGTGCTTTCCTTCCCCTCCGGTTCGATATAGCTTCATATTCTTTCAGCATGGCGTCAGAGGATGGTCTGGCTGCAGGGGCCGAGGAAGAGGCATTGGGCTCAAATTGGGGAGTCTATGGGAGATTCTTTTGTAGATTGGATGAGTAGGAGAATAAAGAATGTTGCGATGCGTTGTTGGTTGGAGAAATTCTGGACGGTGGCAAGGAGTTCTGAAGGTGAAGATGAAGAGGGCGACAATAGTTATATAATGCGGAAGCTTATGTTGGATCCTGGGCAGTCGGTTGGGTGTCGTAATGTCTTTGATGTCACAAGTGTCGCAAAGATAGAGCTGCCATACTATCTGGTAGAAACAACAATTTTTTTTTAGCAACAGTCAAAATTATTTAGTTTAAATAAAATGGCGGTTAGTATATGTGCATGTAGGGGGATATGTAGGGCGGTGCAGTTGAAAGGTACAAGTGAGAGTGTTGAATCTAGATGAAGAATATGTGCAAAATTTTGGTCTGAGAAACACAAAACATGCCATTTATTTATACAAGAATTAATACAATTATACAAGTCAATGCATGCTTTCATTTTTTTCCAACCATGTGTACATGAATTTACCTTGAAACGTTTCACAGAAATAAGCTCTCTTCTATTCACTCAGATGCTTATCATACTACCCATTGCACAATTTTTTTGGTCATATTCTTTTTTATTTGGTTCCCACGTTTTTTTAAATGGTATCGTTGTACAATAATTGTGAACTACAAAACTTACGTATTCCTTTCACTATATTGCTAGTGTAACAAAAGATCACAATTACATTATATTTTTTGTTTTCTTTCCTTTGTTCACATTTCACTTTCATGATGATAGCACCCCTCAATATTTTCTTATTCACTGACTCAATACACTAGAACACTTTGAATTGCTTATTTGTTTGATGGTTCTTTTAAATAATTCTTATATGTGGATATCACAGGGTAGAAATTGGAGTCAATATCAGAGGAATTTATTTGTGGGCCTATTTTCGTAGTCTATTTGGAAGTTTGAGTTGACAAAAATACTCATATTAGAAAATTCATAATTATGAAATACGATAAAATTTTAAAGATTTTCCATTTTTTCATTCAACCATATATAACTTTGTATTTTTGGTGGTAAAATCTTAAAATACAAGATTTAGAAAATTTATGTTATTTATTATTATTTTATGCCATAAATGTTTAATTTATGAACACCTCCAAGATTTATTAGTTAGCAGCTAAAAGGAATTTAATTTTTTAGCATTGTTTATAAGGTTTTCAACAGTCCCTAGGAGATTAGTGAGATTTTATTTTTTATGAACCATATTTTTTCATATTTGAAGAACATCACTTAATACTCTTTGTATGAAAGCTTCTACCTTGAAAAACATTGATAGACATATGAAAGAGAATTAAGTTTTTCTTTAGATGTGTGACTTTGCAAATTGTAGATGTGGAACCTGACAGTAAATATATACGGTCCGAGAAACAATTCCATAACCTACATGGGTTACCTTTGCATCTCCCTAAGGAAGTAATTACACTGATAGGTGTTTTATTTTATGGGATGAAAGCTTCTTATTGCTTACATGTTTGTAGGAAATCGACCGCTTACATTTTTTTTCCGTATATGCATTGAAATCGAACGGACATCATGTTTCTTTTTCTTGTGGTTGTCATCTTTTCTGCAATGACAATAATCTTTCAAATTGGATGGCTCAATGTTTGTCTGACTTGGAAAGGAAGATGCATCTAGGTATTCAAGATTGTATTTTCTTGGAATATTCATTCATGTTATCTGCTTCCAATTGCTCTTCAAATCTATAACGATCTTCAGATCGTAGAGCTCTACATGCAAGCTTATCTTGATATTTGTACCTTGGCAAGATTTTCCTAGGGAAATAGGCTCTTTGAGTGGCTCAATATCATTATGGGCTTTAAGTTATCTTATTCACATCCATGAATCATGATATGCATAATGATTAGTTCATGATAGAAGAAGACAAAGAATGATTTATTCAATGTGTTCCATCTCCAAACAAAAGAGCAAAGCCAAATATAAAGGTTACGGAAGAAGGAGAGGAAGGTGACAGTTATAACTGTCCACCAACAAATACATAACAACAATGTATTATAAACTAAACTAATGCTAACATTACCTCCCTTAATACATTTCTCTTACAAATGTACCCCCTAAACAAATCAAACTTCACTTTGCTGAGAGGTTTGGTGAGAATATCTGCAACCTGAAAATCAGTAGGGTAGTACTGGAGCTGAATTTGGTGGTTCAATACCTGTTCACGAATGTAGTGACATTTGACCTCAATATGCTTTGTTCATTCATGAAAAACAAGATTCTTCACAAGCTTCAACACACCTTGATTGTCGCGAGTGAATGATGGGACATTTCTCTTCAGAATCCCTATATATACTCTGCAAGAATGCGACGTAACCAAATCACTTCGCACACAACTCCTTATGCGGTGCGATATTCAGCCTTAGTGGATGAGAGAGAAATAACATTTTGCTTCTTGCTAATCCATGAGATAGGTCCACATCCAAGATGAAAAACATACCCTGCAGTGGATTTCCAGTCATCAACGAATCCTGCATAGTCTGAGTCTATATATCCCTGTAAGAAGAATTGAGTGTTCTTCTAATACTCTAGACCAAATTCAACTATACCTCGGACATATCTCAACACATGCTTTTCTGCTATCTAATGACATTTCTTCGGATCCTGCATAAATCTACTGAGATAGCTCACTACAAAGAAAAGATCTGGCCTGGTATAAGTCAAGTAAATGAGACTCCCCATAAGCTGCCTATAGTGAGTGCCATCTACCTACGGTGAATCCTGGAATCTAGATAATTGCAAACCTTTTCCCATAGGTGTGGACATTGGTTTACAATTTGACATTCCATACTTCTCCAGGAGTTTCTTGGCATATTTCATCTGGGAGATGAAGATATGATGCTTTTTCTGCCATATCTCTAAGCCAAGATAGTAGTGAAGTAGCCCAAAATCAGTCATGTTGAATGATTTCTTCAGATCATTCTTTACATCATCCACAAGATTGTTATAACTTCATGTGATCAAAAGATCATCTACGTACAAAACCAAAATAACAATCTCTA
The DNA here is from genome assembly GCA_018340775.1 of Taxus wallichiana var. yunnanensis. Taxonomy (NCBI): domain Eukaryota; kingdom Viridiplantae; phylum Streptophyta; class Pinopsida; order Cupressales; family Taxaceae; genus Taxus; species Taxus wallichiana. The sequence goes on along the minus strand of CM031242.1, from coordinate 432,831,951 downwards.
TTCCTACCTTCTTAATATACAAATTTGTATCTGAGGGGCTACGAGTGAATCCATGCTGCAATAGGTGATCATCAATTTTTATATACCATGCCCTAGGTGCTTGTTTGAGTCCATAAAGTGACTTTATTAAACGACATACCTTGTGTGGTTGATGCTCACCTACAAAACCTTCAGGTTGAGCCATGTATACTTCTTCTTTGAGATCACCATTCAGAAAAGCACTCTTGACATCCATCTGCTAAAGTTTCCATCCATTTTGTGCTGTTAGTGCATAGACAACTCTGATGGTTTTGATCTTCGTTGTGGGTGCAAAGGTCTCATCATAGTCAATTCCTTCTTGCTGAGCATAAACCTTTGCAACAAGTCGTGCTTTGTTATTGTCGATTAAACCATCTACCTTATATTTTGGTTTAAAAATCCATTTGTAGCCAATGGATTTCTTACGGAGGTAGATCAACAAGTTCCCATGTTTGATTCTCAAGTAGGGAATCATATTCAACATCCATATCTTGTTTCCACTTTGTTGTTGGTCTAATGCCTCACGAACAGTTAATCGAAACCCTTCGATGCTATCAACAACCCGAACTCATGAGTGCAAAATTTACCTCATGCTTGGCTTAACTTCATGTTCGACTCTCGTAGAAGTGTTTGGAAGTGAGTTCGGTGTGCATCCCAATAATATTATGGACCCATTTCGAGAGGTTGGTGTTACTACTACTACTGATGTGAAGATGTGTTTTCCAGTGTGCCTAGATCAACGAATAAGTCTCCACTCAGCTCTTCTTCTCTCTGAGAAGAATCATCTTGCTCATCATCTAGATGTGTGAGTAATCTATGTGACGAGGTTGGTACTGGATCTCCATTGTGTGGCAGAGAGTCAAAGGACGACTCATCACATACCACATCTCAACTCTAGTAGATTTTCTTTGTCTCAAGATCCATGAGATGATATGCCTTTGAGGTAGTACTATACCCCAAGAAAAGACATGGCAGTGTCTTTGGATCGATCTTCTTCCTTTTCTTATATGGAACATGCATATATGCAGTACAACCAAAAACCTTCAAATGAGATATAGAAGGTTTACGACCAGTCCATACCTCTTCTGGTGTCCTATTCTACAAGATCTTCGTGGGTGCTTGCATGAGTAGATACACTATTTTCTAGACTGCTTCTGCCCAAAACTGATCCTCCAGCTTGGTGGTGGAGAGCATACGACGAGCCATCTCCATGACAGTCCTGTTGTGTCACTCGGAAATCCCATTCTGTTGGGGTGTGTAGGGTGCAGTCAGATGTTGCTGAATGCCATGCTGCTTCAGGTATGCTAAGAACTTATTCACTACAAATTCCCCCTCGATCTGACTGGAGGAGAAGGAGATGCTTCCTAGACTGCCTGGTGGTTGGCTGGTAAAATGCTTGGAAATTGGAAAATGCCTCACTCTTCTTCCAGAGGAAATATACCCACATTTTTCGTGAGTAATCATCAATGATGAGCTGCAAGTATTCAAAACCTTGGAAGCTAGCTGGCAGGGGACCACATAGATCGGTGTGTACAACCTGAAGATGCTCCGTAGAATGATAAGAGCTCTGTTTGAACAGACCTCTGTGTTGTTTTCCTGCAAGACATCCCAAACAAATTGGTAAGGAATGGGAGAGTGGAGGAAGCCCTCTTACCATTTCCTTGGCATTGAGCTGATGCAGAGCCCCTGCGAAAAAGATGACCATATCGAAAGTGCCATAATGCGGTGGACTTTTCCATTGAAGCAAGAGAGCAATGTTAGATGTAGTGACCGCATCTAGTACAAATAGATGGCCCTTCATAAATGCTCTAGAAATAACTAAGTATCCCTGGGAAATGATGCAGGACTTGACCCCTTTCTAAACAAAGAATTTGACCCGCATTCGATGATTAAGAAGCTGAATCACGAAAATATATTTGAGGTCAAACTTGGAACATATAACACCTTCGTGAGTGTACATATTCATGTCCCAAGAGGAATGATGACATCACCAATCCCCGCCACAATATACTCCTGATTATCTGCGATGGTGATCCAATATCCAGTGGGCCGATCACTCAGGGTATGGAACAACTTCTTATTGCCAGTCATGTGTTTGTTGGTGCCCGAATCAATCAACTAGACACTTTGTGATGGATGTGAAGTCTGTGAGACTAGGACAATGTATGGATGAGTTGTGTCTGGAACCTCTTCATCGGAGGAGGCATCTTGCTTGAGCAGCAATATGACCCTTCTGCCTCTAATTACGAGCACGCCATTGGGATTTCTTGGAATATCCTTGGCTAGAAGTTCTCTCTTCACCAGATTTGCCATGCTTACGACCGTTGTAATAATAGTTTGCAGTCGTGTGTGTATTCGTGGAGAAAATGTGGCACGATTGATCTGCCTTCTTATTTTTGTATACGGAGTGGCCACTATGGTGGCCGCTGAGAAGGTTGTTGCTTCGATTTTGGGGGATGACTGCCCTTTCCAAGGCTTGTTGCTATACTTTTGCCTCGTGATGAGAGCCTTGTCTTCAAAGGCTTCTTGAACATTCTGAATGGCTTCTTCCTACTGGAGATAATTCACCAGTGTGGAAAAACTCACCTCCTATTGAGTGATGGTCAATGTGGTGATCAGTGTCTGAAATTGAGAAGGAAGAGCTCGCAAGGTGAGCGGGACTAGTAACTTGTTGTCCACCATTTCACCGAGAGCAGAAATTTCTGCGCATAACTCGGCCACACGCCACAAGAAGGCTTCGACTGATTCACCTTCATGCATACTCATCGTTTGGAGCTTTTTCTGAAGATACAACATTGTTGTCAGATTCTTGGCTTCATAGATGGTGGTGTCCTCTTGGGCTCTCGAGAGGTGACTCGGAAAAAGTGTTGCTCAAAACACTCTCTCGCATCGGAAATGTGTAAACATGTGCGTGCCTCTTGGCACTCTACTATGTGGAAATCATGCTAGAAGGGTTTGCACTTGGATCCTTGGCATCACACAACAACACCTCCTTACTACCCAGCACCTCCTTGCTTCCAACGTTAACATCCAAGGGTGTCAACACTATGCAGAATAAGATTCGATTCCAAGTGCAGACATTTCCAAGCATGTCAAAATCAACAGGTCGCTGGTCTAGACGTAGGTAAGTTCCACGTCCCAGCCAGCAAATAGGTCTCCAAAAGTTGATCCACATAGGTTGGTGCCACTCATGAACAACAAAACGCCCAAGCAAATGGAATGGTCATGGAGATACTAAGAAGGCTCACGCTTGGCTGAAACATAGGACACATGCACTTAATCTTCCCATGCAGGAAGCGAAGCAGTCGTTCCAACCGACTTTGATAGTCCTGTCAAGAGATTTAAAAATGGTTTCAAAACTAAACGCTTCCTCCTGTAGTCTTCACAGATGTCAATGCAAGAACAAAAACACTCCCACGCTCCTTCCTTGGCGGTGCTTCCTCACGGCTCACCAACACTCCACGCTAGGCTTCTGCCCACACCGCTCACACAAACCTCCATGCACAACACAGGACCTTTACGGGCTTTGATACCAATGATAGCATAAGACAAAGAATGATTTATTCAATGTGTTCCATCTCCAAACAAAAGCGCTGAGCCAAATATAAAGGCTGTGGAAGAAGGAGAGGAAGGTGACAGTTATAACTGTCCACCAACAAATATATAACAACAATGTATTATAAACTAAACTAATGCTAACAGTTCCTTATCTCCGTGTTCGCCTACTTTGTTATGTTTTTGTTTTCTATGAATGCCTTGTTCTACTAACTCTACTCTACTTGGTTCTCGATGTTTTATCATCCTGAACCTACATATTTATGAAAGCTTGATCTCTTTGTTTCGATCATTTATTTTTTATGGAACTCCAAATTATGTGATGTTGGATATCATTATCATTTCAGCTTCCTTAGGTTACCACAATCCCTTAACCTAGTTTAGACTCACCGCATGGTAAAACCTATGTTATTGTTATTATGGATTTGTTTACCCGTGTTAATTTGAAAACCTACTCACGTAACCTTGAAATTTTCACCTTATGATCTCATCTTTCCCCTCTCGTCATCTCTATATATTCATTCGGTGCTCAACCTTTGTTCATGTTTCTTGTATCTTGGGTGTAAATTTTAGGCGATTCTATCTTGTGTGTGTTGTATTTTAGTTTTGTACTGGAGCCATTTTTATGTCAACATTTGAAGGAAGAAATGAAATAAGTAAAAATGGCAACCATCATAGTGCTTCTTTGAAACAACGTATGCTTGTGCGATCACTTATTGTTTCTTCATCTCATTTTTATACTATTTTTCTTATATCATTGACAATCCACAAGGAACTTCTAAAAAATTTAGATTGGCATGTGTTTTCCATAAGGATGTGTCTACTCTAATATAATCACAAGAATTGAAATGAGAGGAGGAAATCACATCGGTTGTTTGGATCCTGATTTGGTTGCCCCTACCTCTGTCTCAATGAAATGTACAATTTTACATGCTTGAGAGAGTACCTTCAAGAAGTTCTGACCTAAATTTGGAAGAAAGACAAAAACATTAAGACAATTATCATCGTTATCTTGCATAAAAATTGGAGAAATATGGATATTAAATATGATCAGTTAACTGCCGTCATTTTTCAAGACTATTTACTTGATTTTGTGAAATTTATTTTCACATCCACTAATTGATTTTCCACCCATATGTATTCATTATTTTATTCCCTAAATACATCAATCCTATTTGAGGTTTAGAAATATCCAACCATCCTCTTGTTATGGTTTCCCTTTTCTTGCCATTAATTCAATCATCTCTTGGTTGTGTATTCCACATCCTCATTTCCATGGGTAATAATAATTTCTTCTTGTATAATAGACTTGTGGTTAGCTATCCACCCCATCTCTAGAGTTTCCTAACACATCAAAATTCTCTCTAAAAAATATTTAGGATATATTTGTCGTAGTATTCATACACTGTCTTTTTTTGTACTAAAAATACGAAAGACAATAACTTACTCATACATATGTTTTAGAATATCATAAAAGAGTCAATCCATAATTATTTTAGAATCATACCATTACCCTCTATAATATCAACATGGCATATATCTACAAATAGGTGAAAAGGTTCGGACTCAAAGATTGGATTACAAAAGATTGTCTTTTCGTTGGCACTAATGTTTTCAAACAGGTCATTTGATACAAGAGTGTAGGAAACCTAAGCATAAAATTAAGGGAAAAGCTTCATGGTGGAAGGATTCTCTTCCTTCTCACTATATCATCAAATCCCCTTTAGTTCGTGAGGAAGATTCGTTTTCTAAAAAGAGAATCTCTAGGGTTAAATCTACCCCTGTGGTAGAGTAATCTTCTTAGGTGCCCTAATATGGTTCACATACTTTAGAGAAAATTCCCCATGTTTTAGAGGGGTTGGTTAAGGAGAAGGAATCTCCTTCTTCTCCTACTAAGGTTTTGTTTCAACCTATTTCTTTTATTGATATTATTCTTCCATGTGGATTTATGGGTTTTTCCCTTTTTTTCGGTTGCTTGAGTCATCTTCTTTGGCTCTTTGTTGTTTGTTTTTTCAGTTCCATGTGAGCTTCACTATTATATCTTTATTGTAATGGTCCCTAGAGCCTTTCCATCAATTATTTAATAAAATACATTATTTGTACTTTTCAAGCGTATTATTGAAAAATTATTGTAACTTAAAAATTATTTCATAAATATATGGGTAAGTGCACCAATAAAGGGGGTCAAAAAGTGGACAAGAAAATGAAAAATGAGAAAAACGTGATCACATTACATTTTCTTTGGTTTGGTAATTCACAAACCTAAAATGAGTACGCATTATACTGAACTATAAACAAAAAAGGCCCAAGCCCTATTCATTTTAATTTCCCCCAAACGTGAGTTTGAAAACAAAACCTTGCACTCACATTTTATTTTCAACTGCATCTAGCTCCCACATTTTTCTGAGAATCGCCGTGAAGATAAAAATCGACAATGGCACCACAGAGAAGATGTAGGAAGATTTATTTTCTCTAAATTGGATTAAAATTTGGTAATTATATAATATAATTTGAATTGAATACTTTTTTTATTGTTATAGTTCCACCTCATCCATAACGAAAACCTAAAATTCTTGTGAAGCCTCCTAGCCCTCCTATAGTTGTTGAACATTCCCAACTACTTAGGAGAATTTATTAGCCCATATTGTGGAAAATAGATTGAAATTAAGGAATTAATAAAAAATTCAATAAAATGAGGGATTCCAATTCTACAAACCCCACCGTGCCTCTTTTGCAAACACATTGGAGGCATTAGTGGCATAAGTTGACACAACAATGAGTCAAATTGATCATTGAACATCTTATAGAGAGCATTGTAGGGAATATTACACCAATAATTTTTCATTTGTGAATGTAAAGTAAAAATAAATTATAAAATAACTCATATGCACCTTATTTACAGACCCTCGAATCTAATTTCCTATTTCGTTGTCATGCAAACAGTTTCCAATCAACTGGTATAATAGTGACTTGATTAAAAATAATTTTTGGGACCGATGGTGGATGATGTTTGATTTTCAACCTTGCAATAACAAGAAGGTTCCACATTATTTTTGAGGAAACTCTATTGTGAGTTTATCCTCAACGAGATCTCGAACTATTTTGATTTTGGGATTTCTAGGGTCGAGGAAAAAGGCTATGCATAGGATTGACTAGGTGCACAACATGAACCTATTCAGCAGGGGTAGATTCTTGTACTATCTGAGCAAGTACTATAAGGTCAAGATAAGAAATAGAACCAACGACCTCATTCGAAGGACATACCAAGTCAGGTAAGCACACTGAGCCATATAAATAGAGTAGTGATATTGTATAAACCCTTGAACCCAATACAAATCAAAGAACAACCAAGAAAAGTGTTACCCACTGAATAATAATGAAAGGCAGAGCTGGAGCAGAGCCACTCTAATCAGTCCAAGCCAAAGAAAAAAAAAACAAAAGCCAATTTTGAGCTCGTGCCTAGATTTGAAGCAATAAGTTCAATGTGAGTAAAACAATGCAAAGACATGATGATCATAAGGTAAGAATAAATCACCTCTAAACACTGAATGGCCATGTTAGGTAGATCTAAAATAATGCATAAACACAACAAACTGAGATCTCTACAGTGGAACCCTAACTCAAGATCCAACAATGAATGAAATAAAACAACCTTCAAACCATACAAAGTTTGAGTCTCCTTTTAATGGTGGCCATGACTATATAAGAGCATATCAAAACCTGATCCCAAGGTGGAGAAAACAAAGATCAAAGGATCAATAAGTAGATCCATAAAAAGGAAGAGTGAGGAACTAGAAAAATAAAATGACAACCTTTCAATGAGAAACTCCAGCTCATAAACCTGAAAAAGGAGCTCAATACAAAGATACATGATGGCCAATTCAAAATAAAACCATAGAAACTAGAGATTCCATGCACAAAAATTGGTGTCCTATAGAAAATTTGGCAGGGCCTCCCCCCTTCCTCTAGAACCATCCAAAGTTTTCAATGCAAAATGAGGGTATCTTAGGGTTACAACCCTAGTTTGGAATGGTTAACCATAGGGTTGGGATAACCTTACTTAGTTAATCATGGTCAATGGTGAGTTAAGACCATATGATTTTCCCATCAATCGAGTTTTTTTCTATTTTCCATCAATGATTATATGCATGTGGCGTAATAATTTTAGCCAAGGTAGGACCAAGGCTATTACTTTTGCATGAATAAGGGTCCAAAATTTATAATTGCTAAAAGATAAAACCAGATAATTACCCATGATGAGAACATGCATGTAATCCAAACAGGGAAAGAGACAAAGATAGCTTTTAAAAATAAAGTAAAGCCAAAACTGCTTTCTTATTTGCAAACTCAACCATACACATACCTTAATCCTTACAAATAAGAAAGGTTTACTAAGTCAACAATAGGATGACCAAGCTTGAAAAAGGTCATGAAAAGCTATTTTTAGGCCTTGGAGCCTCAAGCAGGCCAATTTTAGCTTCTTATTATTGAAATTGTATTTATTTGCAAAGAAGAGATAAAATTATGCATGTAAAGGCTAAAATTAGATTTGTCTCCAATTAGCCATCTTATCTATTTTTGGATGAGCTATTTTTAGCTGAGGGTCGTGTTATATTTTGCTACTTATACCTTACTTGTGCAACTCCAAAGGGGGGATTATGTCATTATGCATACTTGTATGTAGAAATAATTGTACTTTTCCACCTCATTGAAGCAATAAAGATGATTTTTTCCTCCAATTGAAGTTTTGTGAAGTGTGATACAACATGTTGTGTGGTATGTTTTAATCAATCATTATTTCCTTTAGATGCTCATTTCTTTCCAGTACCTCCATTTAACTATTTTATAAGTTTTACAAGTCGCGTAAGTGTATATTAATGCCTTTGTGAGTGCAATATCCATTATAGAACACTTTTAGTGAAGTTTTTCATTCTTTTTGCAGTCATTAAGTGTACTTTTGTTCAAGTATAGGTCCCAAAACATTGTTATATCAACATATTTATCCACTTTCCTTAGGTTTGTGTTGTTTTCTCTCCCTAAACCTCACCAGAGAATTAGTTTAGGTGATTTACGAAGGGAACCAACCTACTCTGGAGGTTCTCCTCAACCTGAGGCACCCATAACTTAGAGGATTTCTCATTGTTCCGGCCAAAGTGTAGAGTCAAATTGCATTTCCAAGTCAAGTGTGTACTTCAGACTGATAACATGCACATCACCACTACTATAGTTTTGAAGAAATCAACTAGGTCAAGGAATCTAACTTCCTTCAATTCCAAACTCACCAAGATCCTTACTTTAAAATATTAACAAGCAAACAATCCTCTCAAACATATTCAAAGCGGTTCAAGTTACCAAGTAATTGCATTCATATATATATATATATATATATATATATATATATATATATATATATATATATGTATGTATGTATGTATGTATGTGTATGTATGTATATTATATTAGGTGTAGAACTACGTGCGCTTAAGGAATATTTAGAGTAGTATTGACATATGCGGTGCATATATTATACTTCCATCCAAAAAAACCATATTTTAGGGTCTAACACCCATAGTTAGGGTTTGAGGTTGATTTGAACTAATTATATATGGCTTTAGGATTGTGTGAAACTTAGGTTTTGACCAAAAACACATATCTAAAGCACCAAAGGAAAAAAATGTTGCATAACCACACACTAAGTAGGTACATGAATGTACAATAGGTCATAGATTGTACAACTATTATGAAGATCTGTATGGTCCTAAACTAGGTCATCTTCTAGTTTTAGTTTCACTAATGAAGCATCTTCATCATATGCAATCTTAGATTCTCTAGTCTATGAACCCAAATATCTCTTGTATTATTATGTGTAGCTAATGACACCTTCCTTCTTTTGTTTTATATCTTGTAGCATATTTTAAACACTTGTTGTAAGTGCCAATATGTTATTATAAAATTGTGTAATTAATTCTAGAATTTAATTAATTAGAATAGCTCATAGTTTCAAACCTTAAATTCCTTTTTTAGTTTTTGTGCATTCAATACCATTCTAATCTTAAGTAAATATTAAAAAAGGGTGTAAACATTTGGTGAACCCATGTCTTAAATTGAATAATTTGGCTCAAACCCTATGTGCCTTAGGGTTTTTTCTATTATTTCACTATACGATTATTTTTATCTTGTCTTTAGGCCTTCTTATCCCACTTTTGGGCACATTAATGGTTTCAAATAGTAATCTCATTATCTAATTCCTTGAATTTCTTCATCTTAAACCCCCATGTAAGGATATTATCTTTGGAATATTTCAATATGCTAAGATTCTTCTTAATACCTCCCTTAATTATGTATGGGCATGCATCCAAATGGATCTTTCTTTTTAGGAGGAATTTGCCTCTTTTATTTTTTGTTAAATCACCCCCACAAGACATCATGGATAATGGACTCCCTTTATATAGTCAAGAAATTGTATAAAATACCATGGTTAAGAGTTTTCCCATTGACAATGGCCCGGTCTTAATATTTTCAATATTTCTTTTCTTTATCATTTAGACATCCCTGTTATAGATTTATCCCCTTTAACCATTAATATTCATGGTTTTGATAATAGAAAACGTCAACCGTTGGGATAAATTATGTTTCCATACTAATGGATCTCGCACCATTCTTACCCCTTGTCATGTTATGCCAAATTAACTTATTTATAATCTTCTCTTAAGTATTCCTTGGCTAGTGTTGTCCCTTCTATCCTTCAGGATTTCCTTAAATATTATTATCAAGGGACTACATATGTTATCAAGGTTGATGGATATGATATGATATTATATTATATTATATTAATAAGTACAATGATACAAGACAATTCACAAAAAAAAAACATGTGGTAGCGAAGTGCGCCCAAAACCTCAAAAGAAAACTAGGCAAAAAAATCCTTGGAATACAACTGATTACATAGCATTAGAGAGACAAAAAAAGTAGAGAAATTAATCGCATTGCGAATTATTGTCCTACGGGGTGGGTCTTGATCATGTAGCCAAATCTAGGCAAGTATTTTACATTATCCTACAACTAGATCCAAGATGGCTTTTTGCTTCAGTTTCTTCAACAGTGACTCAAGAGGGCAATTTGGCAAGATAAAACCTAGGAAAATTGTCAGGTACAGATGTGAGGCTCCAACTATCCTGAGTATTATCCCCAACCGAGTGTAGACACCAAAATTTGGTCAAACTCCCCTTAGCCCCTAGTCAAATAACCAACTTAAACATGTTCCTCTAACCATGGCCCCTTTCACCCCACACAAATATTAATTCAATTACTTTAATTAAATTAATACCTATTCTCACAATATTTATTATTTAATTATCCTAATTAAACTAATTTCCTCCTCACCTAGACACCTCACCATAGACCTATTCATAGCATGTTTCCATAACTAACTAAGACTTAGTCCCACTTACCTTAATGAGATAAGATTTAGTTTAACCCTAAAAGCACATGCCTATTATTCCTCTAACCACATTCCCGCTCATTATAAGGGAAACTTCCATTTTTATCCGCAAGAAAAACAAACTTGGCCCAAGTGATTGCCAAGATCTGCCATTATTATTAAACCAAGGGAATCTCACCTTAACCGACGCCGGTCATCCCGAAATCAATGTTGGTCAAACAAGAACCATCATTGGTTACCATTTATTCACTTTAGGAACCTTTTGGGAGAGGTTGGCACATTCTAGAATGGAGGAGAAGAGAAGAGAGCTACATGCAATTAGGACTAGAGCATTTTCGTACCTCTAGACATCCATAGCTAGCACCAGGATAGATCTAGAGGTATTACACTCACGGTAACATTTCGGAAGAACTTCGCAGTACCAAACATCATTCCTTTGATCAACCATCACCACCATCCAACCATTTGAACCTACACCATAGTAAGTATACTTTTAACGAACATCATCTATTTCTACTTCAGTCTATTAAGTTCTTCTACCGATGTTATCAGTTTCCACTTGCACTCTCATTCCTCTACCATTTACCTACCTATAAACTCAACCATTCCTCCACCCACACCATTAAATCACCTAAATCTGACCGTTGCACATCTCTGAGTATACCTAAGACTCCCACAGACCTCTCCACCCCCTTTTTCTCTATTTAACCTCAGATCAACCTCTACAACCAGATCCCATTAAGTTTCTTTCACCCCGATCCTACCGAAGCCGGTTACCCATGACCGTTGTCGGTCCCTTTTAAACCGTCATCGGTTATACCATACTGACATCGGTCTATGTGTTTAATAACTTTGCTAATAATAGAACCAAAGAAACTTCATCCAAGTGACCTAAGAAACCTAGAACTTGACCCCGACCAGGTCCCCAAGACTGACAATTAACCCTCCATTTAGATCTGATTATAACCTAGCATGTTTTGATTAGATTTTCTTATTGTATTTGAATGAGATACCTAAATCTTATCAACTATAGTAAGAATTTGTTTATTTCTTGCATTAAGTTGTTTTAAACAGTGGATTGACAACCATCTAGGAGTGTAACACTTCCCATATCTAGCACACCCTAGGCGGTCCCACGCCATATATTGTTTAACTCTTCTTTTGTGGTCTTGTTTTCTATTTCAAGTAGTTCCTCCTAGCCAAAAGGAAGCTCTCATAGTCAACATCGGATTGAGAAGTTAGAAAGCGTGCATCAACTTCCAACCGACTAAAATGAAAGGTATTCCTCCTCATCCCATAACATTATCTATTTCATCACATTCAAAATGTAAAGAAAATGGTGAAACATTTTGGCACACCGGTGGGACCCATCAGGGGTTTTGTTGCATTTATTCATTCCTAGGTGAAAGTTGTGTGTTTGTTTCCCTTCAAAAAGCTTACACATTAATTTTTCTTCTTTGGAATCATTCTTCCTCTCTTTATTGTCTAAAAGCAATCATGTTTTTGGTGCTTTAAAAAGAACACATTCTTCTTTCTTTTCACATTGCATTAGTGAAAGAGCATTCCTCTTCCTATTCATCACTTGCTACATTGAAAATAATATTTCGATTTGGGTTTTTAAAACACTTGCATTGCATTCTGATTTGCTGCATTTTTAGTTCACATTAAAATAAGGGCAACCTATATGTTGGAAGTCATGCCCAGCTGATGGTTGACACAATTGAACCATAGAAAGCACTCTCTTTCTTCTTCTACCAAACTACACAAATCTGAATATACACATTTTATTAAATGACATCTTACCTGGGAACATCTGTCAACAATCACACGATCAGATGAATGGCAAGTACTCCCCAGCTGGTTATCTTTGTCCAGTCACCTATCAGAGAGCACCCTCCCCACCATAACATAACCTAAATCTCACCTTATAGATATCCATCTTCGTAGGACGTCTTTCAGACAAAAAATTCTATTTTGAATTCACATGGTTAGTTCTAAATATCATAAGCTAAATAAACATAAGAAAATCACTTTTAAGATCGTGTTTTTCTTAGCATTCCTCTTGACTTGTGTTTTGAGGCGTGAGACTATGAATCTACATTGTTCTTCTTCCTTACACACTCCACCATCGTAGTTTGAGTATTATGACTTTGTCTGAGTATGCCAGGGCCCCATCTTTTCATTCTCAGATTTCTAAGTTTGATTCTTCACCAAATATAATTCACAAAGACTATTTTCTTCATTGCTCTCATCATCGGTTCAAATCGATTGTCGCTCGGTTAAACCTAACTAGTGTTAGCTTTTGGCTTTCTAGTTATTTTTCCTGAATAGCCTTCATCACTCCTTATGTTCTATTTTTGGTCATCAGGGCACCATCTTATTCCCCTATGTTGATATTTCTATCATACACAGTTTCCCCATTACACATTCATCATTCATGTTTCATTTTCTGAAACCGGTGTTTTTCCACAAGAATCGCGCATCGCTTGTTGTGACCGACATCGGTTCCCCATTATCCGTCCATAGTCATCATCCCGACCATCATCGGTGTCTCTGTTTGGTTTCAAAATCCAAAATTTGACCGAGTTCACCCTCCCAGCCTCATTTTTCTTTGTTCTCATTATTTTTGTGTCATTTACAAAATACAGTCTTACCAGGTCAACACTTATCCACATGGTGTTACCTCGCAGCCAAACTAACGCTCATATATTCCACACCAACCATCAACCACTCCCACCTAGTCCCTCACCACCTTCTATCATGTCACCATGGATCTCGACCCCACCTACCACCATTGCTATAGGCAACGAGGAGTTCACACAACTCCTCGATCAGAATCTAATAGTCTTACAATTCTATCTTTCCCACTCATCCACTCAGGATTCCTCGTGTCGCTAATATATGGCATGCCTATATCCCCACTCCTGCATTAGCCCCTACTAGTTTGACGTTACCTTCACCTGCTTTACCCCCAATGGTTTCATAGCTAGGCCCCACACCCATTATGACCGCTACATCTGCAACATCACTCACACATGTAGTATCGGTTGTTCCTTCATTGACCATCAATAGCATATCCCCATCCACACCGATTATCTCATATATACCAATTGCACCATAACCCGATATGGTTTTGGTGATCCTCCCCCATTCCGCAATGTTGTCCTCTCCATCCCGCAGTCTCTTCCCCCAATCACTACTAGAGTCACTTCGACTACCCCACCTACATATACATATTATCAACAACCCCTATCTCATCCATCATTCATTTTGGGTATATGCCCTCCATGTCAGTCCCCCATTCTCAGCCTTCTTATTTAGGATCACCATACACTGGAATGCCACCCACATCACATGTTCAACACCAGCCCTCTTACACCACATGAGGCACCCTTCTATCACAACCTACCAAAGACCTCATCAAATTAATGATGGAAAGGATGCAGAAACTAGAAGCATCGGTTTTCGGCTCATGTAATTCTCTCACCTATGATGAAATCTGTAATGAGCCCATTCATCCATCCATTCCTATTCGCCCATACCCTATACATTGGGAAATGCCAAAATTCAACCACTTCAATAGTAAAGAAGACCCACAACAACATTTGCGGTCCTTCAAACATGGGTGTTACCTGATTTCCCATGATGATGCTTTACTCCTACGGACCTTCCCGATGTCCCTGACAGACCTGTATTAGAATGGTATAGTGGGCTACCCATACATTCCATCTACTCGTTTAATCAAGTAGCCCAAGCCTTCTTAGACCACTTCTCAATCAACATTGTCAAGAAAGTCACCATGATTGATCTCTATTCCACTCGACAATATGACGATGAGTCTATCGCGAATTTTTCACTCATTGGCGCAACCTAATTAACTAGCTCACATTTTAATTACCTCAAACTAAGCTCATAGAACTATTTACTCGGGCTTGCACTAGACACATTTCACCAACCCTACAAGTGCAGACCTTCCGCACCTTTGACGAGGCATTCACCATGGCACGAAAATTAGAGATTCATGCTATCGAAGAGAATAAAATTAAACTACGTAACAAAAACACCGCATTCAAATAGAATGACGCTTCTTCATTTTTGAAACCCCAGAACAACTATTCAAAATCCAAAGGATATTCCAATGTCGTGGTTCTCAAGGTTGGACCCTCTCACCCATCAAACCAAGTCAAACCTTCTTCTAATATCTCTCATGTCTAAACTTTATAGTTCAGATGAGAAAAGGGAAATTACACCCCAATAGCGGAACCATAGTCTTCTGTTTTGGAAAAACTTATTAAGGCTGGTTCCATTACCCTTCCACCTATAAAACCATACACTAGTTTTGACCGTGATCACTCCACACCCGCATGGTATAAAGAAAATGAATTTTGCAACAATCATTGTGTCAAAGGTCATAGCAATGGTAACTGCATCAACCTCAAGAATATCATCCAAGAAATGTTAGACAACAGAGATGTAGTCTTGGATAACCCAAATGCACCAGCCAACAACAACCTACATATCTTCAAAACACCATTCCCTAATCATGCCCCATTCGTTATCTCTCAAAATTTCACCCTGTAGAGATGGTTGCAGGTGTTCTAAGCTTGCAAAATTGATCTCTCTCTTTTGTAGATACAATTGAAACACCTCAGGTCTGTGGGTATACCTATTTTGACGTGAGTCTCTGGTATCAAGGTCGGTTCCTTATTGATGTATCTTAAACTAATTTTCTAGGGTATGAGGGTAAAAGAAGACTTTAAAAAGATTTAAAAATGAGGTGATACACAAAACTTGTATGAGGTATTTGACTGAGTACATGCACAATTGATATGAGAATGAATTCTTGATGCACAAGACAACAATTTTCTGTAGAATATTAAAGGCAAACACTTTGATGTATTGAGGGAAAGTATCACAACAATACTGCTAAGTTAAACATACACATTAATATCATGCAGAAATTATTGAATTTTGTAATAGGGTAAGATGATTAATCAGGGAATTCAACATTCATGAGATTAATGGGACATACACAAGACTGTAAATAATTGGAAAGGCAGAAAATACTTCTCATTCAGAGGCCAAAACTGGAAAAATCCGCTTCAACACTCCTATATCTAAAAGTCCTCTCTTTGTGCTTTTCCAAGGCACACAATATATAGAAACATTGACTCACCCACCCTTCCTAAAAATAGGCTAAAATTGTATTCGCCCATGCATCCTATTTTTATCATTTATCTATTAAATAAATGGATAAAATAAAGCAAGCTAATACAAAGAGGCATTAATAGCCATTGATTACATCTCAGTCAAACTAAAGTTGATTGTCCTATTTTTAAGAAAAAGCATGGGTGAATAATTTGCTAATAATAAAATATTGCTTGATGAGCAAGTCTCCTTCCTTGTGTATGCAAATTTGTATTCTTGTCTGTTTTGTTCTTTTGTGAAGGTATGCAAAGATACTCCTCTTCAAGAAAATAAATACCTTTGATCTCCAATACTTAGAAAAAATTATTCACCTCACTATGGGGACCACTGGGAGCACATGTGCAATCATAATGAACTCTTATTTTATGAAAAATTAAGGTAATCAAGTCTTCAAAAGGTTGCTTGCATTCTGATGTTGACCTCTGCTCTATCCCTTGTAATCACATGAAAAATTTGCATTCCAAGTCATGTTCATTCTATCATAATCAGTGGGGACCACCTGTGGCTATGAGAACTTGTATTCATTGGGTTTGTCCACTCTTGTGGACTTAGCACATTACCATGGTTTTGGAAAACACATGGAGTTACTTTGTAAAAGGATACCATGCCATACTCAACCACCTTTGATTAACACATGACCATGCAATTACTTGTTGGATTTTGAATTTTGAATGGAATAAGGTTATACTTCACCTTTTGGGTGATCATTGTATGAAAATGATTTGGTCGAATTTTGGAATATTCGGTGCTCGGACTATAGTTTAGATCCCCTTTTGATATGTGAAATGTAATAATTTTAATATAATATGGGTTGCCCCCTCGTGATGATGACTCACTCCTTTATCATTGTGTCGGTGGCATATGAAACCTAGGTCAAGTTTTCTTTGAAATTTGTAATTGATTTGAATTCGTTGATCTCTAGACTGTTAGATCTTAGGTCATCGATATCGTACCCTTGGTTAGGGTTTCAACCTTGTAATTAAAGTGGTCGGTGGCATCTTGACCATGGTGGTTTGCATTGATTTTGGAGATCGATTTGAGGACGTTGATCTTGCGTACATTTTCTTCTCTACCTTTGATTCTCTGACTGT
Source organism: Taxus wallichiana var. yunnanensis (assembly GCA_018340775.1). Taxonomy (NCBI): domain Eukaryota; kingdom Viridiplantae; phylum Streptophyta; class Pinopsida; order Cupressales; family Taxaceae; genus Taxus; species Taxus wallichiana. The sequence continues at coordinate 432,814,638 of CM031242.1, read as the reverse complement.
GGTTGCGTTTCATTTAACTCATCTCTCGAGCTCATGCAGTAAAGGTCAATCACCCTTAATGATCACTTCATTTGGTTTTCTGGCTTACGGGTGAAGCCATGGAAATTTTTGGGCTCAACACCATTGTTGAAGCCTTTTGAGCTCGGTTCATCTACAAAAATGGTTCTCTATCATTCTTGCTTCTTTTGAACTCTCTGCAGGGTCTTATGGCCGCCATTGTTGAGAACTTGAAGCTCAAAACTATGTTATTCTTTGGTCTCTACTAGTTTTTCTACGAATGTGAAGACTTTGTTCTACGGTTCCTTGTTTGATATTTGAGTTCTAAACTTTATTTCTGCTATGGATATTTCTTTGAGCTTCTGTAAATTTTCTGTAGCAAAAAGTGGTCACCATCTTTATGGATTCGAGCTCGGATCTGTGAGGTTTGTTTGGTTTATATACCTTCGTGCATCTGTATCTTATCGCCTCTAATCTCTTTTGAGTTTTCTGAGTGAATGGTTGATGTTCATCATTTTTAGGGTAACCCTCGAGCTCGGTTCCCGACTGTGAATACGTTTTCTAAGTCTATGGAAATCTGTGAGGTTTGTGGACACCATTTATGTTCCTTTCGAGATATGTTTACTTATGTAGTAAAAGAATGGCCGCCATTGTCAACCACTTTCGAGCTTCGTTCTCTTGCTATGTGCATCACTATTTGATGAGGGATGCTAAGTCTTGATCTCTGAGCATTACAACCGCTTCGTCGTTGCCATTTCAACTTTCAAGATACTTGATACTTTGTTCTTTCTGGCATTATCTTTGTGATTTTGTGGTTCCCTTGGAGATTTCAAGTTTAGATTCATTCTAGGTCCTCATTTTTCTGCTTTGAATTTGACGATCTTTCGAGGGTTTGATAACTCCAATTTAATCGATGAGTTCTTGTTTCTTACTCTAATTTCTTGATACCCATTAATGGTTTTTTCGATCAAAGCTAGGATCTGTACCTTTCTTCCTCAAATACTACAACTTGAAACTGATTTCAATGGGAATGACAAATTTCTGAAGTAATTGAATCTTTCTTTAACCTGGATATGAATGAGTTTTCTTATTCAAAGCTCCTCTACTTGTGTTTGTGTTCTGAACACTAAATGGGATTTGTTTACTTGCTACTTGCATTCATTCCTTTGATTTTTTACAAAACTTAGATGAACATGTAGTGGTTATGTATGAATGACCCATTTTCTAGATATGTATCTGCATATATATTTTCCTTTTGTGGCTCGAATCGTTGCTTTTAAACAACTTAGATCTGCATATTCTTCCTTTGATATGGGTATTTACTCCATTATTTTGCTTGAAGATGGAGATTCTGTGTTCTAAAACTTTAGATGCCTTCTCCACTATTTTCAAGTTCTGAGATGGATTCTCTTACATTTTTCTCTGTATGAGCTTTCTGTGAGTTGATTCCTTTTGGAGCTTCCTCTAATCATTCTTCATTGTCCTGATTTTGTTAATCATGGCTCGTGGATGACATTACTTCCACTCATCATAGCATTTTTCACCATTCTCATTTATGTTTTGACATATTTGCACTCCTTAGTGAATTTTGTTCATACCTATAAAATATGGGAAATTACATTATCTCTAAGTCTGCATCTATATCTTATCCTTGTCAGTTCTTATTGCTTCTGAAAACTCTCCATATTTATGCTCTGTTTCACCTTTTAAGCCTCCTTGGTTAATTTATCTTGGCTCTTTGTTGTCTAGATGAGTGTATCAGAGTCATCTTATCTTCTGAACATGTTCACTTACTTTCTTTGTATATTCATAACAAATTGTTTTAAATCTTGTAACTAACCATTAAATTCTAGACATGTTGAAACAATTCTTTTGTTCTTAAAATCGTACCTGTTTGATTTTGTTGGTAAAGCATGACTGTTTGATAAATTGGATCTCATTCAGTTGACTGAAATGAACTTGATCTTAATCTTTTCTTGATCTGATTCCTTGCTTAAATAATTGTACTTCCTTGATATTTTATGTGCACACATATTTGCTTCATTTGAAAAATGTACTTCTAGAATGGCTACACTTTGTAAGATTACCTTGAAACTCCATTTTTCTTTAGTTTTTAAGCTATAATGAGTGTTCCAAAGTCCTTCACCTTGATGACTGAAAGTATAGTTCCATTTCTTTTATACTTAAATATTGCATTTGATCTTTATTACAACTTTAAAATGCATGATGGAAAATTTAAAATGTCAATTTTACATGGCAAAGCCCTATCAAACATTTCTCGATTTACTTATTTTATTATGTTTCAGCTGTAATCTTATCTTTCCAATTAACTTCAACCTTTATATTCTGATTCTTCTCGCTTCACCTTTGAGTTGTATTATGAAACATGTACTTTATCTTTGAGTGACAGAAGCGTGCATGCCGTGTCTCCTTTGATCTACACTGTAACTTCTTCTATTTCTAGAATAGATACTAAAATTTGATTTGCAATCTTCCTTCATACCAGTATGTACTTATGATTTATTCCAATCTTGATGTACCATAGGATATAATTCATTGAACTCTATAATCTTTATCTAACACTGAGGACTGTAAGACATGATTCATTTTTTTCTTGACTGTAACATGTACTTATACACTTAAGAAAATAGTTAGAAAATATTTAGGCTTTTTGGCCTCTCTTGTGTTTCATGGTTTTTCTTTTCTTCTCTCTCCTTATTTCTGAGTGAGTAAATCATGTATGTTGTTACAGAAAAGTAATTTATCAGTTGTGCCTTTGATCTTTATGTAATTTATATCTCCTGTTGTTAAGAGATCCATCTGCACAAATCTGGATAGTATAGGAATATGGATTAACCCTAAGCTCATAACTGACATTTTTCTCTTTTCTGTTTTTAGGTACAATGCTTTTTGCCAAACAGTGAAGATGATGATGTCAAAGATGGAGTTGGAGATACATCAACCACAATGAAAGAAACCCCCCAAGGCAATGATGGGTTCATTCATACTCTTCTACTTTCTTTTTCATGCATATGTACCTCTTACTTCAGTAGTTGTATTTTACTTTTCAGTTACATCCCATGGCTAGTGTGGGAACATTTGAAATTCCTTATGAATAAAACATTGAATTATGAACTTGAGTTGTGTATTTCTTTCTGCATTTTAGCTTTCTACATGGATTGTATGATGAATTAAACAACTCAATAATATAATTGAATCTCATAATCATGAAGGAAAGAACCTTAAATAATACCTGTAATATTTAGTAATGAACTCTGATTACTGCAATCTGTAGTTATGATTATTGTTCCAAATCTTAACAATTCATTTATTCTGTAATTCAATGTCTTCATCAGGATAACACATATGTTATTTGGGGCTTTGTGTTCTTTTGTTAAAGATAGGCATGAAATTATAGACTATGTGATCTATTATGTTTTATGACATCACACATAGCTGCAGATTTCATGTAATCATTAATTAATTCAAAAGAAACAATATGAACTGAAAGAACCTCCCCTAGTTTAAGTTCACTTCACCAATGCTATCCATCATAATGAAGTTTTGATTTTCCCATTTTTTCACAAGTGTAAAAGTTGTCAAAACTATCTTCCAACCAAATTGGTGACGCTTCAACCAATGGTAGCAATGACCATGAATTCCACATTAGTTTTGATGAAATACGAGTTGCTCACCAATTGCTCCCAGTCTCTTCCATAAAAGAAATCCTAGCCCGAACTCCCCTACCTGCACAAGAACCTATTTCATCTACTCCTCTACCCATAGAGGGACCCCCTTCATTTTCTCCTTCATCCGTGAAAGATCCCATAATTATCACTCCGCCTCTTGCCTCTTAAATTACTGAGAAGTCGTTAGTAGAACCTCTCCTACCCATAGGGGACACATGTCCACTCCCTACACCATCGCAAGGAGATTCTACCTCATCTTACCCATCATCTCCTTTACCCATAGAGGATCCTGTAGAAACACCATTGCCTTTAGGTGACCATTCTCCATCATCCTTCCAAGATCCTATTGACTTGTTTTCAGCTCTCTTACCCACAGAGTATGAACCTAACCATTTCCCTATTTCTCAAACATATTTTACAAGGAGTGCTACTCGATCCACATCGAACCCGCTTACAGCAGTACCATTTTCATGCTTGGCCAATTACCTAGATTATGTTGATAGAGCCTTGTTTTGGGGATGTCTTCTACTTCCTGCTTTAACCCAAATCACTCAAATCTCCACAATCTATCCAAAAGTGTTTCAAGCCACCAAACCAAACATAATCATGGCTATTGGAACACCTTCCATTTCATTTCCCACAACCCAACACACACCTATACCCAAACACCTTCCCATGCCTATATCATCTCCCTCACCTAAACCCATCACTACCTTAGGGGTCATGCCGACATCGAACCTTACTCATCCACACATCAAATTAGATTTAGCCACATCTTCTTAAACCAACACTAAACTCATTCTTTCCCCTAAAAGGAAGACCCAACCTTCTAGGCCTCATACACTAACCTCGCCTACCACACCGTTGTCACCTTCAACCCTTTCGTCCATCCTAGGACCTCACCCCTCAACCCTGGCCAAACAAATTTCTTCCACCAATAAACTAAGAAGGTAGCGGTTCACCTCATCATCACGACCCTCCAATATACCCAAGCAATCCACACAACCCCGCTATCACCCGTGACCTTCTTACCACCCATACCACCACTACCTTCCATAAATTCTTCACTACCCATGACACTCTCCTCTCTTCCACTCACACATTCTACCCAACCTCTACCAACCACCTCCACCACAATTCAGTTGCCCCCATGGGTAACTCACCCCCTTCCACCATCTTCTTTTCCTTCTACATCTCATACCCTCATGTCACCTTTACCCAAGAAGGTGCAACCCAAATCTAAGAATCCACTACCCTCCAATAAGGTAGTCAAACCAACCAAACCTTCCATCACCAACTCTTCTACCACACCTTTACCCAAACAAATGCCCGTAAGATCCAAGACCACTCCACATACCAAACTAGTGGACCAACCCATTCCCCCTCCTAAAAAGCCTCTTCCTTCACAATCAGTCACACCTGTACCCAAACCGACACTCACCTCCCATTGTGATCCGTTAGCGGGGTCCTACGCCAAAATTTTAACCAATCTCCTAGAGACTTCCATCATCACATTACCACCACTTCAACCTTATGATCCTCTCAAACCCAAACCAAAAATGTTTGATGAAACCAAGATTTGTGCCTATCAACGTGTGCCAGGACATAATGTTGAAAATTGTAAGGCCTTGAAGACCGTTCTTATCCAAATTTTTCCTCCTAAGCATAATTTTGATGATGATAATATTCTTGATGAGGACCTCATTCCACCTTCACCAATCTCCCTAAATATTCTTCCATTACCTACTCATTGACCAATATCTCCACCCCCATAACCCTTTTATGTCCCCCAAAATTTGAGATCAACATGGTCTATATTAGAGAGTTTGCCAAACCACCACCTAAATGTCAATGCGCCCTACTCATTTCACAAGGCTCTTATCCACCGCTATGATTTTTACCTTCATGTCATTATACCTTCCATGGCACACCCTCTCCATCTACCTCCCCTCATATTAACATAGTTCATGTTTCCACCCGTGCTCAGAAAGACAAAGGATAGGAAAAGGAAACTAGCCCATCAACCAACCCTATACCCAACATACCATTTACACCCACACCCAAAGTCACATTTCGAGGTCCCGCATATCCTATTTCTAATGGGGTCACACATCACACAATGCTAAAAGCATTGCACCAATCCTCCATCAAAATGTCTTTATATGACCTCAACCAAACCTCTAAGTCATGTCGTCAATCCCTCATGGAGGTTCTTCAATCTATTGAGGTTTTACCAAATTACCCACGCTCGTAGCCCCCTTCTGTCCATCGGGGCTTTGTGTTCTTTTGTTGAAGATAGTCATGAAATTAAAGACTATGTGATCTGTTACATTTTGTAACAACACACATAGCTGCATATTTCATATAATCAGTAATTAATTCAAAGAAACAATATGAACTGAAAGAACCTCCCCTAGTTTAGATTAGCTTCACCAGCTTCTATCCATCGTAACGAAGTTTCAAGTTGCCCATTTTTACACAAGTGCAAAAATTGTCAACATTTTTGGCGATCCTGCGGGGAAAGCTGCCTGCTAGCTTGTAAACCAGTGCCTTTCTCTTATCCATTGGGTATGGAGTCCATAGTATGTAACCAAAATTTGTCTTTCTGAAGGTCTAACCCTTTCAAAACAAAATAAAACTGTAAAGGATCTGGTAAACCAGATCATGTATGAACAACACTTATTGAAGGGAAGTCTTACTCTAAACGTAGGATTTTCAATAACAATTTTTGAGAAACATACCATTCACAGGAATGGGAAGTTCCTCTCCATTTAGCCTTGAGAGCTAAAAAGCATTGTGTTCTTTACAAGCTGAAATCATGTTAGGACCACTCTAGATTGTATTGAACTTCGTGTGTCTTCCTTGCTTTGCACAATCAACATCCCACTTCAAGACAATATCTCCTTCATTGAAGATTATGAACTTAGCCTTCTTATCAGAAGTATTCTTCATCCACTTCTAATTCTTTTCCATGTTTACATGAGCTTGATCTCTTTGCTCTTGTAATTATTAATTCTTCATCCACTTCTAATTCTTTTATGATGTTTACATGAGCTTGATCTCTTTGCTCTTGTAATTTCATTAATTCTACATAACGAACAAAACATTGACAATTTTCGCACAAAGACAAAAAAGTGATCCAACTCGAAACTTCATTATGATGGATAGAATTGGTGAAGTATACATAAGCTAGGGGATATTCTTTCAGACAATTATGTTCCTGTTGAATTAATTAATGATTAGATGAAATCTGCAGCTATGTGTGTTGTTACAAAACATAACAGATCACATAGTCTAAAATTTCATGCTATCTTCGAAAAGAACACAAAGTTAAGGAAAACTATGTTTTCTTGATGAAGACACCGAATTATAGAATAGATGAAGTGTTAGGTTTCGGAGTAGAAATCATGACTCGATTATAGAAATCGAGTTCATTACTTTGGATGTTACATGTATTCTTTAATGTTCTTTCCTTCATGATTAATACATTCAATTATATTATTGAATTGTTTAGTTCATCATACAATCCATATCAGAAAGAAGAAATGCCGAAATAAATATGCAACTCAATTTCTCAAGTCAATGTTTTATTCATAAGGAATTTCAAATGTTCCCACACAAGCCATGGGATGTAACTAAAAGTAAAGTACAACTACTAAAATAAGAGGTACATATGCATGAAAGATAAAATAAAGGAGTATGAGTGAACCCATCATTTCCTTGGAGGTTTCTCCTTCGGTTGATGCATCCTCATCTTCATCTTTGTTCCCTCTCCATCTTCACTTCCAAAAGCACTGCACCTGAAAAGAAGAAAAGAAAAAATCATCAGTTATGAGCTCAGGGTTAATCCATATTCCTATACTATCCTAATTTGTGCACATGGATCTCTTAATAACATGAGACATAGATTACTTGAAGATCAAAAGTATACATGATTTACTCACTTAGAAATAAGGAGAGAGAAGAAAAGAAAAACCATGGACATAAGAGAGGCTAAAAAGCCTAAATATTTTCTAACTATTTTCTCAAGTGTGTAGGTACAGGTTGTAGCCAATAAGAAATAAATCATATCTTATAGTCCTCACTATAGATAAAGATTGCAGAGTTCAATAACTACTATCCTATGGTACATGAAGCAGATGAGTCTAATTACATTCTAGAATGAAGGAATAATGCAACTCAAAGTTCAACAACTATTTTAGGGATAAAAGAAGTTACAATATAAAACAAAGGAGAGAATTGTAGAAAAAAGTACATGTTTCAGATTGCAACTAAAGAAGAAGAATAAAAATTTAAAATCTGAAATTAAATCAAGATAAGATTATAGCTAAAATAGATGAGAAGGAAACATGAGAAAATTTTGACAAGGCTTTGCCATGTAAAATGGACATTTTACGTCTTTCCATCATGTTATTTTAAACTAATACATACTTTAAAAGCTATATGTAAATCAAATAGTAATGCAAAAAGCAGATAATGCATGGCATGATCAAAGATAACGCTTATCATATTTTTTTCCAAACAACAAGCCATGAAGCATCTAAATGAACTGATACATTATGTAATTTAAGTTACAAAAACACTTTCATACAATGCATCGAACAAATACAAAATGCTACAATAGCGATGGAGTACAACTACGACAAGTAGAGTCATTTTTTTGAATATGAAGTCATAACAGTCATGTAATCAAAGAAAGATTCAAGACACAAGTTTGATACAAGGTTTACATGGTTGCAAAAAAAGTAAAACACCCAAGTAACAATTAAAAAAGGGAATACCATACAACTTTTGATTTACAATTAGGCCATTCCAATCAAGTGCTGCTATTTAATTGATCATTTCATACTTCAAGTCTTCATAAATTCAAGCTCAAAGAATCATTCAAATACAACTCAATGGATAGAATACATAATGCAATAATGATAAGAGTACATTTTCAGTCTACAAGGTTTCAGTGTGAAAACAATCAGGTATAAATATATCAAAAAAGGACACAATCACAGGTTCAAGAGATGATCAAATGACATAGTCTTTATTGAAGGAAGGTATATTTTCAAGTATTCAACAAGTGAATGTTAAAGTAGTAAATTTAAGGAACATTATTTCACATAGTCTACATGCTTCTAAAAGTTACCACCATGAGTTATGAAAAGGACAGAGTTATGATTTCCATGAATATACAAACTACAGTTACTACAATTGATGACTGAGAAAGCATACAACTGTAACACTATGAACTCAAAGAGAAATGATTTTAAGTGATACAAAAGATATTACCACAAGAGAAGAACAATATTCAAAGCTCATCAAATTCAAAGATAGTGTTTTCAGAATAAGCTACAACAACTTGATGCTAGAAAAATATGTAAGGAAGCAAATAAAACTTCAAAATTCAATGCACAGTCGAATGGTGAGACCAAACAATAAAAGCTAAAACCAAAACTTAGAGATTTTAACATGGTCTTGAGTCACTAAGAAATTCTTCATGAGTTTCAGAGATCAAAACAATGAAGGTCTAGGGTCCCAGAGAATGAAGAAAGTGACGAAGAATGCTCCAAGATCATTCTTAGAAGGAACCCAAAGGAGCTCAAAATAGAAAATAGAGAGTCTGAGATCGAAATATCAGTCATGGCTGAGCCATTCAAAGTCTTTCAACAAGTTCAAAGAAGATAGAATGCAAAGCATAATCAATAATATCTAGGGTTTCCAGAAAAGGCTCAAGGATTGATCAAGAACAAGCTTCAAATCAGAGACACATGCATACCCAAGGCCAATGGTCATAAACCCTCGAAATCATCAAAAAAGAGAGTTTTTATGCATCATAAAATATAAATTAATTCATAGATTAGATTCAAGATAGAATTTATAAGGAATGAAAGTGAGTAGCAAGTAAATAGAGCTTTAAATCATATTTAGAACACAAACTCAAGTGGAGGAGCTTTGAATCAGAAATGCATTCATATCCAAGTTAAAGAAATATTGAATTATTTCATAAATTTGTTATTCCATTTGAAATCAGTTTCAAGTTGCAATATCAGAGTGAGAAGGGTATAGCTCTGGCTAGAAATCACAAAACCCATTAATGGGTATCAAGAAATTAGAATAAGAGACAAGAACTCACCGTTTATAATCAAAAAATCATAACTTTCGAACAACTGAATGATGAAACAAGAAATCCATATGCTCATGAGAAGTTTTGAACTCGTGAGTCAAGCAGGAAAAGAAATCACAAAACCCACAAATATTTTCAAGAGTTTCAGTGACATATCCAAGGAAGAAAATGAAAATAGAAGTGTACGTGTGCAAGAGAAAAATTATCTCACCTATAACCACTCATGGTGAAATTACATTACCTATGATTCACTCACAAATATCATCGAGAGGCATAAAACCGAAAAATTCATAAAGCTCAAGAAAACAACCTTAGCGAAACAAAGCTTTCAAAACTCAAGACAAAAATAAATTACATGTGTTCAAGCCCCAAAATCTTGTAATCCATAAAAAAATAAAAACTAAGCTCAAAGTCTAGAATAATGGCGGAACCTCCCAAAAGGCTTACTTAGGAAAAAACTCTAAATAATCGAAGAAAAATATATATATGCTCAAAGAAAAATTACTAAAGGCCGAAAAAATGGACTTAACCAAGCTTTTAAAACTTCAACAATGACGTTGAGCCAAAAATTTTCCAGGGCTTTTCCCACAAGCCGAAAATCCAAAATGAAGTGATCATTAAGGTCAAGTGATCTTTTCCATGAAAACTCGAGAGATGAGTTAAATGAAACTCAACCATAGTCAAAGAATCAAAGGTAGAGAAGAAAAGGTACACAAGATCAACATCCTCAAGTCAATCTCCAAAATCAACGCAAACCACCATGATCAAGATGCCACCAACCACTTTAATTGCAGGGTTGAAACCCTAACCATGGATTATAGATCGATGACCTGAAATTGAATGGATCAGAGATCAACAATTAAAAAATGATAAACAATATTCAAAACAAACTACGATGATCAAAATATCACCCACAATATTAAATGTTAAGGTCAGAAACCCTAATCATGGGTTGGAGATCAACGACCACTAAATCAAAAGGACACATGATCAATGCTCAAAATTGATCACCAAAACAAAGTAAACTCCACCCAAGTTAAAATACCACCACCGAAAAATGCATAAGGAAGGGGTGAGTCATCATCAGAGGGGCCAACCCCATTTTATTAAAAAAATTATTTGCATTTTGACTTAAGGGGATCAACTATAGTCCAATCTCCAAATGAATCAAAAGCCAATCAATCATGTTATGCAATGATCACCCAAAAAGGTAAGGTTAAACCATGGTCTATGTCCAATCAAATGCAAAGGTGGGGATGACAACTATATAATATAATGATAATAAAAAAGGTGGCAGACCTTATAATATTCTTAGTCCACAAAGGTGGTCGAGTGTATTGTGGTGACTTTTTAAAAAAAAAGTGCCCCTTATCTTATTTCAAAACCAATAATGTGCTAAGTCCATCAAGGATGGCCAAACCAATGGAGACCAAAGATTAAGTGCAAGGGTGGTCCCCACTATTTGATAAATTGGTTATGACTTGGACTGAAAATTTTCATGTGATCACAAGATTAGACAAGGAATGTCAACATCAAAACCTAAGCTTGGAGGTGGTCCCCATCAAGTGGATATTTGGATGAATTATTTTTGCAAGGTATTGCAAATAATGTAATTAATTTTTCTCACTCACAGGGAGTATTTTTGCATGCCTTCACAAGAGGACAAATCAACAAGAGGAAAAAATCTACATGCACTAGGAGAAGACTTGCTCATCAAGCAAGATTTATTATTAGCAAATTATTCACCCATGCTTTTCTTAAAAATAGAATAGTCAACTACAGTTTGACTGTGATGTAATCAAAGGCTATTAATGCCTCTTGTATTAGTTTGCTTTATTTTATTCCTTATTTATTATTAAATAAAGGATAAAAATAGAATGCATGGGCAAGTACAACCTTAGTCTATTTTTAGGAAGGGTGGGTGAATTAATTTTGCTATATATTGTGTGCCTTAGCAAAGCACAAGGAGAGAAATTTTATATACAGAGTGTCAAGCAATTTTTTTCACACATTTTTCCCTTTGAATGTGAAGTATTTTCTACCTTTCCAATTATTTGCAATCTTGTGTATGTTTCCATTAATCTTGTGAATGTTAATTCCCTGATTAATCATCTTACCCTATTGTGCAATTTTAGTAATTTTTCTATGCATGATATTAATGTGTATGTGTTAACTTAGCAAAGTTGTTGTGATTTTTCCCTCAATACATCAAAGTGTTTTTCTTTAATATTCTACAAAAAAATATGTTGGCATGTGCATCAAAATTCATTCCATATCAATTGTGCATGTACTCAGTCAAAGACCTCATACAAGTTTGGTGTATCACCTCATTTTAATTTCATTTTTACAATCATCTTTTACCCTTAAACCCCAAAAATCAGTTTAGGATACATCAATAAGGAACCAACCTTGATACTAGAGACTCACCTCAAAATAGGTATACCCACAGACCTGAGGTGTTTCCATTGTATCTACGAAAGAGAGAGATAAAATTTGCAAGCTTAGAACACCTACAACCATCTCTCTACAGGTGCACTTTCGAGAGATAATTTTTTGCATGCCTGTGGGACCACGAATCAGATCTGCATGCAAGTTATAGATATTCATAGTAGATCTATGATAGATTTACAGTAGATAAAAGTTACTTTCGGACAACAAGCTACAAAATAATTTATTCTAAAGATTTAAAGATCTATTTGGTGACTCTAGTAGGGCTGATTTCAGACCAATATTGCAGCATGTTCCATGCCTAAAGTAACTACAAGATCATCGGTAAGAGGAATTCCTTCTGAGTTTATTTCTTTACCTTTGAATTTGTAAAGAAGGAGAAGAGTTGGTAATACTTTACCTTATAATAGGCCTAGTTTTGATAACCTCCTCCTAATATTCCTTCACCACGTATCAATTTCTCTATTCAGATCCCATTTTTTCAAATGGCTATTCAACCACCTAGGAATTTTGTGACCTTTACTAATGGCAGCCCATTAGTAATCCCAGTTTATCATGACATCCCTAATGCTGCCATGAAAAGTTTTCCATCATTCACTAGTGAAAATCAGGTTACACCTATAGAGCACATTAAAGATGTTGCAGCCTTATGTGCAGTTCATAATATCACTCATGAGGATGTAGCTTTGAGACTTTTAGTTGCATCCCTTAAAGGACAAGCCTTGTAATGGTATAGAAATCTAGAGATTGGATGCATAAGAACTTGGGATGATTTAGGTGGTAAATTTCTGAAACAATTTCAAGATAATTCAGATCATTTATCTCTCATAGAACAACTATCTCTACCATTAAAAGAGCTCCCAATGAATTTATGTCTAGTTTCAACATCCATTTTTCCAGAACTTGGGAAAGAATTCCAGCAAGTGTCAAGCCTCAAGCTGATCATGCTTTTCTTTATTATCTTAGAGCATTAAATAATGATATTTCAACTATGATTCAGTCTATGGGAGGAGAGACTCTCCCAATGAGCTTATGATATCACCATCCGAGCTGAAAATAGTCTTATTCAAGCTGAAAATTAGCACCAAGGCCTTCAATGCCTTTTTTGGCAGATTTAGCTCCTATCCCACATCCTATCACAATTATAGAACCCGTTGTTGCAGCCCCCATCGATGATGTTTTTAAAGCTTTGCAGACTATGGGGAACAAGCTGACTTCAATCAAGAATAGGCTTGCATTACCTAACAGACCTTATCAGCTCCTTATCAACAAAACCAACAAAATAGGCAGCCTTACCAAGCAAATCAAAATTATAGGCAGCCTTATCAACGAAAGGCAAGTTTGACCCAAAGGCTCCTAGTTCATCTAACACTTTAGTTCTAGTTAATATGGCTACAAAGAGTGGTGTCAACCTTGTAATCAACCTCATTCAACTGCAAGTTGCCCAAATGCTTTTTTGAACATAAGTCTTGTTGCACAACCTCAATCTGAGACATTGTTCATGCCTCAAATGGAGGGTGGGCAACAAGATACTTAGGTTCAGAAGGCACCTGAATAGAACTTAGTCAGTTTCAGTGAGGATGATTTCATTGCAGTTACTACTAGGGCTCAAGAAAAGGCTCAGAGAGAGTAAAAAAAAAAAATAGGCCTGTTCTACCTACTATCACTTGATAAAACAACTATAAGCCCAAAACCAGCTAACAATGTTGTTGTTCCTCAAAAAATAGTAGGTGTTATAGCTGGTAAAGAAAGCAAAAAAGCTACAGCCTGATCCAAGAAGGTTATTTATACCTCAAATATCAAAAGCAATTGAAGCAAAATCAAGTTTTTGCCAAAGCCTATGCTAAAACAATAGAATCTATCTCTAAAATCTATTTCTTCTTTTAACATTGTTGATGTAATGAAAAAACATAATGTTAACATCTCAATGTGGGATGCTCTAAGTATTCCAGACAACAAGATTTACTTTCTCATGAACTAGCTAAGCTAAGCAATTTCTTCTAAAACAACAGAAAAGGAAGTCTAAAAAGCAGACATGGTCCTTGAACAATGGAACAAGACCACATCAAAGAGGTTAAATGGATGGTTCAGAAAGTCTTAAATGCTCATGACATCAAGAAGCCACCACCATTTTATCTATCACTGATTATTGAGAGAACATCTTGTTCATAACTATATGGTGGACATCAGTGCAAGTAGCATAGTTATGCCAAAAGCAATTGCAGAAAAATTGGGTCTGCAGTATGAACCTATAGAAAAGAGTGTCCTATAGTTGATGGAACTACAACTAATATAATTGGTGTCATCAGAAATCTAGAGGTAACATTGCATGCTTGCCCAAATGTTTCCATTCTGCAAGATATTATTGTTGTAGATTTACCTCCTTACTTTGCTATATGTTTATCAAGAGATTTCACAACAAAAATAGGAGGTTATCTCTCTTCAGATTGGTCTTTCTTGTTTTTCACTACACATTATGGGACCAAGGTTACTATCAATTCAGAACCATTGGCCATTTCACATTGAGCCTCACGCTTCTAATGCATTAGCTAATTATGTAACCTTAGACCAGTCTGATTTTGATAATACAACTCATATTTCAGCATTGGATGGTGTTTCTAACCTGTTTATGGATGAAAAGACACATGAAGAACATGCTCATGATCCTTTCAAAGAAGTTGAAGAACATTTTTTTGGTGTGTATTGCTTGCATGAAGAAAACACACCAATTCCCTTGTTGTCCAAAACAAAAAATGCAATGGAAGGGATTTGGAAGCTTCATTTCGATGGAGCTAAAAACAAGAAAGGACAAGGAGCAGGTTTGATGCTCACTTCCCCAACAAATGAAAGGTATTTCTCAGCTTTGAGTCTCCAATTTTCATGCACTTATAACGTAGCTAATACGAAGCATTAATTCATGGCTTACTTTGGGCCAGAAAGAGAGGTATTAGCATGCTACATATTTTTGGTGATTCTAAGTTGGTTATCAATCAAGTAAGAAATTTTAATGTTTGTAAGAATCCATTAATGAAGTCTTACAGACATAGAGTTTTAGACTTAATGGAATATTTTGAAGCTATTAACATCCAGTCCATTCCTAGAATAGAAAATAAGCATGCAGATAGACTTGCAAAGAATTGGTGCTAGTTTTGAAGTGCTGGAACAGATTGAAAATAGAAAAATTCAGCCTCATATAAAGCTATTGATTGTTGTCAGGCCTTCGATACTTGATAATGATTTGAATTGGCAAGGTTTTTGAAAATGATGATCAAATCTAGGTTTTTACAACAAGAAGCTAAATTTTCTATAGTAAATCAAGATAAATTACAACACTTATATGGTGACCAGATTGTTCAATTAAAGACAAATAAACTACCTCGAGGTCTGGTCACATTAGAAGACATCTTTAACACTAATGATCAGTTAAGGAAGGTCAAGACTAAGATGTCAACAAATGCTAATAATTATGAGGAGATCTCAATTGATGAAGGTAAAAATTTGTTTCTCGAAAAGGTATGTTCTTTAGCTAAAAAACATTCTTTTATTAATCTTTGCAAGGAATTTAAAGATGTTTTCACTTGGAAATACCAAGACCTAAAAGGGTTTGATCCCATTTTAGCACAACACACTATTGAATTACAACCAAATTCCAAGCCAGTTAGGTAAAATAGAGGCCTGTAAATCCCAAAATAGAGCCTCTAATGAGGAAAGAGTTATCTAAGTTGATCGAATCAGTATTATCTTTCCAGTTAAGCATTCAAGTTGGGTAGCCAATCTTGTTCCTATTAGGAAGAAGAATGGAGAAATCAGATTATGTGTGGATTTTAGAGATCTTAATAAAGCTTCATTAAAAGATCACTACCCACTTCCAAATATGGATCATATTTTGAGAACAATTTCTGGTTCAGATAGACTATCTCTTCTAGATGGTTATAGTGGATACAATCAGATTTTAGTCCGAGAAGAAGATAGGTACAAAATAACTTTCACCACTAAGTGGGGTACTTATGCTTACAAAAGAATGCCTTTCGGCCTTTCAAATGCTTGGTGCAACATTTCAACGTGCAATGGACATGGATTTTCATAGCTTGTTAAATAAATGCATCCTTGTTTATTTAGATGATGTTACTATATTCTCAAAAAATTAGAAGAACATCTAATACATCTAAGGTAGACTTTTCAGTTATGCAGATAGTTTGGAATATCTTTGAATCCACTAAAGTCTATCTTTTTAGTACATCAAGGTAAATTTCTTGGTCATATTGTTTCTAAACAAGGTTTGGCAATTGATCCTTTCAGATCGAAGCCATATCACAACTATCATTACCTCATCATAAGAAGGCATTACAAAGTTTTCTTGGAAAAATCAACTTTGTTAGAAGATTTGTTCCAGATTTTGCAACATTGGTGAAACCATTGACAACTATGTTAAAGAAAGAGAAAACTTTCTCTTGACCAATGAAGGGAGAGAAGGGTTTGAAGCAATTAAGGCAAGCCATCTCTCAAGCTCCTACTCTTGCAAATCCAAATTTTGATAAAGATTTTACAATGTATGCACTTGCAGGAGCTGAAACAATCTCAACCATATTAACTCAAGTTAATGATGAAAATGTTGAGCAACCAATTGCTTTCTTTGGACAAAGCTTGCATGATTATGAAACAAGGTACACATTTCTTGAAAAACAAGTACTTTCAGTAGTCGAGGGACTAAAGAATTTTAAGTACATGCTTTCAAACAACAAAATCATGTTCTTGTTTCTCATCCAAGTGTGAAAGCTTTCTTGTTAAATAAAGAATTGAATGAGAAAAGAGCAGGTTGGATAATGAAGGTCATGGAATATGATGTTGATATTCGTGTTGCAAGATAGTTCGAGGAAAAGGCTTGTGTGAACATCTAATTGCTGATATGGAAAAACAACAAACTACAAACCTAAAATTCAAAACAACATGCTGAAATTACATATCAACAATCAAACATCATGGTTCAACAAGAAAATCAACAACCTGAACTTGCTCAAGAAGTTCAGGAATCAAGATGGATGACTGATTTAGTTAACTATCTACAACATGGCATCTATCCGGAAGGTATGGACAAATAATAAATGAAGGTATTTCAGATTACAAGTTGTACCCTATGTTTTTATTGATGGTGTATTATTCAAAAAGGATATAAATGGAATCTTGTTGTGATGTGTTGACTATGATAAAATTCAGCAATTATTATCAGAATTCCATGAAGGACCTGTAGGAGGTCATTTCTCAGCACGTACCACAACCTTAAAATTATGAAAGCTAGTTACTATTGGCCCAACATATTCAAGGACTATTTTGAATGGATTAGAAAGTGTAAGAAATGTGCTTTCTTTGTTGGAAAAGAACATTTAGCTTCACTTCCCTTACAGCCTATTTTCAGTTGATCAACCTTTTATGTAGTGGGGCTTGATTTTATTAGCATGATAAAACCCACCTTCATCACAAGGACACAAGTGGATTTTGACTACTACAGATTACTTTACACATGTTGGACTGAAGCAATAGCCTTGAAAGATGCTAATGAAACTTTGATACTATCCTTTTATGAAGGTATAGTTTACAGATTTGGTGTCCCAACAACTATCATATCAGATAATGCTTTAGCATTTCTTGGTGCAAAGGTAACAAATTGGGCTATTAACCATGGAATTTATCTAAGTTCTTCATCTAATTATTACCCACAAGGTAATGGGTTAGCTGAAAGTACTAACAAGAATCTTTTAAGGATCATCAAAAGAACACTCAAAGATAACCAGAGAGCTTGACATCTAATGTTGAATTCAACACTTTGGGCTGATAGAGTGACTCCTAAAAGATCAGTTGGCAATTCACCATACAAGCTTGTTTATGAAGAGAAGCAAGAATGCCTATTTCAGTTGAGTTACCCACATTAGATTTTTTTGCATCAAATGGAGTTGCTTGAAAATGAACCATTGCAGGTTAGTTATGCAAATTAATGGAATTACAAGAGCTAAGAGATCAAGCTCATGTAAACATGGAAAAGAATCAGAAATAGATGAAGAAGACTTTTGATAAGAAATCCAAATTCAAATCTTCAATGAAGGAGATATTGTGTTAAAGTGGGATGTTGATCGTGAAAATCCAGAAGACACACAAGTTTGATACAATTTGGAGTGGTCCTTACATGATTTCATCTTGCAAAGAACACAATGCTTTTCAGCTCTCAAGGCTGAATGGAGAGGAACTTCCCATTCTTGTGAATGGTATGTTTCTCAAACACTTGTTATTGAAAAAATCTTACAATGTCTGTTTAGAGTAGGATTTCCCTTCAATAAGTGCAGTTTCCTACACATTGCAATGTTTTTCAATTCAATAAGTGCATTCATGCACGTGATCTAGTTTACCAGATCCTTTCCCAGTTTTAGTTCATTTTTGAAGGGTTGACCTTCAAAAGGCATATTTTGGTTACATGCTTTAGACTCCATGCCCAATGGACAAGAGCAAGGCACTGGTTTACAAGCTAGCAGGAAGCTTTCCCCACAAGATCACTAAAAATGTTGACAATTTTTTGCACTTGTGCAAAAATGGCCAACTCAAAACTTCATTATGATGGATAGCATTGGTGAAGTATACCTAAGCTAGGGAGGTTCTTTCATACAATATTGTTATTGTTGAATTAATTAATGATTACATGAAATTACAGCTATGTGTGTGTATGTTAAAACATAAATAATCACATAGTCTACAATTTCATGCTATCTTCAAAAAAAGAACACAAATCCCCAAGGATAAATGTTTGTCTTGATGAAGACACTAAATTGTAGAATAGATGAAGTGTTAGGTTTTGGAGCAAAAATCATGACTATAGATTACAAAATCAGAGTTCATTACTGGATGTTACAGTATTCTTTAATGTTCTTTCCTTCATGATTAAGACATTCAATTATATTATTGGTTGTTTAGTTCATCATACAATCCATATCAAAAAGTAGAAATGCAGAAAGAAATACACAACTCAATTTCACAATTCAATGTTTTATTCATAAGGAATTTCAAATGTTCCCACACAAGCCATGGGATGTAACTAAAAGTAAAGTACAACTACTAAAATAAGAGGTACATATGCATGAAAGAGAAAATAAAGGAGTATGAGTGAACCCATCATTGCCTTGGAGGTTTCTCCTTCGATTGATGCATCCTCATCTTCAGCTTTGTTCCCTCTCCATCTTCACTGCTGAAAGCACTTGTACCTAAAAGAAGAAAAAAAGAAAAATCATCAATTATGAGCTCAGGGTTAATCCATATTCCTATACTATCCTAATTTGTGCACATGGATCTCTTAATAACATGAGATATAGATTACTTGAAGATCAAACAAGTATACATGATTTACTCACTCAAAAAAAGGAGAGAGAAGAAAAGAAAAACCATGGACATAAGAGAGGCCAAAAATCCTAAATATTTTCTAACTATTTTCTCAAGTGTGTAGGTACAGTTGTCAGTAGCAAGAAGAAATAAATCATATCTTACAGTCCTCACTATAGATAAAGATTGCAGAGTTCAATAACTTCTATCCTATGGTACATGAAGCAGATGAGTCATAAGTACATGCTGGAATGAAGGAAGAATGCAACTCAAAGTTCAAGCTATTCTAGGGATAAAATAGTTGTAGTACAAAAAAAAGAGAAAGAGAATGCAGAAAAAGTACATGTTTTAGATTGCAACTGAAGAAGAAGAATCAAAATTTAAAGGCTAAAGTTAAATCAAGATAAGATTACAGCTGAAATAGAATGAGAAGGAAATATGAGAAAATTTTGACAGGGCTTCGCCATGTAAAATGGACATTTACAACTTTCCATCATGTTGTTTTTAAATTAATACATGCTTTAAAAGTTATATGTAAATCAAATAAGTAATGTAGAAAGAAGATAATGCATGGCATGATCAAAGATAACAAATATCATGTTTCAGCCC
This sequence comes from Taxus wallichiana var. yunnanensis, assembly GCA_018340775.1. Lineage (NCBI taxonomy): Eukaryota > Viridiplantae > Streptophyta > Pinopsida > Cupressales > Taxaceae > Taxus > Taxus wallichiana. The sequence continues at coordinate 432,794,421 of CM031242.1, read as the reverse complement.
CAACAACAAATCAACTTCAATAGAAAAGTGATAATTGTTATTTTTAATTTAAGAAAATACATGAACACTTATCATACTAGCTAAAAAAGGGATAAAAGAAAGAATTTTGGGAAAATTTTGACAATACTCACCATGTAAAATGGACATTTTAAATTTTCCAAGAGCATATCAAAGTTTTCTAAATAAGGAAATTCATAACAACCATGCAATCAAAAAAATGGAAGACAAAGGTTGATACAAATTACTACTTTGGAGCATTCATTATAACAAGTAAAACAACAATAAATGAGTAAGATAATTACAAAAGTTCATACCATTCTAAAGCTTGTGATTTAAATAAGGCCATTCCATCAAGTGCTGATATTTAATTGATCATTTCATTATTCAAGTATTCATAAATTCAATCTCAAAGAATCATTTAGATACAACTCAATGGACATAATACATAATGCAAATGGCAATGATAAGAGTGAATTTTTATCAGTCTATAAGGTTTTTGTGTGAAAACAATCAGGTATAAATGAATCAAAAAAGGACATAGTCATAGGTTCGAGAGATGATCAAATGACATAGTCTTTATTGAAGGAAGGTATATTTGAAAGTATTCAAAAGTGAAGGTTAAAGTAGTAAATTTAAGGAACATTATTTCACATAGTCTACATGCTTCTAAAAGTTACCACCATGAGTTATGAAAATGATGAAAAGTGATGATTGATAAATATAATGCAATATAAAATCAAGTTAAAAAATTGATGACTGAGAAAGATACAAATGTAACAATGAACTCAAATCAAAGAAATTTCAAGTGATACAAAAGATATTACCACAAGAGAAGAACAATATTCAAAGTTCGTCAAATTCAAAGATAGTGTTTTTAGAATAAGCTATAGCAACTCGATGCTAGCAAAATATGTAAGGAAGAAATTATAACTTCAAAATTCAATGCATAGTTGTATGGTAAGACCAAATAGATAAAATCTATATAGAGATTTTAACAGGGTCTTGAGTCACTAATAAATTCTTCACAAGTTTCAAAGATCAAAACAATGAAGGTCTAGGGTCCTAGAGAATGACGAATAGGAAGAAGAATGCTCCAAGATCATTCTTAGAAGGAACCCAAAGGAGCTCAAAATAGGAAACAAAGAGTTTGAGATCGAAATATCAAGTCATGGCCAATCCGTTCGAAGTCGTTCAACAAGTTCAAAGAAGATAGAATAAAAAAAATAATTAATAATATCCTTTTTTTCTAGAAAAGGCTCAAGGATTGACCGAGAACAAGCTTCGAATCAGAGACACATGCATACCTAGGGCCAATGGTCATAAACCCTCAAGAGATCATCAAGAAAGATATTTTTTTGCATCATAAAGTATAATAGTCTAGATTCAAGGGAGAATTTATAAGGAATGAAAGTGATTAGCAAGTAAATAGAGCTTTAAATTGTATTCAGAACACAAACTCAAGTGGAGGATCTTTGAATCAGAAACGCATTCATATCCAAGTTAAAGAAATATTGAATTATTTCATTAATTTGTTATTGCATTTGAAATCAATTTCCAGTTTCAGTATCAGAGTGAGAAGGGTATAACTCCTGGCCAAAAATCACAAACCCACTAATTGGAATCAAGAAATCAGAATAAGAGACAAGAACTCACTATTATAATCAAAAGTCAAAAAATTTTGAACAAATGAATGATGAAATAATAAATCCATATGCTCATGAGAAAGTTTCAACTCGAAGTCAAAAAGAGTAAGAAATTACAAAACCCACAAATATTTTCAAGAGTTTTAGTGACATATCCAAGGAAGAAAATGAAAATAGAAGTGTACGTGTGCAAGAGAAAAATTAGCTCACCTATAACCACTCATGGCGGCTGGCATCAACTATGATTCACTCATAAATATCGAGCAAAGGCATAAAACTTGAAAACTCAAAAAACTCAATAATCAAAAACACCCATGGCGATAAAGAGCTTTTTAGAGAACTCAAGACAACAAGAAAATACATGTGTTTAAGCCCCAAAATCTTGCAGACCAGAATAACTTAAAATTGAGCTCAAAGTCTACAACAATAAAATGGCGAAACCTACCCAAAACTCAATTGCTCAGAAAACTCTAATAGATAAAAAACAAAATATATAGATTCTCAAAGGCTAAGAAGGCCAAAAAAATAGACTTAACCGAGCTTTAAAAACTTCAACAATGGTGTTGAGCCAAAAAAATTTCCAGGCTTTGCCCTGCAAGCTAAAAATCCAAAATGAAGTGATCATTAAGGTCAAGTGATCTTTACCATGCAAACTTGAGAGATGAGTTAAATGAAACTCAACCACAATCAGAGAATCAAAGGTAGAGAAGAAAAGGTACACAAGATGAACGTCCTCAAGTCGATCTCTAAAATCAACATGCAAACCACCATGATCAAGATGCCATTGACCACTTTAATTGCAGGGTTGAAACCCTAACCATGGATCAAAGATCGACGGCCTGAGATTCAATGGATTAGAGATCAACAATTAAAAAAAGATCAACAATATTCAAATCAAAATCACCATGGTCACATTAATGATTAGAATATCACCCATATTAAATGCTAAATCAAAACCCTAATCATGGGTTGAGATCAACGACCATGAATCAAAAAAAGACACCAATCAATGCTCAGAAATTGATCACCAAAAAATCAAAAAAAATCTCAACCAACTCAGGTTAAAATACCACCGAAGAAAATAAGGAAGGGGTGACTCATCATCAAAGGGGGACAAGGCCCCTTGTTTTTAAAAAAAATCATATTTGCATTTTGACTTATCAAAAGGTATCTCACTATCCAAACACCAAATCCAAATGAATCAAAAGTTGGCCAAATCATGTTGCAAATGATGATCACCCAAAAGGTAAGGTTAAACCATGGTCTATGTCCAATCAAATCAAAAAAAATGGGGAAAACTATATAATATAATGATAATAAAAAAAAAGTGGCATACCTTATAATATGCCTAGTCCACAAAGGTGGCCGAGTGTATTGTGGTGACTTTTTAAAAACAAAGTTCCCCTTATCTTATTTCAAAACCAATAATGTGCTAAGTCCATCAAAGGATGGCCAAACCAAAATGGAGACTAATGATTAAGTTCAAGGGTGGTCCCCACTATTTGATGAATTAGTTATGACTTGGACTAAAAATATTCATGTGATCACAAGATTAGATAAGGAATGTCAACATCAGAACCTAAGCTTAGAGGTGGTCCCCATCAAGTGGATATTTGGATGAATTATTTTTGTAAGGTATTGCAAATAATGTAATTAATTTTACTCACTCACAGGGATTATTTTTGCATGCCTTCACAAGAGGACATATCAACAAGAGGACATGATCTGCATGCACTAAGAGAAGACTTGCTCATCAAGCAAGATTTATTATTAGCAAATTATTCACCCATGTTTTCTTAAAAATAGAACAATCAACTACGTAATTTGACTGTGATGTAATCAAAGGCTATTAATGCCTCTTTGTATTAGTTTGCTTTATTTTATTCCTTTTTATTATTAAATAAAGGATAAAAATAGAATGCATGGGTGAGTACAAACCTTAGTCTATTTTTAGGAAGGGTGGGTGAATCAATTTTGTTATATATTGTGTGCCTTAGCAAAGCACAAAGGAGAGAGAATTTTAGATACAGAGTGTTGAAGCAATTTTCTGCTAGTTTTTCCCTTTGAATGTGAAGTATTTTCTACCTTTCCAATTATTTGCAATCTTGTGTATGTTCCCATTAATCTTGTGAATGTTAATTCCCTGATTAATCATCTTACCTTGTTGTAAATTTCAGTAATTTCTGCTTGATATTAATGTGCATGTTTAACTTAACAATGTTGTTGTGATTCTTTTCCCTCAATACATCTAAGTGTTTGCCTTAATTATCTTCAAAAATTGTTGGCATGTGCATCATAAATTCATTCCATATCAATTGTGCATGTACTCAGTCAAAGACCTCATACAAGTTTGGTGTATCACCTCAGTTTTAATTTCATTTTTACAATCATCTTTTACCCTTAAACCCCAGAAAATCAGTTTAGGATACATCAATAAGGAACCGGCCTTGATACTGAGACTCACCTCAAAATAGGTATACCCACAGACCTGAGGTGTTTCCATTGTATCTACTATAACAGTTTTCGACATGCTTGATGGGACCACGAATCATATCTGCATGCAAGTTACAGATATTCACAGTAGATCTATGACAAATTTACAGCAGATAAAAGTTACTTTTGGGATATAGTAAGCTACCACAATTTAATATAAAAGATTTAAAGATCTATTTGGTGACTCCGTAAGACTGATTTCATACCAGTATTGCAGCATGTTCCATGCCTAAAGTAACTATAAGATCATCGGTAAGAGGAATTCCTTCTGATTTTATTTCTTTACCTTTGAATTTTACAAGAAGGAGAAGAGTTGGTAATACTTTACCTTATAATAGGCCTGGTTTTGATAACCCTCCTCCTAATATTCCTTGACCACATATCAATTTCTCTATTCAGATCCCAATTTTACAAATGGATATCCAACCACCTAGGAATTTTGTGACCTTTAATTATGGCATCCCATTAGTAATCCTAGTTTATAATGACATCCCAAATGCTGCCATGAAAAGTTTGCCATTATTCACTGGTGAAAATCAGGTTACACCTACAAAGCACATTAAAAATGTTACAGCCTTATGTGTAATTCATAATATCACTCATGAGGATGTAGCTTTGAGACTTTTAGCTACATCCCTTAAAGGACAAGCCTTGCAATGGTATATAAATATAGATATTGGATGCATAAGAACTTGGGATGATTTAGGTGGTAAATTTTGAAACAATTTCAAGATAATTCAGATCATTTATCTCTCATAGAACAATTGTCTACCATTAAAAGAGCTCCCAATGAATGTATGTCTAGTTTCAACATCTGTTTTACCAGAACTCGGGAAAGAGTTCCAGGATAAGTGTCAAGCCTCAAGTTGATCATGCTTTTCTTTATTATCTTAGGTCATTAAACAATTATATTTCAACTATGATTTAGTCTATGGGAGGAGAGAATATCCAATAGCCTATGATATCGCCATCCAAGCTGAAAATAACCTTATTCAAGCCAAAAATTAGCACTAAGGCCTTCAATACCCTTTTTGGCATATTTAGCTCATATCCCATAGCCTATCACAATTATAGAACCCGTTGTTGAACCCCCATCAGATTATGTTTTTAAAGCTTTACAGACTATTGGGAACAAGCAAGAATTCAATCAAGAATAGGCTTGCATTACCTAGCACACCTTATCAGGCTCCTTATCAGCAAAACCATCAAAATATGCAGCCTTACTAAGATAATCAAAATAATAGGCAGCCTTATCAACAAAGATAGTTTGACCCAAAGGCTCCTAGTTCATCTAACACTTTAGTTCCAATTAATATGGCTACGAGAGGAGTGGTGTCTACCTTGTAATCAACCTCATTCAAGTGCAAGTTGCCCAAATGATTTTTTGAACATAAGTCTTGTTGCACAACCTCAATCTGAGACATTTTTCATGCCTCAAATGGAGGGTGGGCAGCAAGATACTCAGGTTCAGAAGGCACCTAAGAAGAACCTAGTCAGTTTTAGTGAGGATGATTTCATTGCAGTTACTACTAGGGCTCAAGAAAAGGATGCAGAGAGTAAAAAACAACAGAATAGGCCTGTTCTACCTACTGTCACTGATAAAACAACAACTATAAGCTTAAAACCAGATAACAATGATGTTGTTCCTAAAAAATAGTAGGTGTTACAGCTGGTAAAGAACAACAAAAACAACTACAACCTAATCCAAGAAGGTTATTTATACCTCATATATCAAAAGCAGCTAAAGCAGAATAAGTTTTCACCAAAGCCTATGCTAAAACAGTAGAATCTGTCTCTAAAACTATTGTTTCTTCTTTTAACATTGTTGATGTAATGAAAAATCATAATGTTAACATCTCAATGTGGGATGCTCTAAGTATTCCAGAAAACAAGATTTACTTTCTCATGAACTAGCTAAGCTGTAAATTTCTTCTAAAACAACAGAAAAGGAAGTCCAGAAAGCAGACATGGTCCTTGGAACAATGGAACAAGACCACATCAAAGAGGTTAAATGGATGGTTTAGAAAGTCTTAAATGCTCATGACATCAAGAAGCCACCACCATTTTATCTATCATTGATTATTGGAGAACATCTTGTTAATAACTGTATGGTGGACAACGATGCAAGTAGCACAGTTATACCAAAAGCAATTGCATAAAAATTGGGTCTATAGTATGAACCTACAGAAAAGAGTGTCCTATAATTGGATGGAACTATAACTAATATATTTGGAGTCATCAGAAATCTAGAGGTAACATTGCATGTTTTCCCAAATGTTTTGATTCTACAAGATATTACTAGTTATAGATTTACCTCCTTACTTTACTATATGATTATCAAGAGATTTCACAACAAAAATAGGAGATTATCTCTCTTCATATTGGTATTTCTTATTTTTCACTACATGTTATGGAACCAAGGTTACTATCAATTCACAACCGTTGGCTAGATTTCACATTGAGTCTCACACTTCTAATGCATTAGCTAATTATAGAGCTTTAGACCAGTCTGATTTTGATAATACAACTCATATTTTAGCATTGGATGGTGTTTCTAACCTGTTTATGGATGAAAAGACACATGAGGAACATGCTCATGATCCTTTCAAAGAATTTGAAGAACAACTGTTTGGTGTGTATTGCTTGCATGAAGAAAACAAACCAATTCCCTTGATGTCCAAAATAGAAAATGCAACGAAGGGATTTGGAAGATTCATTTCGATGGAGCTAAAAACAAGAAAGGACAAAGAGCATGTTTGATGCTCACTTCCCTAACAAACGAAAGGTATTTCTCAGCTTTGATTCTCCAATTTTCATGTACTTGTAATGTAGTTGAATACAAAGCATTAATTCATGGCTTACTTTGGGCCAAAAAGAGAGGTATTAGCATGCTACAGATTTTTGGTGATTCTAAGTTGGTTATCAATCAAGTAAGAAATTTTAATGTTTGTAAGAATCCATTAATGAAGTCTTACAGACATAGAGTTTTAGACTTAATGGAAGATTTCAAAGCTATTAACATCCAGTCCATTCCTAGAATAGAAAATAAGCATGCAAATAGACTTGCATGGTGGTCTCGATTTTGAAGTGTTGGAACACATTGAAAATAACAAAATTTAGCCTCATATAAAGTTGATTGCAGACTTCGATACCTGATAATGATTTGAATTGGCAAGTTTTTGAAAATGATGATCAAATCTATAGGTTTTTATAGCAAGAAGCTGAATTTTCTGTAGTAAATCAAGATAAATTACAACACTTATATGGTGACTAGATTGTTCAATTAAAGAAAAATAAACTACCTCGAGGTCTGGTCACATTAGAATACATCTTCAGCACTAACGATCAGTTAAGGAAGGTCAAGACTAAGATGTCAACAAATGTTGATAATTATGAGGAGATCTCAGTTGATGAAGGTAAAAATATGTTTCTTGGAAAGGTATGTTCTTTAACTGAAAAACATTATTTCATTAATCTTTGCAAGGAATTTAAAGATCTTTTAGCTTGGAAATATCAAGACTTGAAAGGGTTTGATCCCAATTCAACACAACACACTTTTGAATTACAGCCGAATTCCAAGCCAATTAGGTAAAAACAAATGCCTGTAAATCCCAAAATAGAGTCTCTAATGAGGAAAGAGTTATCTAAGTTGATCGAATCAGGTATTATCTTTCCAATTAAGTATTCATGTTGGGTAGCCAATCTTATTCTGTTAGGAAGAAGAATGGAGAGATCATATTATGTGTAGATTTAAAATATCTTGATAAAGCTTCATTAAAATATCACTACCCACTTCCAAATATGGTTCAAATTTTGAGAACAATTTCTGGTTCAGATAGACTATCTCTTCTAGAAGTCTATAGTGGATACAATCAAATTTTAGTCCGAGAAGAAGATAGGCACAAAATAGCTTTCACCACCAAGTGGGGTACTTATGCTTTCAAAAGAATGCCTTTCGGCCTTTCAAATGCTAGTGCAACATTTCAACATGCAATGGACATGTCTTTTCATAGGTTTTTAAATAAATTCATCCTTGTTTACTTAAATGACATTACCGTATTCTCAAAAAATTTAGAAGAACATCTAATACATCTAAGACAAATTTTTAGTTATGCAGACAGTTTGGAATATCTTTGAATACGCTAAAGTCTATCTTTTTAGTACATCAAGGTAAATTTCTTAGTCATATTGTTTCTAAACAAGGTTTGGCAATTGATCCTTTCAGGTATCGAAGCCATATCAAAGCTATCATTACCTCATCATAAGAAGGCATTACATAGTTTTCTTGGAAAAATCAACTTTGTTAGAAGATTTGTTCCAGATTTTGCAACATTGGTGAAACCATTGATAGCTATGTTAAAGAAAGATAAGACTTTCTCTTTGACCAATGAAGGGAAAGAAGGGTTTGAATCAATTAAGGTAGCCATCTCTCAAGCTCTTACTCTTGCAAATCCAAATTTCGATAAATATTTTACAATGTATGCACTTGCAGGAGCTGAAACAATCTCAGCCATATTAACTCATAGCATATGGATTTGCATGCATGCAAATGACATGCAACAGTGTGGGAACAAAGTCCCTCATCAATGAAGGTGAGGCTGCCTTTATTGAAAACCAAAAGTGTATTTACATTTGTACATTCAAAATTGTATGTGGGGGGTGTTTTGGAACATCAATGGAAGAAAAGTTAATGAAGGAGATAGAATGAAATGAAGGAAAGGAGTGGAATGGAATGAACTGAAAGAACATGCAAGAGTTAGGTAAAAATAGAGCCTAATATTGCATGAAGAGGAAAGCTGAATAACCAACACAAATAAAACGGAGTTTGAGTTAGTTAAACAAGAACATGTAAAAGGGAACACATATGAGCAAGTAGACAATCAGAGCTTGATCACTGTGAACTAGAACAACTGATTACTAATGTTGACAATAAGATCAAAGATAATATTTGCATGCAAGATTTAAACACCTAACATCTAATGAACATAAGAACACCAAATGTTACCAGAGACAATGAATGAGACACAAAGTTCTTATTCCATTAACTCCAAAATGTTTTTCACAAAAGAACACAAAGTTTCTTCTTGAAACAAAGCTTGCACAAAAGTATTCTCTTCTCCTCTCTCAAAGTCACCCTTACAAATGAGCCCCTCACTTCCTTTTATAACCCAAAATTTGGTTACAAAGTAGTTAGGGTTTTAAATGCACATTAAATAGGGCACTTAAGTGACTTTGACTTGTTTTTCAACCAACTTTTAAAAAGTGACTGAAAATAGAAACCACTTAAGTTAAAAATTCATTTAAGGAAAAATAAATAAATAAAAGAAATGGGTACACGTGGACCCACTTAAATGACTTGTATGCACACGTAGACATCCTAGTCAGCAATGTGCCACCCAAATCAAGACATCTAGGATCAATGCCTTATCCATTGGGCCAAGAGTCCGCCTATCCCGATCGTACGGGAATGAACTCATTGACTGTGCTCTGCAATCCTCCAAATGACAAGAGCGCTGAGCTTGAAACTTGAGCAATTCATCCACATGCTCCGAGTACCTTTCCATGGTGAATTATTCATTTGTCGTGAGACCGTAGTCGTTACGCCACCTTGGTTTATCAGAATCTAGCTTCTGGTCTTTCGCCATAATAAGCACAATTGTTCCTTCCAAATGATGAGAAAATGCCATTACCAATAAAGACCTAATGCTGCCATGATGATGACTCGTTGAAGATGCTCATATAATTGCAAAGCAAATTGTGCTTCATGAATATTCTGATATGAAATAGATCAACCTCTATGGGATTCCCTTCCATGAGTTACATCGTAAAACAAATAAGGTCTCAATAGAGAATATTTGTAATAAACTTCATCAAGTCTCTGGTAACACTCTCAATGTCACTTAATTGATTTTGATAAAAATATCTTGAAGGAAAATCCTGAATTTGAGGATGCATTCGATTATGAGCGAGATAACAACATAGTTGGATGACCTACTTGTTGGAAGCGCCTAAAAAGGCTTCTAATATACTTTACTGAACATTTCCAGGTTGCAAGCTAATTCTTGTTGTAGGCGGTTGATGTGGATCTCCGACAAGAACACACCTTGCGGCAGACCCAATGAAAGTGGAGGTAACACACCTACTTCACTAGCTTGTAGCTTCATCTATAACCACCATATCAAACCCATGCGCTAGGCACTGAATAACTTCCGGCCACTACTAGAAATGAGAGTGAACACAATCTCACCTCATTTGTAAAACTTTCCTCAAGATTTGATCGAGCTTCTTCCATGGAAGAGAATTTCCAAATGAAAAGGCGAGACAACTCAACTAAAACTTTATCTCGTTCTTCTACTACAAATGCAATATTTTACAACAACTCGATCATGACCGTGGTCACGTGCAACCAAAACATCAAGATCAACACCAACGGTTTCTTGGGATCTCCTGCGGCAGCTATCACACTTATCTATCTCTGGAGGCCACTGATTTTCTTAGATAAGTTTACTTCTCTACCCCCTAGCTGCATATAGCCAATTACTTCCTCACGACACTTTCCTAGGAGAATTTTAGTTCTACACTCCACCGATATCTTGGTATGCAAGCATGATTTTGAGAATCCACACCCACCCTCGCAACATCGGGGTGATATACCTTCATTTCACCATCAATGAATCCACAATCCAAAACACACTTTGTAGCAATTCATCTTCAATGCAGCATTTGATGGAGTGCAAACAAGCATTCGTGGTTTAGGGAAAATTTTAGGAAACATATGGAATAGTGTGCGATCCATACTTTGAAGAACATCATCGATTGATCTGTGCCAATACTATTTTGCATTATTGTAGGATTTCCTGTAGCTTTTAGGAGCAAGTTTCTTAAGTGCACCATAATAGTGATGATATTGAACAAGATGAATAACATTCAACATTCCCAGGATCGTATGTGTCTTTCCTATCCCTGGTGGACCTTGCACCAAAGTGAAGGGCCAGGGTTCCTGCCGTTTAGCAGACCTAACTCCATTTGTACTAGCTATTGTATGCATAGCAGCCCACCGAATTGCATCTAGTCAGTGGACCATTGAAACTCCTATGAAGATGGTCGATAAAATTTGGAGTGAAACATTCGTATCATTCTTTGGAGGCTTCTCCTCATTATTTGGAAAATGCTCTAACACAGGGATTTAAAATTGCTTTCTACATTCTCCTCCTTTGCATGCATGGAAAATTGTTCTTTCCTTGCTGTCTTGTCTATCCACGTTCATGGATTTTGGTCTTTTCTATGTGTTTAATCTTTTCCTTGGCACATGGAAAGCTTCTTGAATGGGCACGTGAGGTTTCTCCTTCCATAGCTATGTGGAGAAGAAATCTTGGGTCTTTTGTTTGAAAACTTTGTTCTTATTTTTCGTAGGCGCCTTTTTTTTTTCTCCCCCATTCGCAGCTAAAAACAAAGCTCGCTTTTTATTAAAAATTGTTCTTTATTCTCCACGCGTGGAAATGAACTTTGGTTTGCTGGAGATCTGTCCTCCTTCCCCCTTGGCATGGGCTTATGTGGATAGGTGCATTGTAAGACTGTTCTCTTCCTCCCACGTGATATCTTCAATGTTGTTTTGTTATCTTTAAAGATTGTTTTCTATTCTCCACGTGTGGAAAATTTTCCTTTGGGCTATTCACTTGCACTCATGCGTGGGAAAGTTTGGAGCTTTGTAAACCTCTTATGCATGCGTGAGAGATTTATATCTTTGTTGTTAGTTTCCCTACAAGCTTCGTGGCTTTTGGTATGATTGTTATCCTCCACGTGTGTTTCTCCCTTCTCCCTACGTGGGAGATTGCTGTCCTCTTTTCTTTACTGTTATTTTCTTCTTCACAATGCAATGCGTGGAGTTGTTGGAAACAAAACCAAAACTTTCTTGTATTTCTTCTTCACAATGGCATTAGTTTCCCTTGCATAAGGCTGACAAAATATTATGTCTTCTTGAAGAAAGAAGCAATTAAAAGCTTCGCACGACTTTTTCAACGGGTTTGATGGAGGAAGTTACGAGAAATTAATCTAACTTCCTCTCTTCCCGGGTAGTGGCTTAAGTGCCGGGGGAAATGGGAAAAGCAACGGGCAATTGCCAACGGGAATGGAAAAATGGGTTGGCAATCCCCATCCAATTTCCCCATGTGGGAAATTGGGGAATTTTATGCCCGTTTACCAATCCATGATTTGGCGATTGGTAGAGGAAAACCCACTTGCGGGAAATTTGAAGGAAATTGCTAGGAAAGTGGAAATCCGGGTTCGGGAAGCCAACCCGTGCATTGAAACAAAAGCTTACTTCCCAAGATAAAACTTGTCGAATGAACTTTAATTTATATTTATTTAATTAAATACTCCTTAAGTGATTTTTTTTTTAAATTAATTTAATCAAACAAGGAGCAATTAATTAATTAAATATTAATTAATTATTTTAATGTATTTTAACGCATTTTAAAGCTCAAGGGAAGATTTCTCACCAAAAATCAAAAACAAAGACCAAAACGATCACAAAAATAAGACGATCGCAAAGAGTCTAATTAACCATGCAAAGTAACACTTTTCAAAATATTAACAATGTATGCACTTGCAGGAGCTGAAACAATCTCAGCCATATTAACTCAGGTTAATGATGAAAACATTGAACAACCAATTTCTTTCTTTAGACAAATCTTGTATGACTATGAAACAAGGTACACATTTCTTGAAAAATAAATACTTTCGTGAGTCGAGTGCTAAATAATTTTAAGTACATGCTTTCAAACAACAAAATCCATGTTCTTGTTTATCATCCAAGTGTGAAAGCTTTCTTATTAAATAAAGAATTGAATGAGAAAAGAACAAGCTGTATAACGAAGGTCATGGAATATGATGTCGATATTCGTGTTTCGAAGATAGTTTGAGGAAAAGGCTTGTGTGAACATCTAATTGCTGATATGGAAAAACAACAGACTACATAACCTAAAAATTCAAAATAACATGTTGAAATTATGTATCAGCAATCATACATCATGGTTCAGTAAGAAAATCAACAACCTAAACTTTCTCAAGAAATCTAGGAATCAAGATGGATGACTGATTTAGTTAACTATCTACAGCATAGCATCTATCCGGAAGGTATGGACAAGAATAAACAAAGGTATTTCAGATTACAAGTTGTACCCTATGTTTTCATTGATGGTTTATTATTCAAAAAGCATATAAATAGAATCTTACTATGATGTGTTGACTATGATAAAATTCAACAATTATTATCATAATTCCATGAAGGACCTGCAAGAGGTCATTTCTTAGCACATACCACAACCTTAAAGATTATGAAAGTTGGTTACTATTGGCCCAACATATTCAAGGACTATTTCGAATGGATTAGAAAGTGTAAGAAATGTGCTTTCTTTGTTAGAAAAGAATGTTTAGCTTTGCTTCCCTTATAGACTGCTTCAGTTGATCAGCCTTTTATGCAGTGGTGCCTTGATTTTATTAGCATGATAAACCCACCTTCGTCACAAGGACACAAGTGGATTTTGACTACTACAGATTACTTTACACGCTGGAATGAAGCAATAGCCTTGAAATATGCTAATGAAACTTCGATACTATCCTTTTATGAAGGTATAGTTTGTAGATTTGGTGTCCCAACAACTATCATATCATATAATGCTTTAGAATTTCTTGGTGCAAAGGTAACAAATTGGGTTGTTAACCATGTAATTTATCTAAATCATTCATCTAATTATTACCCACAAGGTGATGGTTTAACTGAAAGTACTAACAAGAATCTTTTAAGGATCATCAGAAGAACACTCAAAGATAACCAGAGAGCTTGGCATCTAATTTTGAATTCAGCACTTTGGGCTGATAGAGCAATTCCTAAAAGATCAGTTAGCAATTCACCATACAAGATTGTTTACAAAAGAGAAGCAAGAATGCCTATTTCAGTTGAGTTAGCCACATTAGATTTGCTGCATGAAATGGAGTTTCTTGAAAATGAACCATTGTAGGTTTGTTATGTAGAATTAATAGAATTACAAGAGCTAAGAGATCAAGCTCATGTAAACATGGAAAAGAATCAGAAACAAATGAAAAAGACTTTTGATAAAAAAGACAAATTCAGAATCTTCAATGAAAGAGATATTGTGTTAAAGTGGGATGTTGATCGTGCAAAACCAGGAAGACAGACAAAGTTTGATACAATCTGGAGTGGTCCATACATGATTTCAGCTTGCAAAGAACACAATGCTTTTCAGCTCTCAAGGCTTGGAAAGAGAGGAACTTCCTATTCCTATGAATGGTATGTTTCTCAAACATTGTTATTGAAAATCTTATAGTGACTATTTAGAGTAGGATTTCCCTTCAATAAGTGCATTCGTGCACATGATCTAGTTTACTAAGCATTTCCCGATTTTAGTTCATTTTGGAAGGGTTCAACATTTAGAAGGAAGATTTTGGTTACATTCTTAGACTCCATGCCCAATGGACAAGAGCAAGGCACTGGTTTACAAGTTAGCGAGCAACTTTCCCCGTAGGATCGCAAGAAATTTTGAAAATGGCCAACTCGAAACTTTGTTACGATGGATAGCATTAGTGAAGCATACCTAATCTAGGGGAGATTATTTTAGACACTATTATTACTATTGAATTAATTAATGATTACATGAAATCTATAGTTATGTGTGTTATTACAAAACATAACAGATCACATAGTCTACAATTTCATGTTATCTTCAGCAAAAGAACACAAATCCTTGAAGGACAGTTGTGTTGTCTTGATGAAGACACCAAATTGCATAATAGATGAAGTATTCGGTTTTGGAGCAACAATCATGACTACAGATTACATAAATCAGAGTTCATTATTGGATGTTACATGTATTCTTTAATGTTCTTTCCTTCATGATTAAGACATTCAATTATATTATTGAATTGTTTAGTTCATCATACAATCCATATCAGAAAGAAGAAATGCAGAAATAAATACACAACTCAATTTCACAAGTCAATGTTTTATTCATAAGGAATTTTAAATGTTCCCACACAAGCCATGTGATGTAACTGAAAAGTAAAGTACAAATACTGAAATAAGAGGTATATATGCATGAAAGAGAAAATAAAGAAGTATGAGTGAACCCTCATTTCCTTGGAGGTTTATCCTTTGGTTGATGCATCCCCATCTTCATCTTTGTTCCCTCTCCATCTTCACTTTCGAAAGCACTACACCTGAAATGAAGAAAAGAGAAAAATCATTAGTTACAAGCTCAGGGTTAATCCATATTCCTATACTATCCTAATTTGTGCACATGGATCTCTTAATAACATGAGACATAGATTACTTGAAGATCAACAAGTATACATGATTTACTCACTCAGAAAGGAGGGAGAAGAAAAGAAAAACCATGGACATAAGAGAGGCTAAAAATCCTATATATTTTCTAACTATTTTCTCAAGTGTGTAGGTACAGGTTGTAGCCAATAAGAAATAAATCATGTCTTATAGTCCTCACTATAGATAAATATTACAGAGTTCAATAACTACTATACTATGGTACATGAAGCAGATGAGTCATAAGTACATGCTAGAATGAAGGAAGAATGCAACTCAAAGTTCAACAACTATTCTAGGGATAAAAGAAGTTGCAATATAGAACAAAGGAGAGAATTGTAGACAAAAGTACATGTTTCAGATTACAACTAAAGAAAAAGAATCAAAATTTAAAAGTTGAAGTTAAATCAAGATAAGATTACAACTGAAACATAATGAGAAGGAAATATGAGAAAATTTTGATAGGGCTTTGCCATGTAAAATAGACATTTTATGTCTTTCCATCATGTTATTTTAAACTAATACATACTTTAAAGGCTATATGTAAATCAAATAGTAATGCAGAAAGTAGATAATGCATGGCATGATCAAAGATAACACTTATCATATTTCAGCCGCAACAACAAGCCATGAAGCATCTAAATGAACTGTTACAGTGCCAATTTAAGTTACAAGTGAACACTTTCATACTGCATCAGAACAGATACAAAATGCTATAATACCGATGGAGTGCAGCTACGACAAGCAAAGTAGAATCAGTTTTTGAATATAAAGTCATAACAACCATGCAATCAAAGAAAGATTCAAGACACAAGGTTGATATAAGGTTTACATGGTTGCAGAACAAGTAAAACACCCAAGTAATAATTACATAAGGGCATACCATAAAGCTTGTGATTTATAATTAGGCCATTCCAATCAAGTGCTTCTATTTAATTGATCATTTCATACTTGTAGCTTAATGATGTTGATTACAAGGTTGACACCACTCTTCTGTAGCCATAATAACTGCGGCTAAAATGTTATATGAACTAGGAGCCTTTGGGTCAAACTACCTTTGCTGGTAAGGTTGTCTATTTTTCTGATTTTGCTGATATGGAGCCTGATAAGGCCTACTAGGTAGTGCGAGTCTATTTTCAATTGATTTCATCTTGTTTCCCATAGTCTTCAAAGCTTTAAACATGTCATCTGATGGGGCTGCAACAATGGGTTCTATAATCATTATAGGCTATGGAATAGGTGCTAGATCTGCCCAAAAAGGCATTGAAGGCCTTGGTGCTAATTTTATTGCTTGAATAAGGTTGTTTTTAGCTTGTATAGCAATATCATAAGTATCTGGAATTTTTCACTTCCCATAGACTGAATCATAGTTAAAATATCATTGTTTAATATTCTAAGATAATAAAGGAAAATATGGTAAGCTTAAGGCTTAACACTTGCTGAGATTCTTTTCCAAGTTCTGACAAAACGAATGTTGAAACTAAACATAAATTCATGGGGAGTTCTTTTAATGGTAGACAACTTTTCTATGAGAGATAAATGATTTGAATTATCTTGAAATTGTTTTAGCAATTTGCCACCTAACTCATCCCAAGTTCTTATGCTTCCAATCTCTAAATTTCTATACCATTGCTAGGCTTTCCCTTTAAAGGATGCAACTAAAAGTCTCAAAGCCACATCTTCATGAGTAATATTATGGACTACACATATGGTTGCAACATATTTGATGTGCTCTGTAGGTGTATCCTGATTTTCACCCGTGAATGTAGGCATGATTTTCATGGCAGCATTAGGGATATCATGATAAACTGGGATTACTAATGGGATACCATTAGTAAAGATCACAAAATTATTAGGTGGTTGAATAGCCATTTGAAAAATTGGGATCTGAACAAAAATATTGACACGTGGTGAAGGAGATTGGGAGGAGGATTACCAAATCCAGGTCTATTATAAGGCAAAGAATTACCATCTCTTCTCCTTCTTATAGAATTCAAAGGTAAAGAAATAAACTCAGAAGGAATTCCTCTTACTGATGATCTTGTAGTCACTTTAGGCATGGAACATTCTACAATACTAGTCTGAAATCAGCCTTACAAAGTCACCAAGTAGATCCTTAAATCTTTATAATAATTATTGCAACTTGTTGATCCAAAGTAACTATTGCTTATTGTAAATCTATTGTAAATTGTTGTAATTTGTTACAAATCTAGTTCATTGTCCCACCGGGTGTGCCAAAAACTGTTATCTTTCGAAAGTACACCCTGTAGAGAGATGGCTGCAGGTTTTCTAAGCTTGCAAAATTGATCTCTCTCTTTTATAGATATAATGGAAACACCTCAAGTTTGTGGCTATACCTATTTTGAGGTGAGTCTCTCGTATCAAGTACAATTCCTTATTGATGTATCTTCAACTAATTTTATGGGTTATGAGGGTAAAAGAATATTGTAAAAAGATTTTAAACTGAGGTGATACACCAAACTTGTATGAGTTATTTGACTGAGTACATGCAAAATTGATATGAGAATGAATTCTTGATGCACAAGCCAATAGTTTTCTGTAGAATATTAAAGGAAAACACTTTGATGTATTGAGAGAAAGTATCACAACAATACTACGTTAAGTTAAACATACACATTAATATCATGCAAAAATTATTGAATTTTGCAATAGGGTAAGAATATTAGTAAGGGAATTCAACATTCATGAGATTAATGGGACATACACAAGACTATAAATAATTGGAAAGGTAGAAAATACTTCTCATTCAGAGGGAAAAATTGGAAAAATCTTCTTCAACACTCATGTATCTAAAATTCCTCTCTTTGTGCTTTGCCAAGGCACACAATATATAGCAAAATTGACTCACCCACCCTTCCTAAAAATAGGCTAAAATTGTACTCACCCATGCATCCTATTTTTATCCTTTATTTATTAAATAAAGGAATAAAATAAAGTAAGCTAATACAAAGAGGCATTAATAGCCATTGATTACATCTCATTCAAACTAAAGTTGACTGATCCTATTTTTAAGAAAAAACATGGGTGAATAATTTGCTAATAATAAATCTTGCTTGATGAGAAAGTATCCTTCTTTATGTATGCAAATTTGTCTTCTTGTCTATTCTATCCTTTTGTGAAGGTATGCAAAAATACTCTTGTACAAGAAAATAAATACCTTTGATCTCTAATACTTAGAAAAAATTATTCGCCTCACTGTGGGGACCACTTTGGGAGCACATGTGCAATCATAATCAACTCTTATTTTATTAAAAAATAAGGTAATCAAGTCTTCAAAATGTTTCTTGCATTCTGATGTTGACCTCTGCTCTATCCCTTGTGATCACATGAAAAATTTTCATTCCAAGTCATGTTCAATCCATGACAATCAGTGGGGACCACCTGTGCTGTTAGCACTTGTATTCATTGGGTTCAACCACTCTTGTGGATTTAGCACATTAGCATGGTTTTAGAAAACACATGGAGTTACTTTGTAAAAGGCTACCATGCCATACTCAGCCACCTTTGATTAACACATGACCATGCAATTACTTATCTACTTTTGTGTTTTGAATGGAATAAGGTTATACTTTACCTTTTGGGAGATCATTGTATGAACATGATTTGGTCGACATTTTGGAATATTAGGTGCTCATACTATAATTTATATCCCCTTTTGCTATGTCAAATACAATAATTGTAATATAATATTTTGTGGCTCCCTCATGACGATGACTCACCCCTTTATCACTGTGTCGGTGGCATATGAAACCCAGGTCGAGTTTTCTTTGAAAGTTGTAATTGATTTCAAGTTATTGATCTCTATACTATTGGATCTTAGGCCATTGATCTGTAGCCATGGATAGGGTTTCAACCCTACAATTAAAGTGGTTGGTGGCATCTTGACCATGGTGGTTTGCATAAATTTTGGAGATCAATTTGAGGACGTTGATTTTACGTAGCTTTTCTTCTCTACCTTTGATTTTCTGACTGTGGTTGCGTTTCATTTAACTCATCTCTGGAGCTCATGTGGTAAAGGTCAATCGACCTTAATGATCACTTCATTTGGTTTTTTGGCTTACGGGCAAAGCCCTAGAATTTTTTTTGGCTCGACGCCATTCTTGAATCCTTTCAAGCTCGATCCTCTACAAAAATGGTTCTCTATCATTTTTGCTTCTTTTGAACTCTCTGTAGGGTCTTATGACCACCATTGTTGAGAACTTGAAGCTCACAATTTTGTTATTCTTTGGTCTTTGCAAGTTTTTCTGCAAATGTGAAAAATTTGTTCTATGGTTCCTTGCTCGATATTTGATTTTTGAAACTTTATTTCCACTATGGATATTTCTTTGAGCTTCTGCAAATTTTCTGTAGCAAAAAGTGGCTGCCGTCTTCATGGGTTTGAGCTTAGATCTGTGAGTTTTTCTCTGTTTCTATACCTTTGTGCATCTGTATCTTATTTCCTCTAATCTCTTTTGAGTTTTATGAGTGAATGGTTAATGTTCGTCATTTTTAGGGTAACCCTCAAGCTCGGTTCCCGACTATGAATACATTTTCTGAGTTTGTAGAAATATGTGAGGTTTGTGGACACCATTTATGTTCCTTTCGAGCTTTGTTTACTTCTGTAGTAAAAGAATGGGTGCCATTTTTGACCTCTGTCGAGCTCGATTCTCTTGTTATGTGCATCACTATTTGATGAGGGATGGTAAGTCTTGATCTCTGAGCATTGCAACCGATTCATCATTGCCATTTTGACTTTCAACATACTGATACTTCATTCTTTTCTGGGCATTATCTTTGTGATTTTATGGTTCCCTTAGAGATTTTGAGTAGAGACTCATTCGGGTCCTTGTTTTTCCGCTTTGAATTTGATGATCTTTCGAGGGTTTGATAGCTCCAATTTAATCTATGAGTTCTTGTTTCTTACTTTGATTTCTTGATACCCATTAATGAGTTTTTAGATCAAAGTCAGGATCTGTATCTTTCTTCCTAGAATACTATAACTTGAAACTGATTTCAATGGGAATGACAAATTTCTGAAGTAATTGAATCTTTCTTTAACTTGGATATGCATGAGTTTTCTTATTCAAAGCTCCTCTACTTGTGTTTGTGTTTTGAACACTAAATGGGATCTGTTTACTTGCTACTTGTATTCATTCCTTTGAGTTCTTTGCAAAACTTAGATGAACATTTAGTGGTTATGTATGAATGACCCATTTTCTAGATTTGTATCTCCATATATATTTTCCTTTTGTGGATCGAATCATCACTTTTAAACAACTCAGATCTGGGTATTCCTCCTTTGATATGAGTATTTAATCCATTATTTTTCTTGAAGATGGAGATTCTGTGTTCTAAAACTGTAGATGCCTTCTCCACTGGCTTTTTAAGTTCTGAGATGGATTCTTTTCCATTCTTCTTTGTATGAGATTTCTGTGAGCTTATTCCTTTTGGAGCTTCCTCTAAGCATTAAGCATTCTTCATTGTCCTTATTTTGTTAATCATTGCTCGGGATGACATTACTATTATCCCAATTTTTCCCCCTAGAAAAATTGGATCAACCACGACCCCGTGCAGAAAGAAATCCAAGGAACGGTTTCAAAGCAACGAGCCCACACTTTAGATCCAACAAACAGGTTGTAGGCGGGATCTAAAATGGAATAGTAGGGTCAGGAACAAAAAAGTGTCAAAGAAACCAGGGGCTCAAAGGAGAATAAATGGTAAAAGGCTTGAAGTCTTCGGGCTCTATAAATTATTTTGAATGAGCCCCAAAATGACTAAGTATGGAGGAGACAATGGAAGCTACCAAGTGACCAAACAGTGCACATCCAAAGATTAAATCCAAAAGGGTAGACTCAAACAAGTGTCAGGACTGCACGTATCCAAAACCCCAAAAGTTACACCGGTCGTTGAAAATTATTTGACTCAGCGGAAGGTGCCAAGTGTCAGCTCGGTGTAATTTCAAGATGGGAGCCCAAGGTAGAGACTCAAACTTGCACTATCCCTCCACGTGGCCAATGGTCAACAGAGGTCAAATTAAAAAGTAGAGTGATCCCAAAAATGACTAAGTATAGAGAACTAGTGGAAGCCTCCACATGTCTCATTGGTGTGATTTCAAAAGGGAAGTCTGGAGGAAGTCCCCAAATGAGCATGGGCTCGCCACATATCCCAGGTCCAAAAAAGGGACAAAGTTGAGGTTGAATAGTCAAAACAGAGGCCAGCCAGTGGAAGGGGCCAAGTGTTAGCATGACGCTACTTCAAAAATAAAATTTGGGGTGGGTTTCTAAACAAGCGCCAAACCTCCACATGTCTAGGGTTAGACTTTTGGCCCCGCCAAGCAGGGAGACTTAGGAAAATTACAAAGAATCCGAAGGAGCTCACGGAAGCCACCATGTGTCAATCTGGCACAAGTTTAGAAGAAAAGGGCAAGGGGAAAAATCTCCAAGGTACGCCAGGCTACCATGTGGACCCGGTATGAAAGACTCTTTCAAATATTGTGCGCCCGCGACCATAATCTTTAGATGGCCATATCTTTTGACTTAGAACTCAGATTTGGGTGGGAGAAGACTTTTTGAAAATGTCTCGACACCATCTATGCCATGAAAACATAAAATATCATTATTAATAGGATTTAGTGGGTGAAAAATGGGAAAATGTCTTCCAGGCCATTAATGTAGAATCCAATTTCTTTAACTACTAGACTAGATTTAATTTGATCGCCGAGGAACCAGAATCGACAGATTGTAGGTGGATTTGAGAGGGGCATTGATTGATGGTGTTTGAGCTTTCAAAGTAGGATTCAATGCATATATCAAGGTAGTTGAAGAAGGATTCAAATTTTTCCCTCCTCTCTCTCTGTTCTTTCTATATATTGTAATGGAGGGGCATATTCAAAGGGTTGGTCTTTTTTTTTCCTCTGCCCCCTCTCTTTCTTCCTTAGGGTAGAATGCAGAGTCTAAGCCTCCTCCCATG
The DNA here is from genome assembly GCA_018340775.1 of Taxus wallichiana var. yunnanensis. NCBI lineage: Eukaryota > Viridiplantae > Streptophyta > Pinopsida > Cupressales > Taxaceae > Taxus > Taxus wallichiana. Next base: position 432,771,978 of record CM031242.1, on the reverse strand, counting down.
GATTTGTAATGGTTTTTCTTGCCTCTTGCCCACTGATGATGTACCGTGTAACATTTTGGAGCAATAAAATTTGTTTTGTGATGAATCTGTCCATCCTTGGCTTATTTTGTTGTCTCTTCTTACCTCTCATCATTGCAAGGTATATTGTGCATACTTTGATGTTTTTCTAGGTTCTAGGAGTGTGCTTAATGGGTTTCGAATTGGTGTTCTGTGTGAAAACTATCTCTGGTCCATGGTGCATTCTATCCACCCTGTCCTCTTCTCACCTCTCTCCACTTCAGGCAGTCGGATCTGTGATTCAACCACTTCCTTTTTGGTGTATCACCACTTAGTGTAAGATCTTTCACCCTCTCTCTCTCTCCCCCCTTGGAATGGTTAGATTAGGATAGGTTCTTCCTGCACTGGAGTAGCTTTTGGCAGGTAGATTATGAAGCAAGAACCAACTTTCTCCAGAGGTCCATCTCAAGTTTTGCAAGTCCCACAACTTGAGAGATGGTCCCATGTTGTGCAATCACACCGAATGCCCCACCACACCTAGGCCATTCGGGGGTGTTTTGATTTTGCACTAATTGTTTTGGAACGCCCGATGGGATAAGAGGTCTTCACTTTATTTCATCAAGTTGATGTGTTCTTGGTTAGATTCAGCCTTTAGAGGCACACTCAAAGCATATCTGGCGACTTTATTTTGTCAATAACCCATCCTCTGAGTTGAAGACCTTTTCCATCCATTTTTCATCCATTTTCTTCTTCCATCTCTTTCATTTTTTCCCAATCCATGAAGTTGTGCAATCATGAATTCATTCCCTTCATGGAACTCACACTTGTAGCAACATCAGTGCAATCCACCTCTAATGCATTTCCCAAATCCTCCAGATCAGCATTATTATTAGATCCAAAATAATCATGCTTACCCATATGAGCATTGCCAAAACCAGTTTGGCTATGGAGCTTATCAAGAACAAGGGTATGCATATAATGACAATAGTCAAATGGAAGAGGTTAATCTACTAGAGAAGATTCAAAAAATGGAGGCTAGCATGGTCCAGTCAAGGGCCATAACACAAATGAAGGCATTCATGATTGGTTTCAGGACACCTTGTCCATGGGGAGGCCCTTTTCCAAGACACTACAACCCTCAGGAGAAGATTGACTTTATGGTTGAAATGTTGCCTCAACTTGCACAATGGATTAAGGAGATTGAGGCCTATGAACAGGAGACAAGACAACCTTGTCAATGGGTAAGTCCACCACCTCCTAGCTTTTCTTTTCCTCTTCCTCAATCTTTATCATTTCAGTGTCATGAGTTAAGCCCCTCACTTGCTGCCCCAAGTGTTGACTTCCCTTCCCCATCTCCTATTCTTCCACCTCATCTTGATTTTTCTACCCTCTTCCCTTCCAAGCAGTCATTCCCTCCAAATAAACAAGAATTTCCACCTCCCTCCCCACCACAAAAAATTTAAAATGGTTGAACCCCAACCTGCCACCCTCTTGCCTTCCCAAGGCCATGTTGGGAAGAGACTCAAGAATCCAGTCAAGGAGAACAACAAGAGGAGGAACCCAACAAAAAGAGATGACAGACAATATGAAGATTTGGGCTGCTAAATTTGGGTTTACAAAGATCCCCTTGATGGTTAAGCCAACAGAGGAGGTCAAGGTTGAAGAACCATTGGTGGCTAAAGCTGAGTTTGTAGTAGAGAAGGAAATAAAACAACAACGAAGAAGGTCAACGGTTTGTTTGCTCTGAATGCAGTGTCTATGATGGCACTTTGTCTAAAGAGGATGTTGATCTAGTCCAAGCTACACAACCAGTTAAGGAGGAGGAACAATCAACTCCAAGTCCCATTGAAGAGGAGCAGCTAGGAGAGATCAAATCAGAGTTGAAGCCACTCAATGAAAAAAGCATCATTGAAGATTTTTTGCTTTCATTTCAAGGGCCTGATTTGATTGATGAACCCATGATGGAGGAGGACCATATAGTCTCAGAGGCCCCAAGTTTGGAGCAGGCCATAGAATAACCTTCAGTTCTTCCTCCCACTTCACCCCCTTCAAGCTCTAATGTTGAAGAGGAGTTTGAGATTTCAAACTTCATGTTTGAGGATGAAGGGAGCCATGGTGATCAAGTTGTAGATCGGAGGACACCATGGAGATGGTAGAGCACATGTAGCAGGACAACGAGGAGGTAGACTGTCTGCCAGACTTGGAAGATTGCTTTGGTGGAGAGGATCCATGGAGATCACATCATTTTATCCTCCATCTTCCACATTCCAAGAACATGAGTCTGCTACCATGAAGGAGAGCGTTCAAAGAAACAACCTGCACTTCATGACAACCCTCTGGAACCAAGGTTAGAAGTTATGAGTCTTCCATGTTCTTCACATGAGAAGGAATAGAAAAGGCAAGAGGATGTCATCATCCCTCTCACACCATCCATCCAAAAAGGTCCACAAAAAGACTCCATTTTTGGAGTTAAAGTTCATAGATCAGTGGGTAGATTTAAGGGGTCAGACCATGCCCAATCAGATACTTGGCTTTATTGGAGCCAAGGGAGAAGCCACAACTAGTCATACTTTCTTTTAAGCATGAGGGAGAGCCTTAAAGTTCCAAGGGTCACCATCAACACCTCCAGAGTCCAATGAAAATCAGCTTGAGGAGGTATTTCCCATTGATGTTGATACCTTGATGATTTGGGTGGAGGACCGACTTATTGTCAATTTTTCACTCATCCAGAAGCCACATTCAGTGAGAAACCATTTACATGGCTGCCCCTTTTTAGAAAAGGAATCTATTTCTCCCTACCATGGCAGGATTTGTTTATCCTTTTCTTTCTCTCTAGTTAGGGTAGGAGTAGGAGTAGATTTTGTTTCTAGTAGAAGTTCTTGTGCACACTCTACATGTCTCATTTGAGGCATGTATGATTTTTTTCTTTGTACATAAGTTTTTCTTGTATTGCTCCTGAGGTGTATGAAGCCAGGACCTTCATTTTTCATGACAGAGACCCATAGTTTCCTATAACAATTGAAAATTTCAAAATAAAACAAATGCAGAGTAACTAAAAACATTTTCGAGCAAATTGTTTCTTGGGAAGGCTCAGGGTCACCAAGTGCAAACAGTCAAGCTCACGGATCAAAGATAGGATCAATACCAGGATATCACTCATGACTCCATGCCCAATGGATGCAATAAGGCAACTGATCTCTTCATCTAGTAGGTAGATACCCTTGCGAGTCACCAAATTGTTATCCCAATTTCACCCCCAAAAAATTGGATCAACCACGACCCCGTGCGAAAAAATCCAAGGAACGGTTCTATCGAATGAGCCCACGCTTCAGATCCAACAAATAGGTTACAGGCGGGGATCTAAAATGGAATAGCAAGGTTGGGGAAGAGAAAACAGTGTCAAAGGAACCAGGGGCTCAAAGGAGAAGAAATGAAAAAAGGTCTCAAGTCTTCTGGCTCTATAAATGATTTAGAACGAGACCCAAAATGACTAAGTATGGAGGAGACAGCAGAAGCTACCAAGTGTTCAAATGACACACCTCCAAAGATTAAATCCAAAAGGGTAGACTCAAACAAGCACCAGGCCTCCATGTATCTAGAACCCCAAAAGTTGCACCAGCCGTTGAAAATTCTTTGACTCAACGGAAGGTGTCAAGTGTCGGCTCGGTGTAATTTCAAGATGGGAGCCCAAGGTGGAGACTCAAACTTACACCAGCCCTCCACATGGCTAATGGTCAACAAAGGTCAAATTCAAAAGTGGAGCAAGCCCAAAAATGACTAAGTATACAAAACTAATGGAAGCCTCCACGTGTCTCATTGGCGCAATTTCAAAAGGGAAGTCTGGAGGAAGTCCCTATATGAGCGCGGGCTCACCACGTATCCCAAGTCCAAAAAGGGAAAGAATCGGGGTTGAATATTCAAAACAAAGGATGGCTAATGGAAGGGGCCAAGTGTCAGCGTGACGCTACTTCAAAAGTAAAATTTGGGGTGGGTTTCTAAACAAGTGCCAAGCCTCCATGTGTCCAGGGTCAAAATTTTCCCCCACCAAGCAGGGAGACTTAGAAAAATACAAAGAAGCCCAAGGAGTTCACAGAAGCCACCACGTGTCAATCCGGCACAATTTCATAAGAAAAGGGTAGGGACCAAATCTCTAAGGTGTGTGAGGCTACCATGTGGACCCGTACGATAGACTCTTTCAAATATTGTGTGCCCGCAACCCTAATCTTCAGATGGCCATATATTTTGACTTAGAACTCAGATTTGGGAGAAGACTTTTTGAAAACGTCTCGACACCCTCTACACCATGGAAACATAAAATATCATTATTAATAGGCTTTAGTGGGTGAAAAATGGGAAAAATCTTCCAAGCCATTAATGCATAATCTGATTTCTTCAACTACCAAACTAGATTTAATTTGATCCGCCGGGAACCAGAATCGATAGATTGTAGGTGGATTTGAAAGGGGCATTGATTGATGGTGGTTAATATTTCAAAGTCAGATTTAATAGATATCTCAAGGTAGTTGAAGCAGGATTCAAAATTTTCCCTCCTCTCTCTCTCGTTCTTTGTATATATTATAATGGAGGGGCATATTCAAAGGGTTAGTCATTGTTTTCCTCTTCCCCCCTCTCTCTTTCTTCCTTAGGGTAGAATGTGAAGTCTAAGCCTCCTCCCATGGCTCCATAATGGTGTTTTCTTTCCTCTTACCCACTGATGTTGTACCATGTAACATTTTGGAGTAATAAAATTTGTTTCGTGATGCATTTATCCATCCTTGGCTTATTTTGTTGTCTCTTCTTACCTCTCATCATTATAAGGTATATTGTGTATACTCTAATGTTTGTTTTAGGTTCTGGGAGCTATTCTTAATGGGTCTCAAAGTGGTGTTCTATGTGAAAAATATCTCTGGTATTTGGTGCATTCTGTCCACCCTCTCCTCTACTCACCTCTCTCTACTTTAGGCAGTCGGATCTATGATTCAACCATTTCCTTTTCTAGTGTATCACCACTTAGTGTAGGCTCTTTCACCCTCTCTCTCTTTGTCCCCTTGGAACGGTTAGATTAGGATTAGTTAGGTTCTTCCTGCACTGGAGTAGCTTATGGTAGGTAGATTAGGAAGCAAGAACCGGCTTTCTTCGGAGGTCCATCTCAAGTTTTGCAAGTCCCACAACTTGAGAGATGGTCCCATGTTATGCAATCACATCGAATGCCCCACCACACCCAAGCCATTCGGGGTGATGTGATTCTACACTAACAATTAATTCCACTCATCATAACATTGTTCACCATTCTCATTTATGTTTTGACATATTTTCACTCTTAGTGAATTTCTATTCATACCTATAAAATTTGGGAAATTACATTATCTCTAAGTCTGCATCTCCATCTTATCCTTGTCAATTTTTATTTCTTCTAAAAACTTTCCATATTTATGCTATGTTTCACCTTTTACTCCTCCCTATTTGATTTATCTTAGCTATTTATTGTCTAGATGAGTCTATCAAATTCATCTAAAAATTGTATCTTCTGAACATGTTCACTTACTTTCTTTGTATATTCATAACATTTTTTTTAAAATCTTGTAATTGACCATTAAATTCTAGACATGCTGAAACAATGCTTTTGTTCTTAAAACCGTACCTATTTGACTCTGCTAGTAAAGCATGACTGTTTAATAAATTGGATCTCCTTTAGTTGACTGTAATGAACTTGATCTTAATATTTTATTGATCTGATTCCTTGCTTAAATAGTTGTATTTCCTTGATATTTTTTGTGCACTCATATTTGCTTCATTTGAAAACTATACTTCTAGAATGGTTGCACTTTGTAAGATTACCTTGAAACTTCATTTTTCTTCAGTTGTTAAGCTATAATGAGTGCTCCAAAGTCCTTCACCTTGATGACTAAAAGTATAGTTCCATTTATTTTCTTCTTAAATACTGCATTTGATATTCATTACAACTTTAATATGCATGATGGAAAATTTAAAATGTCAATTTTACATGGCGAAGCCCTATCAAAATTTTCTCGATTTCCTTCTTTTATTCTATTTCAGCTATAATCTTATCTTTCCAGTTAACTTCAGTGTTATATTATGATTCTTCTACTTCACCTTTGAGTTGTATTCTGAAACATTTACTTTATCTTTGAGTGAAAGTAAGTGTGCCAGTCTCTCCTCTGATCTGCACTGTAACTTCTTCTATTTCTAGAATAGCTACTGAACTTTGAGTTGCATTCTTCCTTCATACCAATATGTACTTGTGATTTATTCCAATCTTGATATACCATAGGATATAAGTGATTGAACTCTACAATCTTTATCTAATAGTGAGGATTGTAAGACATGATTTATTTTCTTCTTGACTGTAACCTATACCTGTACACTTAAGAAAATAGTTAGAAAATATTTAGGCTTTTTGGCCTCTCTTGTGTTCCATGGTTTTTATTTTCTTCTCTCTCCTTATTTCTAAGTGAGTAAATCATGTATGTTGTTACAAAAAAGTACTTTATCAGTTGTTCCTTTGATCTTTATGTAATTTATATCTCATTTTGTTAAGAGATCCATCTGCATGAATCTGGATAGTATTGGAATATGGATTAACCCTGAGCTCATAACTGATAGTTTTCTCTTTTCTATTTTTAGGTATAGTGCTTTCTGCCAAGCAGCGAAGATGATGATGTCAAAGCTAGAGCTAGAGATACATCAACCGTAACGAAAGAAACCCCCCAAGGAAATGATGGGTTCATTCATACTCTTCTACTTTCTTCTTCAACATGAGTACCTCAAACTAGAGTTTAGAGATACATCAACCGTGGGAACATTTGAAATTCCTTAAAGAAACCCCCAAGGAAATGATGGGTTCATTCATACTCTTCTACTTTCTTCTTCATATATACATATGTTTCATCAAGATAACACATTTGTCCTTTGGGGCTTTGTGTTCTTTTGTTGAAGATAGTCATGAAATTATAGACTATGTGATCTTTTACATTTTGTAACAACACACATAGCTGCATATTTCATGTAATCATTAATTAATTCAAAAGAAACAACATGAACTGAAATAACCTCCCCTAGTTTAGGTTCACTTCACCAATGCCATCCATCGTAATGAAGTTTCGAGTTGCCCATTTTTGCACAAGTGTAAAAATTATCAACACCATCTTCCAACCAAACTGGTGACACTTCAACCAATGATAGCAATGACCATGAGGTCCATGCTATTTTCGATGACATACCGCTTTCTCCCCAATCTCTCCCTATCTCTTTCTTAGACAAAATCCTAGCCCAAACTCCCCTACCTACACAGAACCTATTTCATCTACTTCTCCACCCACAGAGGAACCCCTTTATTATCTCCTTCATCTATGAAAGAGCCCATAATTAGCACTTCACCTCTTGCCTCTCAAATTACCAAAATTCATTAGTAGCACCTCTCCTACCCATAGGGACACATTTCCACTCCCCACACCATCACAAGGAGATTCTACTTCATCTTTCCAATCATCTCCTTTACCTATAGAGGATCTTGTAGAAACACCATTTCCTTTAGGTGACCATTCTCGATCGGCCTTCTAAGATCCTCGTTGACCTACTTTCGCTCTCTTACACACAGAGTCTGAAGCTAACCATTTCCATGTTTCTCAAACATATTTTACGGGGATTTCTACTCGATCCACATTGACCCCGCTTGCAGCAGTACCATTTTCACACTTGCTTGATCACCTGATTATGTTGATAGAGCCTTGCTTTTGAACGTCTTCTATTTCCTTCTTCAACCCAAATGTAGTTGTCACTCACCAACACCTCCATAATCTATCCAAAAGTGTTTCAAGCAACCAAACCAAACACAACCATGGCTATTGGAACACCTTCCATGTCATTTCCCACAACCCAACACACACCTATACCCAAACACCTACCCACGCCTATATCATCTCCCTCACCTAAACCCATCACTTCCTTAGGGGTCATGCCGATATCGAACCTTACTCATCCACTCGTCAAATTATATTTTTCCACATCTTCCCAAACCAACACTAAACTCATTCCTTCTCATAAAAGGAAGACCCAACCTTCTAGGCCTCATACACAAACCTCGCCTACCACACCTTTGTCACCTTCACCCCTTCCGTCCATCCTAGGACCTCACCCCTCAACCTTGGCCAAACAACCTTCTTCCACCAGGAAACCAAGAACGTAGTAGCTCACCTCCTCATCACGGCCCTCCAATATACCCAAGTGATCCACACAACCCCCACCATCACTCGTGACCTTCTTACCACCCATACAACCACTACCTTCCATAACTTCTTCAATACCAATGACACTATCCTCTCTTCCACTCACACCTTCTACCCAACCTCTACCAATCACCTCCACTACAATTCGGTTGCCCCCATGGGTAACTCTCCCCCTTCCACCATCTTTTTTTCCTTCTACATCAGGTATCCCTATATCACCTTTACCCAAGAAGGTGTAACCCAAAGCTAAGAATCCGCTACCCTCCAATAAGGTAGTCAAACCAATAAAACCTTCCATCGCCACCTCTTCTACCACACCTTTACCCAAACAGATGCTCGCAAGCCCCAAGACCACTCCACATACCAAACTAGTGGACAAACCCATTCCCCCTCCTAATAAATCCTCTTCCTTTACAATCAATCACACTCAGTAACCAAACCCACACTCACCTCCCATTGTGATCTATTAGCGGGGTCCTACGCCAAAATTTTAACTAATCTCCTATAGACTTCGTCATCACATTACCACCGCTTCAACCTTATGATCCTCTCAAACCCAAACCAAAAGAGTTTGATGAAACTAATATTTATGCCTATCATCATGTGCCAGGACATGATGTTGAAAATTGTAAGGCCTTGAAGACCATTCTTATAAAAAAATTCCTCCCGAGAATAATTTTGATGACAACGATCTTCTTGATGAGGATCCCATTCGCCTTCGCCAATATCCCCAAATCTTCTTCCATTACCTACTCAAAGCGACCAATATCTCCACCCCCACATTCCTTTTAAGTACCCCAAAATTTGATATCAACATGGTTTGTATTAGAGAGTTGGCCAAACCACCACCTAAATGTCAATGCACCCTACTCATTTCACAAGGCTCTTATCCACCGTTAGGATTTTTCCCTTCATGTCATTATACCTTCCATGGCACACCCTTTCCATCTACCTCCCCTCACATTAACATGGTTCACATTGCCACCCGTGCTTAGAAATACAAAGGAAAGGAAAAGGCAACTAGCCCATCAACCAACCCTGTACCCAACATACCATTTACACCCATACCCAAAGTCACCATTCGAGGTCCCGCGTATCGTATTTCTGATGGGGTCACACATCACACAATGCTAAAATAATTACACCAATCCTCCCTCAAAATGTCTTTATATGACCTCATCCAAACCTCTAAGTCACATCGTCAAGCCCTCATGGAGGTTCTTCAATCTATTGAGGTTTTACCAAATGACCCCATGCCCATAGCCTCCATCATTACCCCTCATCACATATCCTCTCTCACTAAGTTGTCTCCTTCTTCTACACCTCCACCTACTCACCAAGTATTCTCTCTAAGATTTTCGGATGAAGATATCTCTCCCTTTCGAGTCTATGACCCGATCCCGCTCTATTCATCTCCATCTATATCGGTAATATATGCATACAACGCATTATGATTGATGGTGGTGCTAGTATTAACATCATATCCTCCCATGTGTACAACCAAATGCATATAACTACCAATTACATGCATAGTAACCTTGTTATTATGTGCTCCTTTTATAACGCCATGACATCTACCCTGGGTACCATCATTCTCCATGTCTACGTAGGTCCCCGTACTGTCCCAAAACTATTATATGTCCTATAAAGGGAGTTCCAGTATAATTTGTTGCTTGGCGGACCTTAGATCTGCATCATGGGTTGTCTCCCTTGAACTTTACAACGTTGCCTCAAATTTGAACACAAAGGACATAACTACACCATCCTGGCCGACCCATCTCCTTTTAAGACCTGTAACATGCTATACTGGCCTAATGATGTACTTATACCAGTCAAGGCATCTGTCACTACTCCCACTTCACCTTCACCCACAAACCCATCCACTAAGCCTGCCATCACCTCTCCCACATCTAACCCTACTATTCATACTGCCGTCATAGCCTCTACAACTGACTCACCTACTTCCTAATCATCTAGCGAGTCATCTATTCCCACTAAGCACATATCAATTACTAATCCCTTAGAAGGTGTTTTTATATGCCTCACTTTGGGGAGTACAACCTATACAATATCAAACGCATTCCTTACTTTTCAAGAGTATGGGAACTTACGTAAGCACCCTAGTTATGAATACCATGTAGGTGAAGTTTTTCCTTATGGTCATCCCCACCTTCACACTAATCTAATGTATGGGGGACTTGATATTGCCACTTATTCACCCAACCTCCATCCCAAACATGACCATTTTCATCTGACTTACACTCCCTTACTAACCACTGCTTCACTCACACTTTCCTTCACCGTTGTGCATGGAAAGGCTTTGGATTCGGTTTTTACAAACAAGGCCGCCATACTATCATTTCATGTACCACCCATAAACACAATGACCATAGTGGCATTGGCTTTGTCACACCACCTCCTAAGAAGGCTTGCGTTGACCTCATTAAGGAAGACAAACCATCTCCACCCCATGCACCAATGTCACCATCTTCACCCATGAATCCATAGATCCTGAATCTATTCCTCCTAAAAAAAAAAATTTTTTTCATAATCACAATTTCTCTTGGACCTTTGACATATCAACATGATGGTGAGGATCACTCTTCTCTCCCATTCCTATCCTGACATGATCGATGACGATACACCTTCTATTAATGTCATTCAATGTCAAGACGATGAGTCCATCCTCACCTACCTGGGTGTAGAAGATTCTTATATTCACCGGTTGTTACCTTCTGAGACGTAAACCATGTTGAATGAATCGAATATTGAAATCAACATTAACACTCAGGATGACCCACACATTCTAAAGATAGGCCAATCTTTAGATGCTATTGAGTAGGAAGCTTTCGCTCTTTTCTTTGGGACCATAACAACACTTTTTCCTGGTCTATGCCAATATGCCCGGTATTGACCCAAAAATCATGGTCTAGAATATCATAACCATTCTTGATGCCAAACCCATCAAACAAAAGTTGTGGGAAATTCATCCTCATATTACTCTTTTGGTCAAAGAAGAGCTCCAACGCCTTCTCTCAGTTTCCTTCATCCTACCCATTGACTATCCCCAATGGATTTCTAACATCATTCCTATCACAAAGGTGACAGGGGGACTCCACATTTGCACAAAATTTCATGACCTCAACCTAGCTTGTCCCAAAGATGATTTTCCCCTACCAAGCATTGACCAACTAGTTGATCTCACCACCGCCATGAAATGTTATCACTCATGGATGGTTTCTCGGGTTATAATCAAATATTACTTTCTCTAGAAGATCAACACAAGAATACCTTCATCACCCCTTGGGGGACCTTCTGCTATCGAGTCATGCCTTTTGGCCTTAAAAACACCGATGCTACTTACCAGTGAGACATGACTTACATCTTCCATGACATCATGCATCACATATTGGAATATTACATAGATGATCTTATTTCCAAATCCAAACATCAAGACAAGCACATGACCATCCTTAAGGTCATATTTGACTACCTCATCAAGTATTATGTCCATCTTCAACCAAAAAGTGTGTCTTTATGGTACTTTCAGGAAAACTCCTTGGTTTCATCATTTCTTTGTGTGGCATAGAAGTTTGATCCTACTAAAGTAAAGGATATTCTAGAAATGCCTCTCGCCTACTAATCTCCATCAACTTCGAAGCCTACAAGGCAAGTTACAATCCATTCATCATTTTATCTCGTAGCTTTTCGACCACTGTCAACCATTCCATCATCTTCTAAAGAAGGATGTCTCATTCAAATGGGATGATGAATGCCATAAAGACTTTGAAGCCTTGAAACAATACCTTCTTCAACCACCAATGCTCATTCCTCCTAAGGATGACCAACCCTTTTACCTATACATTTCTTCCACTGACCATTCTTTAGGTGCCATGCTCACTCATCAGAAGAGAAACAATGAGAGCAGGTGGTTTATTACATAAGCAGTACCCTTCTAGACTACGAAACTAGATACACCCATGCTGAAAAACTATGTTTAGCCTTAGTTTTCATTGCCACCAAACTCCGCCATTACCTACTCAACCAAAAACCTTCATTATTACTAATATTGACCCCCTACACTATATGTATGCCAAACCCTATCAACATCAATGTGTCACATGTTGGCTTATGCTTCTTTCCACCTCGATCTCAAATTTATTCATCAAAAGTCCATCAAGGGCCAAACTATCACTGACCAACTAGCAGATGCACCTCTTTCCAGAATCAACCCTCTAACTTTGATTTCCTAGATGAATCCATAACTACCCTCTCCTTAGATGAACCCACTTACCAAATGAAACTCTTCTTCGATGGCTCCAAGTGTCAACGTGGAGGTGGGGCTAGTGTTATCCTCATTCCTCTTGATGGTGAACCTATGCCTTTGTCTTTCAAACTTGATTTTGATTGTACAAATAATATTGCCAAATACGAAGCACTCGTATTGGGTCTCCAAGCTGCTTATGCCTTAGATGTTAATTCAATCAATATCTTTGGTTATTCTCAGCTAGTCGTAAACCAAGTCAATGGTATATACCAATGTCGTAATGAGATACTTCAAAAGTATAAGCATCACGTAGACATAATTTTGACCACCCCACATTCTACTAATAACTTTGTGGATACTATGGCCTGCTTGGCTTCTCAGATACCTGCTTCGCCTGCCGACTCTAAAATCTATGTCACAATACAAAGGATGCTAAAATCACCCTCTTATTTACCTTGTGAGGTCTACTTTATCAGAACCATTGCACCGACCCTCGTGACCTTTGGTATAAGAAATTTTCATACTATATTTCCCTTTCCATTATACATGCCGATCTCACTCATAATGGACAATGTGCCTTTCTTAAAAGTATCTCTCGTTATGTCATCATGGGAGGTCTCCTTTATAAGCATGACTTCAATAGTATTCTCTTACGATGCCTTACAAGTTCTTAAATTCCTACACCATCAAGGAAGTTCACGATGGAATTTTGGAGGCCACTTTAGTGGTTTAGCAATCACAAAATGCATTCTTCACCTTGGATATTATTGGCCAACCCTAAACCGCAATTGTTGTGATTATGTCAAATGTTGTGTAAAATGCCAACAACATGTTAATCTTCATCACACACCTAGTCATGCCTTATAGGTAGCACGAGACCTTTGGCCCTTTTCTCAATGGGGCTTGGATCTTATCAACGAGATCAATCCCCATTCTTCAAAATGCCATCAATGGATCATAACCGCTACTGAATATTACACTAAATGGGTAGAATCCATCCCCCTCATTTCTACAAAATCCAAGAAAATACGTGAATTCATCAACCATCAAATCATTTGTCTCTTTGGTGTTCCTCACCGCCTCATCACATATAATGGAAAGCAATTAAAAAAAAACCCTACGAAAGCTTTACGACATGCTTTTGGAATTTAACTCAGCTTCTCGTCACCTTATTACCATAAGAAAACGGCCAAACAGAATCAACCAATAGAACCTTGAACAAAATTCTTATGACAAGTAGTTAATGATACTGGGAAGGATTGGCATACACACATTCCTTTTACCTTTTGGGCTTACCACACTAGTATTCGCACTTCGACTACAACCACACCTTTCTCTTTGGTCTACGGTACCGAGGTGTTCTTGCCTCTAGAAGTCCAAATTCCATCTCTCTGCATCTCACTACAAGACATGCTCAATGATGATGACTTTTGCCAAGATTATTTGGTGTAACTCGAGTTATTAGATGAACTCCATCTCAATGCTCTTGACCATCTCCAAATCTACCAAAAATGTATCAAATGTTCCTATGAAAAACGTGTCCATGAACGAACCTTTCTATGTTGGCGACCTCATCTTGAAATAAAATCAACATGTAACCAAAGAAGAAAAAGTAAACGGGGAAAATTTTCTCCTAATTGGCTTGGACCATAAATCATGACTCACGCCTACGGAACATGTGCTTATCATTTATCTTCACTCACAGGTAAACCCAACCTAATCCCCTTAATGCCTTGCATCTTTGACCATTATATTGTTGACTTCAAGTCCTATATCACTTTTTACCCATTTCATGCTCATCCCTTGAGTGTCATTTTCACCTCTTATTTCCCATTTTCCCTAATGACTAAACAAGAATCATGTGATTACCCATCACCTTTCAGCCTTATCTTCAATATGAGTACCACGGCTCTACTCATGACATGATTCTCATGGATACTTTTCATCTTTTCCAAAGATGGAATCCCATGGTCGTTCATCACCTGATACTCCTCCATCATCGTTACCCTCTGAATGCTCCAGTTTTGCCTCCTACACCAATGACCCAAATTTTCTCTATAGTCTTGTCCATGATTTAAAAGTCCAAAAATAAACTTCCAAATGGGATTCAACTCCTTGAGTCAAACTTCCAGTAAAAAAGATGACTCCCTAAAAAAGGACATCTATCTCTCTCTGATTTACCATTATAAATAGACTACTCCCTCGAAGGAAAACTATACAAAGCTCGCCATACTACATATAGTCTAAGAAAAGACTATTCTTGCAAAAATAAAATAAAATATTCTGAAGCTTCCCACATCAATCAGCTTCATGAAGACCTCAAGGAGATAATATACTCATCCTATATAGACTTCCCGCATTGATCAGTCTATCAAAGTCATAAAGAAAAAGTAGAAAAATATCAACTTTTTTGTCATGGACTTGTCTATATTGAATCTTGGGTCTCTTTCCATGTGGGCAATTCGTTTTGTACCATGTCACACTGCACCAACCATTTTTACCTTATTAACTTTTTCACCCTCATTTCCTACCACCTCAAGGGACTTTCCGCAAATGTGAAATTTTGTGATTAAGTGACTTCATTCACCCTTTGAATAATCGATCATGCAATACCTTTAGGGTCTTACGTTCATAAGCCTTTCGTGGTATAGTCCACCTTTATGATCCTTATCATTTGGTGACTCCCCTACCTCCTCTTATATTTCAACTTATTCATTACTTATTGATTTTCCTATACAGGACAAACCATCGACTCCTACACTTTCTAAATTCCTCTTATAACATCACTATGCCTACTTAACTTATTCCTAATTTACTTATTGATTTTCCTATACATGACCAAACCTATCCTATCTCTCCACCTCATCATATTCTTCCCTAGTCTAAGGGATAACTACATCGGCATGAGGCCCCTTTCACTAGGACTATGTAGGAAGCACTCCGGGGGCATGGGGCCCTTGGAGGTTATCTTTCTTTACCCTAAATTCCTTTTCTATTCCACATTCTACCTTGGTTTCCCGTTTATACAACAACTAAATAAACCAAACACACATCAATTAACAAACATAACTACCAACCATTTTTCCACACATCATCATAACATTCACTAATTTCTCATTTCATATTTCCACACATAGCAAATATTTGGAAATTTAAGCCATAACATGCATATACATCATCATTTGTTTCCTTTTTTACCAATAACTTGGATTTTAAATCAACACCAAAAAATTAACTCCACCATGCCTATGACCTGAATCCATCCATGCCTAAACCAAATTGACTCCATCCATGCCTAAACTAACCTGACTCCATCCACCGTGACTAAACCAACCTAACTCCATCCATGCCTAAAGTGTCTAGTTTCCATCACATGTACAAATCATAACAAGAAATCATATACATCAATCTAGCATCATACCATAAACATCATCATCTCTCTCTATATATAGATATGTAGACACCAAAATTGGGTCACACTCCTCTTGACCCCTCGTTAAATAATCACCCACTTGCCTTTGAACTCAAAAATCCCTTACACCCCACACTAATATTAATTTAATTAATTAAATTAAATTAATCCATGTCCTCACAATATTTATTATTTAATTATCCTAATTAGGATAATTCCCACCCCACCACCTCACCTAGACACCTCACCTAGCCACCTCACCCTAAGTCTATTCTTAGTATGTTTCCATAACTAACTAAGACCTAAATAAACCCTAAAAATCAAAGCCTACATCCCCTCTAACCACATTCCCACGCATAAAAAAGGTAACTCCCGCTCTTGCCCGATGAATAGAGAGATCTAGCGGAAATCATTGCCATGATCTCCTATTTTTAGTAAACCTAGGGAATCCTGCCCTAACCGACGTCGATCACCCCTTGAACCGATGCCGTCAACCTGGAACCATCATCGGTTACCTTTTATTCCCTTTGGTAACCTTATTTCGAGGTTGGCACATTCTGAGAGAAAAAATAAGGAGACCAGAGTTGTATGCAAGTGAAACAAGCATCCTTTTACGCATCCAAACATCCAGAGCCATCACCAGGATCAATCATAGAGCCATTGTATTCATGGAGCACTCCGGGAAAGTACCACTACAGGACCATACATGTATTCTCCGATCAACCACCTCCACCACTCAGCCATTAGATCTTAAACACAGTAAGTATGTCCCTAACCAGTATGGTTTATTTTAGTTAGTAATCTTTATTACTCCTGTTATTAATCTATTCCTTGCATGCTTATTGCTTCATCACCCACTTGCCTTTGAACTCAAAAATCCCTTCACCCATATCACCAAATCACCTATCCTCACCTGTTGTATACTTCTGAGTATACCTAAGATCTCTACAAACCTCCCCATTCACTCGCCCAAAATTTATTTCACCTCAGATCACCCCTATCATTTAATCTATTTTGAGTTTCTTTTACCTCAACCATACCGACGCCAGTTATCCACAACCGTCATCATTTTCTACCTAAACCAACATCAATCACATTTAGCCGACGTCGATCTCTGTGTTTTACACCTTGACCAAGAACAGACCCAACAATCACCCTACCAGTTGACCTAAATAATCTAGAATCTGACCCTGACCAGTCCTAGTACCTTGACAGACACCTCACCTCTCAGATCCAACTATAGCCTAGCCTATTGTGATTGGATTTGCTTATTGTATTTGAATGAGATACCTAAATCATATCAACTACAATAGGACTTTGTTTATTTCTCACATTAACTTGTTTTAAATAGTGGATTGACAACCATCTAGGAAGTATTAGACTTCCCAGAACTAGCATACACTAGGCAGTCCACTCATAAATCATTTAACTATCTTTTTGTGGTCTTGTTTTCTATTACAGGTAGTTCCTCCTAGCCAAAAGGAAATCTCTCACATTCAGCTATGGATCAAGAAGTCAAAACACGTAACAACCATCAACCGACCAACATTTAACATGTATTCCTCCTTGGCCCTTACCCTTATCTATTTTGTCATTTTGAAAAGGTAAAGAAAATGGTGAAACATTTTGGCATGCCAGTGGGACCCATCAGGGGTTCTTTTGCATTTATTCATTCCTAGGTGAAATTTGTGTGTTTGTTTCCCTTCAAAAAGATTCCACATTAATTTTCTTCTTTGGAATCATTCTCCTTCTTTCTATTGTCTAAAAACAATCGTGTTTTTGGTGCTTTAAAAAGAACACATCTTCCTTTCTTTTGCATTGCATTAGTGAAAGAGCATCCCTCTTCCTGTTCATCTCTTGCTACATCAAATATCACACTTTGATTTGGGTTTAAAACACTTGCATTACATTCTTGATTTGTTGCATTATTAGCTCACATTAAAATGAGGGCAACCTATATGCTGGAAGTCATGCCCAACTGATGGTTGACACAAAGAATCATACAAAGCACATTTCTCTCTCTCTCTCTCTCTCTCTTACCAAACTTACACAAAATCAAATATACACATCTTTCTTAAACACCATCTTACCTGGGAACATTTTTCAATGATCACATGATCCGGTTGGTAGTACTCCCCAACTCATTGCCTCTCTGTCAAGTCATCATCTCAGAGGACAGCCCACCCCCATAACATACCTGAAACCTCTCCTTTTAGATATCCTTCTTTGTAGGATGCCTTCCCAACCAAAAAAATTTAGTTCTAAATACACATAGTCAGTCCTAAATAGCATAAGCTAAACAAACATAAGAAAATCACTATTAGGATCATGCTTTTTCTTAGCATTCTTCTTGGCTTGTGTTTTGAGGTGTGAGACTACGAATCTCCATTTTCTTCTTCCTTGCACACTCCACCATCATAGTTGGAGTATTCTAACTTTTTTGAGTGTGTCAGGGCCCATCTCCTCATTCTCAGGCTTCTGAGTTTGATTCTTCACTTAATTTAATTCACAAAACCAATTTTCTTCATTTCTTTCTAATTTCATAGTCACCGACGTCGTCTAGCGACCGTCATCGGTTCACATCTGACCGTCATCGGTTAAACCATAACTGGTGTCAGCTTTTGGATTTCTAGTTACTTTACCTAGAATAGCTTTCATCACTCACTTTTTTTTATGTTTCTCCCTTAGGGCATCATCATATTTCTCCCTTGTTGATATTTACTATCATACATAGTTTCACCAATACAAATCCAACATTCCTACTTCATTTTTTAGAGACTAGTTTCTTCCATAGTGACGATATCGGTTTTAGAAACTGTCATTGGTGTTGTCCCAACCATCACCGGTCATCCTGACCATCATCATTGGTTTTCCCATAACCATCACCGGTCAACCTGATCATCATCGGTTTCTGTGTTTGATTTTTCAAAATCTAGACATTGACCAGATTCACCTCCCGGAAACCCCATTATTCTTTGTTTCTACTATTTTTGTGTCATCTACAAAATACAGTCTTACTAGGTCAACACTTGTTCACATGGTGCTGACTCACAGCTAGACTAACGCCCTCATATTCCATGCTAGTCATCAACCACTCCCACCTAGTCCCTCACCGCCTTCCATCCTATCACCCATGGATCCAACCTTACCTACCACCATTGTTGCCAGTGATGAAGAGTTTGCACGACTCCTTGATCAAAATCCTCACGGCCTTACAGTTCTACCTTTCCCACTCTTCCACCCGAGACTCCTTTGGTCAATTGATATATGACATGCATGTATCAATCTCTCCTACCCTTATTCCTCTGCTGCATCAGCCCCTAATAATGTGGTGTTACCCTCACCTGCTTCACCCCCGTAGTTTCATAGCTAGGACCCATACCCACCATGACCGTTGCATCGGCAGTTTCCCTCGCGCCTCTTGTATCCTTTTTCCCCTCATCCACCACCTAGACCATAGCACAATCCGCACCCATTGTCTCACAAATACCCATTACAACACAACCACCCATGGTGTCGGTGACCCCTACTCCATTCCAAAATCTCATCCTCTCCATCCCACAAACACTACCCCCAATCACTACTAGAGTCATGAAAACAACCATCCCACCTACATACACCTACTATCAACAACCCCTATCTCATCTATCACCCATTCTAGATATGTACCTTCTATGTCGGTTCCTTATTCTCAACCTCCCTATCAAGTTTAGTATCCACCTCCTTATGCCACAGGAGGTGTCCCTCCATCACAACCTACTAATGACCTCATCAAGTTGATGATGGAAAAGATGCAGACACTAGAAGCATCGGTTTTGGCTCACACAATTCCCTCACCTATGATGAAATTTGTAATGATCCTATTCACCCATCCATTCCTATTCGACCATACCCCATACATTGGGAGATGCCAAAATTCAACCGCTTCAATAGCAAAGAAGATCCGCAACAACATTTGTGGTCCTTTAAACATGGGTGTTACCTGATTTCCCATGATGACGCTTTACTTTTGAGGACTTTCCCAATGTCCTGACAGACCTACATTGGATTGGTACAATGGACTACCAAGACACTCCATTTACTCATTCAATCAAGTATCCCAAGCCTTCCTAGATCATTTCTCCATCAACATTTTTAAGAAGGTTACCATGATAGATCTTTATTCCACATGACAATATGATGATGAGTCTATTGCTGACTTTGTCACTCACTGGCGCAACCTCATTAACCAACTCACATTTCAATTACCTCAAACCGAGCTTATAGAACTATTTACTCGGGCATGTGCTAGACACATCTCACCAACCCTACAAGTGCAAACTTTTCACACTTTCGACGAGGCATTCACCATGGCACGGAAATTGGAAATTCATGCTATCAAGAAAAGAAGATTCAACTTCGTAACAAGAACATCGTGTTCAAATAAAATGATGCTTCTTCATCTTCAAACCCCAAAACAACTATTCAAATCCCAAAGGGTCTGCTAATGTCCATAGTTCTCAAAGCTGGTCCCCCTCATCAATCAAACCCATCCAAACCCCTTCTAATCTCTCTCTCTGTCCAAGCTTTCCAATTCAGACAAGAACAACGAAATTACACTTCCCTAGGAGAATCTTATTCTTCCATTTTGAAAAAGCTTGTCAAATTTGGTGCCATTACCCTTCCACCTATAAAACCACATACTGGTTTTGACCCTAAGCGACCCATGCCTACGTGGTATAAGGAACACGAATTTTGTAACTATCATCGTGTCAAAGGTCACAACGACAATAACTACATCACCTTCAAAAAAACATCGTCCAAGAAATGATAGAAAATGGAGATCTAGTCTTGGATAGCCCAAATGCACCCGCTAACCAAAACCTACACATCTTCAAGAATCCATTCCCTAATCATGCCCCATCTTCCACCAAGGGGTGATACCTCAAACAATGATAGCAATGTCCATGAGGTCCACGCTATTTTCAATGATGTACCAATTTCTTCCAATTACCTCATGTTCCTTCCATAGATGAAATCTTAGCCCACGCTCCCCTACCTACACTAGAACCTATTTCATCTACTCCTCTACCCACAAAGGAACCCCCTTCATCTTCTCCTTCACCCGTGAAAGATCCTATAATCAGCACACCACCTTTGACCCCTCAAAATTCTAGCAGTTGTCAGTGGAACCTCTCCTACTCATAGAAGATGCAGGTCCACCACCTACACCAACACAAGGAGAGCCCACTTTGCTGGCCCATCCTCTCCTCTACCCATGGAGGATACTATAGAAGTACCACCACATGTAGATGACCATTCACCATTAGACCTTCAAGATCCCGTTGATATGCTTTCGGCTCTCTTACCCATAGAGTCCGAGGCTAGCCATTTCCCTATATCTCAAACACATTTTACGGGATTGCCACTCAATCCACATTGGCTCCACTTACAATAGTACCATTCTCACGCTTGGTCGATCACCTAGACTATGTCGATAGAGCCTTACTTTGGGGCTTCTTCTACTTCCTATTTCAACACAAATGCAACTATCACTCATTGATACCTCCACTATCTATCCAAAAGTGTTTCAATCGACCAAACCAAACACAACCACAACTATCACAATACCTCCCATGACACCACTCATGGCTCAACTCACACCTCTTCCCATAACCCAACATGCATCTACACCCAAACCCATGCCTATATCATCTCCCTTGCCTAAACCTATCACTACCTTAGGGGTCATACCAACAGCTAGCCTTACTCACCCACCCATCAAATTAGATTTAGCTACATCTTCCAAAACTAACACCAAACTTAACCCGACCCCTAAAAAGAAGATCCAATCTCCTAGATCTCATACCCCAACCTCGCCAACCACACCCTTATCACCTTCACCCTTTCCGTCCATCCTAGGACCTCACCCCTCGACCCTGCCACTAAACCCCCATCCACCAGTAAACCAAGAACAACACCCCCATTTCCCCATCATAGACTCTAATATACCCAAGCAACCCACACAACCTCCACCCTCACCCATAACCTTCTTACCACCCATACCTCCAATACCGTCAATAACTTCTTCACTACCCATGACACTTCCTTCTCTTTCACTCACGCCTCCTACCCAACCCACCACCTACCTCCATAGCACCTCGGTTACCCCCATGGGTAACCCACCCTCTTCCACCATCTACTTTTCCCTCCACATCTCGTGTGCTTCCATCTCACCTTTACCCAAAAAGATGCAACCTAAAGCTAAAAATTCTACCCTCCAATAAGGTAGTTAAACCAACCACACCTTCTATTACTAGTTCATCTACCATGCCCCTACCCAAATAGATACAACCAACACCTAAGACCACAACACACACCAAACTAGTATCCCAACCTACTCCCCCTCTTGCAAAGACTCTTCCTACACAATCAACTCACACTGTACCCAAACCCACATTCACCTCCCATTGTGATCCATTAGCAGGGTCCTACACCAAAATCCTAACCAACCTCCTCAAAATTTTGTCATCACATTACCACCTCTTATACCTTACGACCCACTCAAACCCAAACCAAAAGGGTTTGACAAAACCAAAATTTGTGCCTACCATTGTGTGTCAGGACACGATGTAGAGAACTATAAGGCTTTGAAAGCCACTCTTGTCCAATTGTGTCCTCTTGAAGAAAACTTTGACGATGATGATCTTCTTGATGAGGACCCCATTTTCCCATCACCAAATTCCATAGATTTTCCCTCATTTCCTACTCAAAGAATAAATTTCCACCCCCACAACTCTTAGATCCATCCCCGAGATTTGAAATTAACATGGTTCACATAAGAGAGTTGGCCAAACCACCACCCAAATGCCAATGCACCCTACTCATCTCACAAGGCTCATATCCACCACTAGGGTTTTGTCCCTCTTGCCGCTATACCTTCCATGACACACCCTCTTCATCCACCTCCTCAAATTAACATGATCAACATTGCCACCCATGCTCAGAAAGAAAAGGGAAAGGAGAAAGCAAGTGGCCCATCAACCAACCCGATACCAAACATACCATCCGCACCCACACCCAAAGTCATCATTCGAGGTCCTACATATCCCATTTCTGACAGGGTCACACATCGCACAATGCTAAAACAACTACACCAATCCCCCCTCAAAATGTCTTTATATGACCTCATCCAGACCTTGAGTCACATCCTCAAGCCCTCATGGAGGTCCTTCAATCTATCGAAGTCTTACCAAATGACCCCACACCCGTAGCCTCTATCATTACCCCTCACCACGTAGCCTCTCTCACTAGGTCTTCACCTTCCTCTTCACCTTCACTCACTTGCCAAGTGGCCACCCTCAGTTTTGCAGATGAAGAGATCACTCCCTTCAAGTCCGATACCCACCCCACCCCTCTCTTTTCATCTCCATCTTTATCGATAATATATGCATACGACGTGTTATGATCGATGGTGGTGCTAGCATTAACATCATCTCCTCCCATGCATATGAATAAATGCAAATACCTTCCCATTACATGCATAGTAACCCCGTTATGTTGCGTTCCTTCAATGACACCATGACCTCTACATTGGGTACCATTGTTCTCCATGTCTACGTAAGGTCCCACACCATCCCGAAACTTTTCTATGTCCTAGAAGGGGAGTTCCAATATAACTTGTTGCTTGGCCAACCTTGATTCATGCTATGGGTTGTGTCCCTTTAACATTACATCGATGCATCAAATTTGAACACGAGGGACATAATTATACCATCCCTATCTACCCCTCACCTTTCAAGACTTGTAACATGCTATATCGACCCAATGATGTGCTTGTACCGGTCAAGGCATCCGCCACCAAAACCACGTCACCTCCACCCACGAGCCCATCCACCAATGGCCACTACTTCTATTGCTAATCTAACCTCACTATTCCTACCATAGTTGTAGTCTCTACTACCACTAGCACCCTATCTCCCTTTCATCTAGCGATCTATCTATACCCGCTACACACATACCAACTACTAATCCCTTAGAAGGTGTTTTTCAATGCCTCACTCTAGGGGAATACCACCTATACAATATTGATACCTTCCTCACCCCACAAGAGTACGGGAATCTACATCAACACCCTAGCTATGACATTCTTATTGGTGACATTTTCCCTTATGCCCCTCCCCACCTTCGCACCAATCTAATGTACGGGGGACTTAATATGGCCACCTATAAACCCGAACCTCCATCCCAAACCCAACCATTTTCCTCTGACCTATACTCCTCTATACAAATGCGGTTTCGACAACATCCTCTTGTGATGCCTTACCATTTTTGAAATTACACCATTAAGGAAGTCCATGATGGGATTTGTGGAGGACACTTTAGTGGTCTCACTTTCACAAAATGCATTCTTCACCTAGGCTATTATTGGCCAACCCTAAACCATGATCACATTGTGATTATGTAAAATGTTGCGTAAAATGCCAACAACATATAATCTCCATAACACCCCTAGTCATGCCTTATAGGTTGTGCAAGACCTTTGGCCTTTCTCTCAATGGGGTTTGGATCTTGTCATTGAGATCAACCCCCATTCTTCACAACGCCACCAATGGATCATAACCACTACTAAATATTACACTAAATGGGTAGAAGCCATTCCCCTCATTTCCACCAAAGCCGAGAAATATGTGAATTCATCAACCATCACATCATCTTTCGCTTTGGCATTCCTCACCACATTATCACGGATAATGGAAAACAATTCAAAAATAAAACCCTACACAAACTATGCGATGCTTTTGGCATCCAACTTAGTTTCTCATCACCTTATTACCCACAAACCAACAATCAAGCCGAATCAACCAATAAAACCTTGAACAAAATTCTTATGAAGGTGGTCAATGATACTGGGAAGGATTGGCATACGCACATTCCTTTTTCCTTGTGGGCTTACCACACTAGTATTCACACTTCAACTACTTTGCCACCCCCTTTTCTCTAGTCTACGGTACTGAGGCTATTTTACCTCTCAAAGTCCAAATTCCATCCTCCGCATCTCACTACAAGACATGCTCAATGATGATGACTTTCACTAGGATCGTTTGGCGTAACTTGAATTATTAGATGAACGTCGTCTCAACACCTTAGACCATCTCCAAATCTACCAAAAACATATCAAACGTGCCTATGACAAACGTGTTCACGAATGAACCTTTCAATTCGATGACCTCATCCTAAAGGAAAATCAACATGTAACCAAAGAGGAGAAAAGTAAATGGGGAAAATTTTCTCCTAATTGGCTTGGACCCTATATCGTCACCCATGCCTATGGATCATGTGCTTATCGTTTGTCTTCACTCAAGGTAAACCCAAACCTAAGCCCCTTAATGCCTTGCATCTTCGACCATTTTATTGTTGATATCAAGTCCTATATCACTTTCTGTCAATTGGTCGCTCGTCCCTTGAGCATTGTTCACCTTCCATTATTACCCATTTTGAGGATCCATGACTAAACAAGAATCATGTGATTACTCATCACCTTTTAGCCTTGTCTTCAATATGAGTACCACGGCTCTGCTCATAGCATGATTCTCATGGATACTTTTTGTCTTCTTCAAGATGGAATCCCATGGTCGTTCATCACTCGAAACCACCTCTTTCACAGTTAATATTTGTGTACTATGATCTTGTCTTCTAAAACCGAACCTAATCATCCTCTATAATCTTGTCCATGACTTAAACGTCTAAAAAAAAAAAGGGATACAACTCCTTGAGTCAAACTTCCAACAAAAATATGACTCCCTCAAAAGGGACATCTCTTCTCCATATTCTACCACTATCAATAGACTACTCCCTCGAAGGACAGCTATATACGGTCATTACAAAAATATAATAAATATTCAGAAGCTTCCCATCGATCAACTTCACGAAGACCTCAAGGAGATAATATATTCATCCCATATAGACTTCCCACATCGATCAATCTATTAAAAACAAACAAATCAAGAAAAAGATGAAATTTTTGTCATGGACTTGCCTATTTTGGATTCTAGGTTTCTTGTTCCAAATACACATCATCGTACACTAAGTTACACTAAACCTCTCATTCTCACCTCCTTTCCTTTTTCACCTAAATTCCTTGTTACTCAAGGGACTTTCCACAAACATGACATTTCATGATCATGTGACTTTTCTTCACCCTTAAAACAATCCATTATGAAAGGCCTGTAGGGTCTTACATTCATAAGCCCATCTAGGGTATGGTAGACTCATCAGGGTTCTTATCAATTAAGAAGCTCTTTTACCACCTCTTATCATTCACCTTCCTCATTACCTATTGATTATCCCATACAGGACTAGATCCTCGACACATGTATTTAAAAATCAATCAACCATACCTACAACCTAAACTCAATCATGCCTATGACCTACATCACCCATGCCTAACACCTATCGACCATTCCACTATTTCACCCTAATCTTCCCTAGCTTATGGGAGAACTACATCGACCTGAGGTCCCTTTTCATCGAGACTATGTAGGCAGCACTCTGAGGGCATGGGGCCCTTGGAGGTTAGCTCGACCACTCTCTACCCTAACCAATTCCCTCTCCCCTTTTCCTAGTCACATTCTACCCTAGTTAGTTTCCTTTTTATATCAATAATTGGAAATTAAACCAAACAAACAACAATTGCTTCACATCTTTACCATCATCACTCATACATTCATTATGTCTACCATTTCTTTACCATTATCATACATTTTACTACAACACATCTTAACATGATCCAAATCATCATTAATTACACAAATTAATGAATTAAAAACTCAACCAACCTCAACTCAACCATACCTAAACCAACCTAAACTCAACCATACCTAAGTCAACCTGACTCCATCCATGCCTATGACCTGACTCAATCCATGCCTATGACCTAACTCAATCCATGCCTACCTTACCTATACTTGTCCTTAATTGTGTTTTGGGACTTGTTATTTTACCCATACCTCGGCCCTAATCGTGTCGTGACCTAGCTTCTTGGACCCAAACATTGTTAGTGACCTATGAACGCATGTGCTCACTATACCTTGCAACACTGTTACCCATGTTGTTTGACCTAATGACCTTACCTTGCCTCTTTCCGTGACCGTTTATCCTGACCCAACCTTTGGTGTACCAAACATACCTAAACATTCCTACACTGACACTGACGACGCTTCCACACCATATCCTATACCTTGGATATTGAAATCACCTCAACCTTGTTTGGATAAACCTATCAACCTTAGACAATGTAGAGTTTGCATGCTCTTCAACTTGGTACCATGTTGCAGTTTATACGTGTGCGTGTGTTTTGACTATTACTACCTTTGACCTTAGCCCATTACCTAGATTACCCAATTGGACCTTTACCCCATTACCCCTGTTGTCCACCTTCCTCTTCATCACATTCACCTTTTATCAAACCACTCACCGATTATGTCTTCTACCACATCAGTTCCTAGTTTGAGGGGGATCACCTTCACCCACACATGGGGCAACCACATCTTATTTTTGTCAGCGTCGCTTACCAATACAACCTACACAACAAAAAGGGGCAAAATGTAGACACCAAAATTGGGTCACACTCCTCTTGACCCCTCGTTAAATAATCAACTTAAACACACTCACCTAACCATGGCCCCTTACACCCCACACTAATATTAATTTAATTAATTAAATTAAATTAATCCATTTCCTCACAATATTTATTATTTAATTATCCTAATTAGGATAATTCCCACCCCACCACCTCACCTAGCCTCACATAGCCACCTCACCCTAAGTGTATTCTTAGTATGTTGCCATAACTAAATAAGACCTAACTAAACCCTAAAAATCAAAGCCTACATCCCCTCTAACCACATTCCCGCATAAAAAAAAGTAACTCCCACTCTTTCCTGGATGAATAGAGAGATCTGACGAAAATCATTGCCATGATCTCCTATTTTTAGTAAACCTAGCGAATCCCACCCTAACTAACGCTAGTCACCCGTGAACCGACGTCGGTCAACCTGAACCATCGTCGGTTACCTTTTATTCCCTTTGGTGACCTTATTTCGAGGTTGGCACATTCTAAGAGAGCAAAAATAAGGAGACTAGAGCTGCATGCAAGCAAAAAAAGCATCCTTTAACGCATCCAGACATCCAGAGACATCACCAGGATCAATCATAGAGCCATTTTATTCACGGGAGAACTCCGGGAAAGTGCCACTACAGGACCATACACATATTCTCCGATCAACCACCTCCACCACTCAACCATCAGATCCTTAACATAGTAAGTATGGACCTAACCAGTATGGTTTATTTAGTTAGTAATCTTTATTACTCATTATTAATCTATTCCTTGCATGCTTATTGCTGCTCATCACCCACTTTCCTATGAACTCAAAAATCCCTTCACCCATATCACCAAATCACCTATCCTCACCTGTTGTATACTTTTGAGTATACCTAAGATCTCTACAGACCTCCCCATTCACTCTCCCAAACTTTATTTCACCTCAAATCACCCCTACCATTTAATCTATTTTGAGTTTCTTTTACCTCGACCATACCGATGCGGTTACCCACAACCATCGTCGATGGTTCTACCTAAACCGACATCGGTCACATTTAACCAATGTTAGTCTCTTGTGTTTTACACCTTGACCAAGAATAAACCCAACAATCACCCTACCGGTTGACCTAAATAACCTGCATCTCGACCTACTAGTCTCGGTACCTTGATGAGACACCTCACCTCTTAGATCCAACTATAGCTTAGCCTGTTGTGATTGGATTTTCTTATTGTATTTGAATGAGATACCTAAATCATATCAACTATAGTAGGAATTTGTTTATTTCTCACATTAACATTTTTAAACATTGGATTGACATCCATCTAGGAAGTATCACACTTCCCAAAACTAGCATACGCTAGGTAGTCCACTATCATATATCATTTAACTATCTTTTTGTGGTCTTTTTTTCTATTACAGGTAGTTCCTCCTAGCCAAAAGGAATCTCTCACATTCATCTGTATGGATCAAGAAGTCAAAACGTGTGCAACAACCATCAATCGACCAACATTTAACATGTATTCCTCTTTAGCCCTTACCCTTATCTATTTCATCATTTCAAAAAGGTAAAGAAAATGGTGAAACAAGATCATCAAAATCTGTGTGTCCATACAATGTATCCTCAGATGCCGAATCCATAAAAATATATCAAATACTATCTCTCAATATCTTCGGCATGTAGGCCGGTATCATATATAAAATCTCAAAAACTCTCATGTACAACCTCACCATCATCGGCACATAGGCCGGTATATATCAAAATGTCATCAAAATGACGATATCAATTGTTTTCCCATCAGATGTCTGAACCTGTCTCCCTTGACTCCTCCTCTGTTGTTCCCATGCGGCACCCAACAACCACCTCACCACGTACTATAGGCATCGATATAACCTCTGATGGCCCCTTACCTAGAGCTGGCCTCCGTACACTAGTGGCCTCGCCCTACTCCTGTCTCTAGGCTCACCGACCCCCTGTACTCTCCACACAGTGAGTCGGGACCTTGTCCTCTCACTCGAGGCTGTTGTTCTCTATGCTCAGCATAAGAGGGGACATCTATCCTTGTAGCCATCAAGTTATCCTGATAGTATCATGCCTCACCTAGGGCATCCCTAAACCTAGCCATCGGTACAGGTCTACGGAGGCGCCATCGGTCTCGGCCCCTGTACCTGTCTTCAAGGACCTTGTCCTGCTACTACCTGTAATAAGGGACCCTATCCCTGTACCTATACCTGTGCCTATACTAGTACCTATCTCGTGCTTTTGCAGTAATCCGGCCTGAAGGGCCACCACCTATGCCTATAATGTGGCCACCTCTGCCTGTGACCCCATCAGCTACCCCTGTAAACTAGTAATCTGGGCCTGTAATGTGGCCACTTGTCCCTGTAATGTGTCTCTCTAGATTGTGAGGGTAGCCACGTCTAGCTTCCCTAGTCTGGGTGGTGCTACTCGTAGCTGGGCTACCCACCACCGTCTATATGCATCTGTATGCAGCTAACATCATCTATCTATCGGTCCACCGGCTGCTCCTCCTACCCTGTCGGCACTAGTAGGTCGAGGTGGAGACATAGGTCTCTCCATGTCATCCCTCATATACTACGGAAATGGTGGTGGTACATCCTGGGGCAGCCCAAACTACCGCCGGACTCTATCTATTGGTATCATCTTGTGCTCCCTAGACACACGCCCTCTATCCACCTGAGCAATTGTAGCTCATCCAACTCATCGGCCATGTGCCTGTATGGTGGATATACCACATACGACCTCCAGATAATGTTTACTCCTGACAACCCCTCTAGCATCTCGCTTGTAGTGAGCTACATCATGCATAGCCCTAGCCCTCGAAGCACTCCACCAACTGGCACCCAACACTGATAACCAACCTAGACCATACTTGGCTCAAATGCATCCATCCGGGGTAAGCCAATCAGCCACATGCACATAATGTGCTCATAGGCCCAACATTGAAGAAGGAAGGTGTAGCACAAGCTGAACCTCTGTATCCTCCCGTAGGACCATAGCTCACTATATATCTACACCATGTAGGCTGGTGCCCATGCAAACCGGGTCCTGTCATCCATCATATCATGTAGAACCCCCATCAATACCCATGCTAATCTCCCACCCTTTGCATCTGGTAGTGCAAAATAGCACATTTCCTCCATAATCAAAACAAATAACCACATCTCCTCGAGATGGGCCACGTACATCTCTCCATAGCTCATGCTCACACTATGGAACCTCATCTTGGGCATCCCCTCTCCAAATAATGTCAACATCAGCTCCTTTGAGGCCTCTGATGACATGGAGTACACCTGCACTCCCACTATCGGTAATCTTAGGATCCTGTACACTTCCTCTAAGGTGATTATGATCTCACCTGTCAGAAGATGGAACGTGTTAGTCACGGAATCCCATCTATCGATGAGAGCAACCATAAAACTAGGATCACACACTATATGCCTATAACATCGGATACCAATCAGACCCATGTCGGTCACGTGCCTCCACTCCTCATCAATCATGTCTCCTCGCACCACTAGCAATAGAGGTGGAACTCTATCCCACATCCATAGTTGGTCTCTCACCTACATCCAAACAATCACACCATTGTTAAACCCATAACCATTTCCAAAACACCCCTTACCTAGCTAACCCATTCCTAATTCCTTCCTATTTTCCTTCCTTGCAACCTCCATAACCTACCCTACCTACCCTCAACCTGCTTACATTTACAAATCACAATTTCCAACCCCTTAAAACCCTTGTCTAACCTCTTTTTCCTTAAAATACCAACCAACCTCGATCACTAGTAATCGACATCGGTCATCTGTTATTTTAACGATGTCAGCTATATCTTACCGACATTGGCCAATTCTTGACCGATGTTATCACTGTCACCATGACCAAACCCACAAACCCCCATTTTTTCTCCCCACAAATTCTCCAAATTCACCTAATAACTTCTCCTACCCTACCCAAACCTCACCTAAATCCCTCCCCCCCCTATTTACCCTACCTATGACCTCTCCCATCCCTCATTACATCAATTTTAACCACAAATTTTAATTATCACCAATTCCCAACCATTCCTACCCATATCCCCTTTTTCCCACAACAAATATGAAGAAAGGATGAGATCTTACCTCATCTCGATATCTTTGACATGGTGGCACGACTGGCCACTGCACTAGTGGCCCACCCGACCCCTCTCCCGCTTCTACCATCACCAAATAGTCACCTCACCTCCACCCACTCAAATTCTCCACACCGATCTCATGGACCCGTCTACCTAGCTCCTCTCACAAACTAGATCTCTCCACCTCAATCGGTACAGTCCCTCGTACTTTCCTCTCGAAAAGGTACAAAAAGTTTGGTGCTCTGTCATTTTCACAAAATCCAAGCAATACAAATGAATCCGTATTATATGTATTTTTCTTTTTAAATACCCAAATCGACATGACCAACATCGGTCAAGTCACGCCCTACCCAACTGACGTCGGTCACTCCATAACCAACATCGGTTATCTCTCATTCCCCTTGTCCCCTCTTTTACCCACTTTGATCCCAACATTATCCTTTCCCACCACCTTGTGACCTTACCACATTTATTTCCACCTACCTACCAACCCACATTACCTATACCTGTCCTTAATTACGTTTAGGGACCTATTATTTTACCTATACCTCGGCCCTACCCATGGCGTGATCTATATTCTTGGACCCGACACACTATTAGAGACCTTTACACCTATGTGCTCACTATACCTTGCGGCGCTGCTACCTATGTTTCTTTTTCCTAATGACCTTACCTTGCCTATTGTCGTGCCATTTATCCCAACCCAACCTTTGGTGTACCGAACATACCTAAACATTCCTGCACCTGATCTACGTTGTGTTTCCACACCATATCATATACCTTGGATAACATAATCACTTCAACCTTGTTGGGATAAACCTATCGACCTTGGATGACATAGAGTTTACAAGATCTTCCACTGGTACCATGCCACAGTTTATAACATGTGTGTGTTTGACTGCCACTACCTTTGAACCTAGCCCATTTACCTATTTTCCCACTTTGACACTTACCCTGTACCCCATATGCTCATAGCTACACTCAGGCCCACTTACCTTCATTTTCATCACATCCACCTTTTTATCAAACCACTCACCAATTCTGTCTTACACCTCATCAGTTCCTAGTTTGAGGGGGATCACCTTCACCCACACATGGGACACCCACATCTTATTTTTATTAGTGTAGCTTACCAATACAAGCTACACAACAAAAAAGGGAAAATGTAGACACCAAAATTTTATCACACTCCCCTTAGCCCCTGGTCAAATAACAAACTTAAACATGTTCCTCTAACCATGGCCCCTTTCACCCCACATTAATATTACTTTAATTACTTCAATTAAATTAATACCTATTCTCACAATATTTATTATTTAATTACCCTAATTAAACTAATTTCCACCTCACCTAGACACCTCACCATAGACCTATTCATAGCATGTTTCCATAACTAACTAAGACTTAGTCCTACTTACCTTAATGAGCTAAGATTTAGTTTAACCCTAAAAGCACATGCCTATTATTCCTCTAAACACATTCCTACTCATTAGAAGGGAAACTTCCATTTTGATCCATAAGAAGAAAACAAACTTGGCCCAAGTGATTGCCAAGATCTTCCATTTTTAGTAAACCTAGGGAATCCCACCTTAATTGACGCCGGTCATCTCGAAACCGATGCCATTCAATCATGAACCATCATCGGTTACCATTTATTCACTTTAGGAACCTTGTGGGAGAGGTTGGCACATTCTTGGAATGGAGGAGAAGAAAAGAGATCTGCATGCAAGTAGGACCCGAGCCTTTTCATACCTCCAAACATCCATAGCCAGCACCAGGATATATCCAGAGATATTGCACTCACGGTAACATTCTGGGAAGCACTACCGTGGTACCAAACATCATTCCTCTGATCAACCATCATCACCATCCAGCCATTTGAACCTGCACCATAGTAAGTATACTTTTAACTAGCATCATCTATTTCTACTTCATTCTATTAAGTTCTTCTACCATTGTTATCATTTTCCACTTGCACTCTCATTCCCCTATGATTTACTTGCCTGTAAACTCAACCATTCCTCCATCCACACCATTAAATCATCTATATTTGACTGTTTCACATCTCTGAGTATACCTAAGATTCCCACAGACCTCTCCACCCCCCTTTTGTCTCATTTTAACCTCAGATCAACCTCTACAACCAAATCCCATTGAGTTTCTTTCACCCCGACCCTACTGACATCGGTTACCCATGACCGTCGTCAGTACCTTTTAAACCATCATCGGTTATACCAAACCAATGTCGGTCTCTGTGTTTAATACCTTTGCTAATAACAAAACCTAAGAACCTTCATCCAAGTGACCTAAGCAACCTAGAACCTAACCCTGACCAGTCCCAGTACCTTGAAAATTACCCCTCCATTCAGATCTGATTATAGCCTAGCCTGTTATGATTAGATTTTCTTATTGTATTTGAATGAGATACCTAAATCATATCAACTACAGTAGGAATTTGTTTATTTCTCACATTAAGTTGTTTTAAATAGTGGATTGACAACCATCTAGGGAGTATCACACTTCCCGGATCTAGCACATGCTAGGAAGTCCACTGCCATATATTGTTTAACTCTTCTTTTGTGGTCTTGTTTTCTATTTCATGTAGTTCCTCCTAGCCAAAAGGAATCTCTCACAATCAACATCGGATCGAGAAGTTAGAATGTGCATCAACCTCCAATCGACCAACATGATAGATATTCCTCCTCATCCTATAACATTATCTATTTCGTCACATTCAAAACGTAAAGAAAATGGTGAAACACTAAGATTGCTAGGTGGCGGGGGCATCCCAACCTCAGTGGCATGCTGAAGTAAGAAGGGAGAAGCTCCTCCATTTAGACTAGCTATAGGGAGATCGGTGGGCCCAATTGAGCGAGCAGTGTTGTGATCGACTCTAGTGGCCACCACCTCTAGGATGCCCATTAGTACCACCTTATGGTGGAGAGTGGTGAGAAGGGGATGGCCGTTCAAAAGAAACATTGCAAGAGGTGTCACCCTAGTGATGAAGGAACATTTACAAATGTTCCACCTCGATCACCACTTTGTTAGATTGAACTTTAATCTACAATAATAGATTCACGATAACCACATTTTTTTATAAATAGACAATTGTTGATAAATTCAACATTAGAAAATAAACAATAATTACTTTATTTCCAAAGCCAGAATAAAATTTCCCATTTGAAAGCATGCCAAATATGGGAAACGTTTTGGGGCATCAAAGGTTTGTCTCCTAAAATAACATGATGCCAAGTAAAACACTCTGGTTAGAAGGGAAGGAAGAAAGAATGAATCCAATTCCAAGAATTCTAGGATTTGTAAAAATACAAGAAAAGGAGAGGAAAGGTTTCCAGATGACCACAAAAGGGACATTTGTGGGCATAAACTATCAAGTAAACCAAACAGATACCAAGTGGAAGGCCTTGGTGAAGAATACACCACAAAATTTGGGTTCCATGTAGGAAGACCAAAAAAATCAAATCTTGTATTCCAGATTGATGATGAAGATCGCATTCCCCATTGGGTAGTGAGCTTTCCCACCATGAGAAAATGAGGCAAGATCCGGCATAACCTTGACCAGCCAAGAAATTCCAGAATGGGGTGTCCACATACCACTTCTAGTTTATCCACTAGGGACAAGATGAAGGAACAAAGATTTTGTGGATCATGTGATCTGAAACAAAGGAAATTATATTATTGGTAATAGTTTGATTAAGAATAGATAATTTGAATTGAGCTTTGAGCTCTTGTTATGGAAGCCAAGATTGAGTGTGTTTTCAAAAGAGATCTTAGATGGTGTGAATTCCTCGCTTGAAAAGGAAAAGTGCAAGAAACCAAGAGACCTTGACCAGATAATAATCTTGGCATTGAAAGATAAGAGATCACCATAAAGAGTGGTAATTAAGTGAAAGGCCATCACAAAATCTATTTGCGTTCAACAGAACCATGGTCTGATTTAATCCCAAGACTTCCAAATACTTTTGATCACAAAGGTACCAACCAATTTGACTAAAATAGGAGCAATGAGTAGATTGGAAAATCCACTGCCTTTCTAGGTAGTACAATCATAAGGGGATGCTTCTACAAATTTTTTTTACAAGAGCACCTTCCATGTTTCTTCACCTTCCGTGCTTTAGATTATCCATTTGGCACAAACACTTTCCCTTGATGTAGAATTTTATTGAGGCCTAAACCACCTGAATCTCTAAGAAAGGTAACAACTTTCCCATGCAACTTTGTGGAAACCTTTTCTAGTGGAAGAATTGCAATAGAGGAAGTCTTTAAGTAATTTTCTAGATTTTGCATAGACTTCTTGGAAGGGAAAAAAATTGGAGGAGTAATACATGTGCATGGCTTAAAGAAATTTGGAACAAATATGGAATTTTCCCGCTAAGGCCGACAACTTAGTAATCCAATATTCCAACTTTCGATCCAACCACTAGATGACATAATGCCAAAGCTTCATAAAAGAAGATTCAAAGGAAAAGAGAATACAAAGAAATTCAAACATTTATCAATGGTTGATCATCTTCCAATCATACGTGAAACATAACCAACAAAGGGGGTGTGGGGAGGAAGGACTATCTGTAACATTATCTTTTATCCCATTAAATGGAAGAGCCAGAAGTTAAATAAAAAGTTTCAAGGCACTACATAATGTTGTTAAAGTTATTTTATTCCTAAATGAGCGTAAGGAAGGATTCATTAGAAAATGGCCACTATGGTTTACAAAATTCTACTTTAACAAGGCCACTCAAAATTAGAATTATTATATACCAATATTTGTTTGAATAACATTATTGTCGTGTGGTGAACATGAAATAAAAATTAGGTGAAATGAAAGAATTTTTGTGATATTATATCATCATTATATAATATTCTTGGGTTAGGGTGTGTGGTAGGAGTGTGAGGTTGAAAAGGACATGATATTACCCTAGAATTATGAGGGCTTGCATCACCTCTAATAGTTACTCTAGATATTGATGCTTGAATATTTATTGGTTGATTTATACATTTCCTTCCATAATTTGATAGTTACGACAACCACAATCCAATTCATTTCTAGGACAGGGTGAACCTATTGAAGAAGAAGATTCAAATGTATCTTCATGTTTGTGTCGGATTGAGGCTGATCCATGGAAAAAAGGATCTGTAGCATAACCCTGAGATTGATTATTTGAAATGTAAAAGATCTTAATGTGAGATTTGCCTCGAGATTTTCTATTCTAAAACCAGTAGGACACATTAAAATCTCTTGGAGATCCAAATTTTTATAGCTCAATTAAAATTCTTTATGTCTCTTCATTAATAGGGCCACTCAAAAATAGAATTATTACACACCAAAATAATGTTTGGTTTGAATAAGCTCACACTTATTTTGGGTCAACTGACACCATTCCCCCCTTTGTGCTTCAATCTGAATTTTTACATATTTCAAGCACTTAAGGCCCCCTAAAAGAATTTCCATCAGATAGGAAATTTCTTCCCCTTTCCATAGATATAAGGAAGTCCTTCTAACTCTTCATATTTTTCAAGTTACGGGTCGGCGGGCCTTTGAAGGAGTTTTTGCCAAAAGTGGGCCGACGGGCCCGAAGATGTCTTTTTTCCCAAAAATGGGAAAATGTGGACAAGTGGGCCCGAGGATGAATTTTTTCCAAATCAGGTCTGGGGCTACTGGGGAAATTTTTCCCAAGTGTGAATGTGGGCCGGCGGGTCTGCAGGGGACTTTGAAACTTTTTTACCTTTTCACAAATGGCACAATTTTCAAGTGCAAGCCCATAGGCCCTCGGGGTCTCATTAGCCATTGAAAAGTCACAAACCATGGAGGGGGCCACACATTAACTCGGTACAACTCCAAGGATTGAATCCAAAAAAAAGACCCCAAACAGGTGCCAGGATTCCACTTGTCCAAGATCTAAAAAAGAAACTCCAATCAGATAGAAGTTAAAAACTCAAAATGGGGTAGAACTAATGGAAGGATCCAATCATCAACTCGGTGCAACTTCAAAGGTAAAATTTGAAGTGGGTTCCTAAATGAACATGAGGCTTCCACTTGTCCCAGGTCTAAAAGGGGACAAAACCGGTCGTTTAAAATGACTAAGTATAAGGGTGTCGGTGGAAGCCTCCATGTGTCTCACCGACGCAACTCCAAGGTTGGGTCCAAAGTGTGGAGACTCAAATGAGCACCAACTCTCTATGTGTCAAGGGTCCAATAGAGTCAAAAAAGGGAGACAAAGTAGGCCATTTAAATCTAAGTATAGAGAACTAGAAGATGGCACCACGTGTCGCATCAATGCAAATTCAAAGGCGCGACCTAAAGCTAAGACTCAAATGAGTGATGAGGCTTCCACGTGTCTAAGAACCTAAAAGGGAGTAGGATCAAATTGGATAAGTACAAAAGGTAAGTGGAATACTCCACATGCCTCATCGGCATAATTTTGAAAAGAAAATCTAGAGGCAGCCCCCAAACTAGCGCCAAGCCACCACATGCCCAGAGCCCGAAAAGTAGAGGTGGTCATTGAAAATTCTAAGTAGAGGTAGGCCAGTGGAAGGAACCACGTGTTAGTACACACAATTTCAAAAGTAAAACTTGAAGTGGGTTCCCAAATGTCGATGAGCCTCGTCCAAGGTCGACATATGGCCTTACCAAGCAAAGGGGACTTAGCCAAATACAAAGAAAGGAATAGGCCAGCGGAAGGAGCCATGTGTCTCTTTGGCACACTTTCAAGAGGTGAACCTAAAGGTTGTCCCCATACATGTGCCAGCTCTCCACATGTCTCATCAACACAATTTATAGGGTGCAACCTAAAATGTAGTTCCCAAATGAGTGCCAACCCACCACGTGTCCCAGAGTTCAAAGAGGTAAGGTCGGTCGTTGGAAAGTCCACGAGCCCACGGAGGTCTCCACATGTCTCGACCACACAATTTCAAAGGTAAAAAATAGGGGCAGTTTCCAAACAAGCACGAAGCCTCCACATGTCTCGGAAAAGTGTCGACACAAGTGTCTCTGCTAACTCGAGAAGAAGACAAAGTAGAAGAAGCTCGAGAAGAAGAAGAAGAAGAAGCAAAAGTACAAATCAAGGAAATACAAGAAGAGGAAGCCCGAGGGAGCCCGTGGAGAAGATGTTGATGATGTGTCGGTCGGCATGAATTCGAGAGAAAAGGAAGGATCTGAATCTTCAAGATGGGTGAGGATGCCACGTGGACCTGGTATAGAAACACTCTTTTAAACATTGTGCGCCCATGACCTTGATCTTCAGACAACCATATCTTTCGACTAGAAACTTGGATTTGGGTGGGAGAGGATTTTTGGAAAGATCTCGGCATGACTTCTCACCTACCTCCATTAATGTTTTGGCCCGCTAATTTCGGGGGCTGTCAAGTCTCTCACCTGTCACCATGATGAAGAATGGGGATCTTTCTTGTTTAGTAAGGGACATGACAGAGGCATGGGTCTTGTAGTAAAGCTCTTCATTGTGGTAGGTGGAATCAATGCATTACAGGGGTGGTTGGAGAAGAGTTTG
Source organism: Taxus wallichiana var. yunnanensis (assembly GCA_018340775.1). Taxonomy (NCBI): domain Eukaryota; kingdom Viridiplantae; phylum Streptophyta; class Pinopsida; order Cupressales; family Taxaceae; genus Taxus; species Taxus wallichiana. The sequence continues at coordinate 432,732,812 of CM031242.1, read as the reverse complement.
ATTTTCCCTCTCTCTTTCTCTCATTCTTCTATATATTGTAAAAGAGGGGCATATTCAAATGGTTGGTCATTGTTTCTCTCCTTCCCCCTCTCTTTCTTCCTTAGGGTAGAATGTGGAGTCTAAGCCTTTTCTCATGGCTCTGTAATGGCATTTTCTTGCCCCTTTCCCACTGATGATGTACCATGTAACTTTCAAAGAAATAGAATATGTTTCGTGATGCATCTATCCATCCTTGGCTCATTTTATTGTCTCTTCTTACCTCTCATCATTATAGGGTATACTATGCATACTCTGATGTTTATTACAGGTTATGGGAGCTGTGATTAATGGGTTTTGAAGTGGTGTTCCATGTGAACTTCATCTCTAGTCTGTGATGCATCTTGTCCACTCTCTCCTCTGCTCACCTCTCTCCACTTCAGGAGTTGGGTTTGTGATCAGCCACTTCATTTTCTAGTGTATCACTGCTTAGTGTAGGCTCCCTTTCACCCTCTCTCTCTCTCTCTCTCTCTCTCTCTCTCTCTCTCTCTCTCTCTCTCTCTCTCTCTCTCCTCTCCTTGGAATGGTTAGATTAGGATAGGTTAGCTTTTCCTGCACTGGAGTAGCTTGTGGTAGGTAGATTAGGAAGCAGGAACCAACCTTCTCTGAGAGCCATCTCAAGTTTTTTAAGTCCCATAACTTTGAGAGATGGTCCAATGTTGTGCAATCACACCGAATGCCCCATTTCAAACCCAGGCCATTCGGGGGTGCTGTGATTTTGCATAATAATGAGGCATGACATAAATCTCTATTAAAATGAAAACAATTTTTGTGATAGAGTATCATCATTATATAATATTCTTGGGTTTGGGTATGTGGCAAGAGTGCGAGGTTGAAAAATACATGATATTACCATAGAAATATGAGGGCTTGCACCACCTATAACAGTTCCTTCATATATTGATGATTGAATCTTGACTGGTTGATTTATACATTTTCCTTCCATCATTAGATAGTTATGACAACCATAATCCATTCATTTCTAGGATAGAGTAACATTGTTAAAGAATAAGATTCATAGGGTCTCTTCGTGATTGTGCCAACTTGAGGTTGATCTAGGGAAGAAAAATATCTTTTATCTAAACCCCAAGCTTGATTATTCGATTGCCTTGATATTTTCTATTCTAAAATGACTAGGTCACATTAACATCTCTCGAATGTCCAAATTGTTGTATCTTAGTTGAAATTATTTGTCTCTTAATTCAAAGGTTTTGTTGTTCAAAAACTGTAAAAGCATTCCAAAATATCAAGGAAAAATAGAATGATATTTTGGCAGGAGTATACAATTCTCGAACGATAAAACCTTTAAATGAAGAGATGGAAATAATTTTAATTGAGCTACAATAATTTGGACCTGTGAGAGATAGTAATGTGTCTGAATGGTTTCAAAAAATAAAATCTCGAGGAAAATGTCGCATTAAGAGACCTTACATTTCAGATAATCAAACTCAATGTGGTTTGCTCAGAGATATTTTTATTCCCTTGATCAACTTCAAACTAGCACAATCATGAATATACCTTATGAATCTTCTTCTTCAACAGTGTTACCCTTTCCTAGAAATGAATTGGATTATGGTCATCATAACTATCTAATGATGGAAGGAAAATTTATAAATAAACTAGTCAAGATTCAAGCATCAAAATATGGAGTAATTGTTAGAGGTGATGCAAGCCCTCATACTTCTAGGGTAATATCATGTCCTTTTCAACCTTGTACTCCTGCCATATACCCCAACCCAGAATATTATATAATGATGATACAATATCACAAGAAATTATTTCATTTCAATAGAGTGTTATGTCATGTTCACCACATGACAACACCGTTATTCAAACAAATATTGGTTATATTAATTTTAATTTTGAGTTTCCCTATTGATGTAGCATTTTTCCAAAGTTATTTTCATCTTCACAGGTCCTCCTTGTCTTCTACACACTGCACCACTATAAGGGGAGTCTTCATAATGTCATTTTGCAAGAGCACCTTCAATTCTTCTTCCCCTTCCATGTTTCGGATTATCCAATTGGCACATAGCACTTGCCCTTAACGTAAAATGTCAATGAGGCATAAACCACATCAATCTCTAGGAAGGAAAAAAATTTCCCATGCAACTCTATGGAAACATTTTCCGGTGGAAGCATAGGACCAAAAAATGTCTTAAAGAAGTTTTCTAGCTTTTGAATAGACTTATTGGAATGGAAACAATGGGAGGAGTAATAAACATGTATGGCTTCAAGAACATACTGCCAAATCTCTAAAGGAGAAGCTTGAAAGGAAAAGGAAATACCAATAATTTTGAACACTTCTGAATGGTTGAGCATCTTCCAATCATACATAGACAACCAGGGGGTGGGGAGGAAGTATTTTTTGTAACATTAAATTTTACGCCATCGAATGGAAGATCCATAATCTAAACAAAAAGTTTCAAGACATTGCATAGTATTGCTAAAGTTATTTTCATCTTCAATGAGCAAGGAATGAGCCATCCATGAAATGGCCACTATGATTTACAAAATGCTACATTAACAAGGCCACTCAAAATAAGAACTATTACATACCAATACTTGTTTGAATAGTTTTGTTGACGTGTGGTGAACATGAAATAATATTTTGTGATACAATATCATCATTATATAATATTCCTAGGTTAAAAAGGACATGATAATTCCCTAGAATTATGAGGGCTTGCACCACCTCTAACCGTTCCTTCGAGATATTGATGCTTGAATCTTAACTGTTTGATTTATATATTTTCCTTCAATCATTAGATAGTTATGATGACTATAACCAATTTTTTATAGGATAGGGTAATTTTGTTGAAGAAGAAGATTCACAGGGTATATTCATGATTGTGTTGGCTTCACGAGGCTGATCTAGGGAAGAAAAATATCTGTGAGAAAAACCCTGAGATTGATCATCCGAAATATTTAAGAGCTCTTAATGCGAAATTTACCTCAATATTTTCTATTTTGAAACTAATAGGACACATTAAAATATCTCGGAGATCCAAATTGTTGTGACTCAATTCAAATTTGTTATGTCTCTTCATTTGAAGGTTTTGTTATTCCGAACTATATATGCAGCCTTCCAAAATACAGTTCTGGAACAACAAAACCTTTAAATGGAGAAAGAAACCATTTCAATTAAGCTACAAAAATTTGGACCTACGAGAGATGTTAATGTATCCTACTAGTTTCGAACAAAAATCTTGAAGAAAATTTTGCATTAAGAGCTCTTACATTTCAGATAATCAAGCTTAGGGTTTTGCTTGCAGATCTTTTTCTTCCCTAGATCAGCCTCAAGCTGGCACAATCATGAAGATACTCTGTGAATCTTATTCTTCAATAGCATTACCCTGTCCTAGAAAATAATTGGATTATAGTCGTCAAAACTATCTAATAAGGGAAGGAAAATGTATAAATCAACAACAGTCAAAATTCAAGCATCAATATCTAGAGGAACTATTAGAGGTGGTGCAAGCCCTCATAATTCTAGGGTAATATCATGTCCTTTTCAACCTCGCACTCCTGCCACAAACCCCAACCCAGAATATTATATAGTGATGATACTCTATGACAACAAATTCTTTCAGTTCAAAAAAGTTTTATGTGATGTTCACCACACGACAACAATGCTATTCGAACAAATATTGGTATGTTTTAATTCTAATATTGAGTGTCCCTGTTAATGTAGCATTTTTCTGAAGTTATTTTCATCTTCACAGGTCCTCCTTGTATTTTTCATGTTTTTCACCATCTATACTTTGTTTACAAACAAAGGGATGTCCTTTACATCAACACAAGCATTCCAAGGTCTTTAATGGTTTCTTCATGCATAACAATAGAGAACTAGAAGTGTCAGGAGAAAAAATTAAAACATTGCCAAAAAAGTAGATGCAAAATTCAAATGTTTTCAAAAGAGAAGGATAAAAATGAATCGGATCATAAAAATGAATCGGATCATAAAAAATCCAAAGGAATGATGCTCCATATAGGAAAACCAATGTGCACTCACATTTGTAGTGGCTTTTCTCTCAGATCGACTCCTCCAGCAGATGCAATGCTTAAACAGTTTCTCCACTCTTCCACTATCTGTGCAAGAGGAAGGTCATTGTTGATCACTCAGAATCTGGCACCTAGCGAAGGAAATACAAAAGGTTCGTGTGGGAGAGTAGAGCGCATTCAAAGGCACAAGAGTATTGGAAAGAATCATGCTGTGAATGAAAGAGACAGATTAAGTACTTAGCCATTTTCGTGATGAGGATCTATTTTTGGAGATAGAGTGCGGAGCACTCAAACTGATTGGAGACTTGCATTACATGCATTGGCTATCTTTGGATGATCGGCTACGAAGTGCTTTGCATGAATGCAGGCTAAAGATAGAATGATGAATTGATAGTTGACTAAGAGAGATCTATTGTTAACACTCTTGCATGTAAGCCTATTTTTGTAATGACACATGACTAATAATAGCATGCAACCTATTTTGGGATTAGTGATGCAACCTAGAATTTACCAGATAACACCCTAGATGCACTGGCACATCACTCGACCTAGACTGAGTGCTCACCTAAGGACACAAAGGTACCAGTCCCTCTTTAGGGTTCCTGTAGAAGGATGTTAGCGTGATGAAGGAAGAAACATATAGATCCATAACTAATCCACCATTCTACAATGCATGCTATATTCATATCTATGAAAGAACAAGTTTAAATAGTAATCATGATTGAATCAAGAACATGCACTACTCAATTACACACAGAATGACACTTAGGTTCAGCCAATATCTTTCATCTATTAATAAACACAGAATCTCCTTACAATAATGTCAATTTATACCAATGTGCACATGGATCTGATATAGTAATCCAATCATATGTGCATACCTTTATACCTTCATACATCCATCTCTCTCTATGTATATCTTTTACTATGTATTTCATATCATATATATAGGGTGGGGACTTTCCCTTCACCACTTATCTATTCCAAAAATAGGCTACATGCTATTAATAGCCATGCATCATTTATAGGCATAGCCACACATGCAAGTGTGCTATCTATAGACCTCTTGCAGTTAACTGAAGTGAAAATCCTATTCTTAGCTCATCTCCATGTAAAACACTTCGATACGATCCTCTAAAGATAGAAAATGTGTGGTGCGCACGTCTCTGCATCGTTGGTGTGTTCCACATGCCATCTTCTAAAAATAGGTCTTCATGTTCAAAAATTGGATAAGTCCCAAAAGATGAACTTGCCCTCCATGCACGTGGGTTCTTCTTGTCCATCTGCACCCCTTGATCTTGGCCTTCTCTCCCATGTGGAATTCTTGTGTGATCTCTAACAAGTATTCTCTGATCAAAATTACCCCACACTAATCTCATTGTCATCCCAACAATGGGTATCTCCAAAAATTGAATTAAAGAATAGAAGAATGGAAAGAATAAGAATGAAAGAATGTAAATAAATAAAGAAGTTTTATGAGGCTATGAGGTAGCCTCCTCTATATCAGTTTGAAGTATCAACTCTGGATACTCCTCCTTTTTTCAGGCCTCCAAGGTTTGCCATTTAGCTAGTGCTTGTTCTACTTTCTCTAGAATATACACAACAATGGATTCCAACTCATCCCTCACAATCTCTCCTTTTTCATTCTGTAGAACCAACACAACACTAAAGATTGAGGTCATTCTTCCTTCTAGAAGATCCATCTTCTGCGTAATTTTCTTCCCAAGCTCTTCCAGCTGAGTCTTATGTGGCTCAGGTGTTGTTGTCAGGGCCTCACACTTCTGCTTAACTATTGACAATCTTTCTACGTGGCCCAATGTCTCCTCCTTCATTGCTTTTTGGACCTCAGTGTTTTCTTCTAGGTATTTATATTGATAAGTACCTTTGGAGCTATGCATATATTTAAAGCATGGTCTTCTTTCTTCAATACTTCTTGTAGTGCTTGCAGCAGCCCTTCATAGTATGCAATATTTCACATCACTGAGGCTTTCTCTCATTCTACTTCTTGCTCTAACTTCCTTGGTGTTTCCATGCACAAAGTTTCATCTTCAAGCACCAGGTCCACCAACTTTCCTACATAATGTATCACTAAGGGAAACGTCTATAGTACCTTGGTCTCCAAGTGTGGCTTGCTCTGATGACATTGTCCCCAATCTCCTTTGTGATGTTGATAAATACTTCAATTCTTATTCTACGTGCATGAAGTCCCTCTCTTGTGTTATGTGCACTATCTCAGAATCCTTTGTCTTTAGCTCCTCGCACAATGCTCTGATTGTTGTAGCTTTGTCCATGTTTCTTCTAGCCACTTCAAAAACCTTTACCAATGTGTTACTGACCTACTCATCTGACATGACAGTAGGCTTTACTATCATGTGTCTAGCTTGGGGTGCCTTCTTCATCCATCTCAAAATGCATGACTCTTCACATACATCAAATTCAGGCTCATCCATGTGGGTGTGCATTGACCATGATAGTTGCTTTCAAGTGCACACAATCACCATATCCTCATCCATTAGCTCCCATCCAAATAAATCCTTCTTGTGTTATCATGCTTTGGAAGCGGGTGCGAAAAATTTTACCTGCATCCTCTGCATACCCCATGGCTAGTGGAATGTGCTCTCCACTCATCCTCTTTGATCTAGGACCCTTGGGAATTGTAGCTTCAAGGTTAGGAGCATATCTCATTACATCTTGAGCAGTCGCATGCATGCGCAGATCTAGAGGTTTCCTTTTCTTTTTCTTCTCTCGTCCTTCATCTCTTCATATTTTTTCTCTTCCTCGTTATGTGGCTCATCTTCTTACTTGAGTAGGGTAGGAGATTCACGCTTGTGCTCTTCTAATTCCTCCACTTATTTATCCAACTTCAAATTTCTTCTCTTCTTTGGTTCAGCGGTCTCCTTGTGTGGAGAGAGATGAGGTGATTTCTATACCATTTGTGGGGTTCCACTTTGAGTCCTTGTGCATCTAAACACTTTCTTAAATCTATGCTCCCCCTGCTCAACCTTCATATCTTCCTCTTCATCTTATCCTTGAGGTGGAGTGGCCATGCACTGTGACTCTTCTCTTGTCATAAGGTTGCTTTCTTCTATGCTCCAAGCCTCCACTATCTTCACGCTCCTCCTCTTCACCCTCTACTTCAACAACTTTTGTGGGCCTTTGCGCCGGTATGTTTTCTATTGTGTGCTTACCCTTCGGTGGCCCTGGAGCATGAATTCATTCTCTACATACTTGTTGTTCTCCATCTTGGGCTTCAACTGAAGATACACCAATGTTGCCCCTACATCTGCTATAGCTAGACTTATTGGCTTAATATTCAACACCTCTGAAATGATCCTCTTGGTGTAGGCACTTCTTCCAGGATACACATGCTTCTTCCTCAATGTATGGTAGTCACATCTACCTTATCTACATTGAATATCAGTCGAGTGTGTCTATAAATCTATGAACAGATGCTTGGAAATACCTTGTAGTGAGTACGTATGGTAACTTGCACCAAGGACTCTAGACTCCATCTCTCATTGGGAAGCACACGATGCAAAAATGCTAATATACAACAAACTAGACTTGTTTCCCTACTACTGATGGTAGGTCCTTTGGGATGTGCCACTCTTCTCCAAATTCCACACGGAGCCTGTCATACCATTTCTTTGACCTTTGCTTGACATCATCTGTCATGGCCCCTTTACATAGGTACTTGTTGAACCTTTCAGCTGGTGACTTATTCTCCATGGGGTATTCCCATACCTTTTCCTTCAGCTTGTCTGGTACTCCAATTTCCATGAATACTAGTGATAGTAGAACAACCCCAAAGCTGATCTTCCCTCTTGTGCATGCTTCCTTGACTATTTGTTTTACAATGTAGCCTACAATATTGTAGTTTTCCCCTTCTGACATCTTACACGCAACATGTAACCACATAGTATTTACCTATGACCACTACTCCTGATCATTCAAATTTTTTACAAGGTGTGTTGCTGCTTGCACAACTAGATAGTTCTTCAATTTGTCTATATCCATACCACGTGACCCTTCAAGTACCCCAACTCCTATCTGGTCTTTAAGATTGGCTTTATCTATGAGATCATTCTTTATGTCCTCTCTTGTGGCCTTCAAACCTGTAACTGATGAGATAAGCACAAATGAGATTCTAACTTTACATCCTGCAAAGTAGAAGAAGTCCTCATGCACTCTGCTCATGAGCCATTGATACAAGGGCTCATACTTCTCGAAATATGGAAGCTCATATAATTGGTAGACCCCAATTCTCTTCAGAAGCTTCTCACCTACATCATCATAAACTAACATGTCATCCGCCGTACGCTTGTTCATCCTCACAATGAGCAGGGAATCGAGCTCCTTCTTGTTCTCTGTGGTCCTGTGATTGTATTCACTCACTTTTCTTTTTGATAGGTGAATCCCATTCTGGCCGATGATGACTCCTTCTAGATATTGCATTTCTAAAAATACTTTCGGGTGCTATCTCTTCTTCCTCGATGACCACCTTCTTCTTTCCTTTTGTTGCTGCTATAAATGCCTTCTTGGGTGCCATTTTTACCTTACAAACGTTTCCTCTTTTTAACACTACAATTTGTGAATCAAACCCTAGCTTGATTCAATCATGCCCTAGGTGGAAACTTTGTGCCCTAACTCCTCTCTATCTCCTTACTTTTCTCAAACCCTTCACCGCCAGGAACACAAGCTTCTTTTTGCACAGATCTATTTGTCATGCTTGGTTTCACACCCTTCACACCTTAACCCATCACTTGCTCTTCACACTTAGCTCTTTCCTCAAATTCTCTTAGTCACAACGGTAAAAATGAATCTGCATCCCATCCTTATATAATTTTTCAAATTTTGATGCATTTATTGCTCCTTCAACTACTAAATATCCTCTCATTCATTGACCAAATTCTTTCATTCCACATGGTACATCTTCGTGCCCCAACTATAACCTTTTAGCGTGCCTTCATACCCTCTGGTCACATAATTCTCTTCAGCGTGCACCCCTACGCCCGAGTACCTCATCACTATACCTTCTCCTAGTAGTTATCATGGCCTCCACTTACCTCGCATTATACTGTCCTTTCATTCATCTCCATCCTTGGTCACTTTTGAGAAGCAATCTTCTTTTGACTTAAATCACACCCATAGAAGCTTATTCCTTTCACCTTTCAATTCCCATAGTATTTTACTTGGATAACTACAACCACCCCACACTAAAGGTATGTGCAGTCCTCTACGCATAAACATTCTTCATATAGTAATTAGATTCATGTGCACAAGCACACTTATTACACAAAAAAACAACTAAATTGATAAAGCATAGCGATAATGAAGGAAATACATTAAGGAAATACAGAATTGAAAACCTAATCTAAATGGCAATATTTCCTTATTACAAACACCAAGAAGACTTATTTATAGTAGGGCTTCAGCCTACTCCCATTAAAGTAATCGGGTAGCCATGTTCCATCAAGTGCTTCTAACTAGCAAGCACCTGATTCAAGTATGTAAGTGATGACATATGACCCTAACCAATGTACTTTGAGCTTGCCTGGATGGCGCAAGAACTTAGAGTCATAAAGAAGTACCATTTGTCCAATCTCAAACTTCTTATCCCTTATGTTTCTATCATGTCATGCTTTCTACCTAGATTTTTCTTGCTTCTAACTCCATCGTGCTATGGCTCATCACTCATCCAGTTGAATCATCTTCTCGATACGCTCTTCTAAAGCCTTCTCATTAGCTAGACCTCCAACGTGTGTAATGCACAAAGAAGGTAACATAAATTCTATAGGGAGAATGGATTCTATGCCAAACACCAACTGAAATGGTGTGGCTTTGTTCAATCTCTTGTAAGTTGTTCTATATGCCCAAAGAACAGATGACACTTTGTCATCCCAATCCTTTCTTCCAACATCACAAATTTTTGTCAAAGTCTGGCTCAAAATCTTGTTGAAAGCCTCAATAGTTCTATTTGCCTAAGGATGATAGGGTGTAGTTTTATGGTGTGTAACCATAAACTCATCTAATAGGATCCCGATTGTCTCATTCAAAAAGTGTGTACCCCTATCACTTGTCAAGCTTAAAAGAAATTCAAATCTTATAAGAACATTCTCCCATATAAACCTAGTTGTTGTAGTTGTTGTACACATCCTTTATAGGTGTTGCTTCTACCCACCATGTGAGATAATCTGTACAAGTAATGATATAGCATGACCTAGTCCCACGCACAGCTGGCAAAATAGGTCCTACAAAGTCAATGGCCCATTTCTCAAATGGTTCTACACTAGTAATTGGTCTCAAAGGAATCTCATCTCTTTGTCCCTAGTTTTTCTAGTCGCTGACAATGATCACATGCCTTACAATATTCTTTACAGTCTTTATACAATGTCTCCCACCATAATCCAATAAGTAGGATCTTCCGGCAGTTGCATCACCTGCATAATGGCCTCTTGCAATACCACCATGGGCTTCTTCCATAATATCCTTGCACTCATGCTCTAATACACAATGGCATAATACTTCATCTCTGCCTAACTTGTAGAGGTCACCATTGATTAACATAAATGGTGTCACACGTATAACAAGTTGTTTCTTTTCTAATGCCTTCATTCCTTATGGTGTCATACCAGTTCGTAGAAAGACAACAATGTCTTCTAATTCCATGGGCGCGTGTTGTAACCTATATAACTGTGCATCTTGGAATGGTTTCTTCAATTTCTATGTGCTTCCTCTCCTGAGTTGATTCTAGATAAATGGTCTGGTCTAGAATTTCTTTTCCTGACTTCACCACAATCGTGAAATCAAACTCTTGAAATAGGAGTACCCATCTTGCATATGCACCCCTATAAGATGGGCTTTTTACAAAGTACTTCAATGCCATGTGATCTGTATAAAACACAAATGGTGTTGCTAACAAGTATTGTCGAAACTTGTGTAATGCATAGATCATTGAAAAAGCTTTGCCTTTGTAGTTATATAATTCCATTCAACAGGAGTTAGCTTCCTAATAGAAAAAAAATTGGATGATCAAAAATACCTTCTCTAGGTTGAGCTAACACCATGCTAATGGCCATGCCAAAGGCATCCACATGCACATGAAATGGTTTATCCCATGAGGGAAAGCACAGAATGGGCGCGGTAGTAAGTTTCTCCTTTAATATCTCAAACATGTTATTGTGGTTCTCCCCAATAAAATGTACCTTTCCCCTTCAGTAACTCTTTGAAGGGTGCAGTAACTTTGGCATACCCTTTGATGAATTTTCTATAATATCCTGTATGACCTAAAAATACATGCACCTCACTTTGACTAGTAGGCACTTCCAGGCCTAAAATGACTGCAACCTTAGTTGGATCAACCAGAAAACCTTTCCTTGTAAATTATATGTCCTAATCAATATTCCAAATGGTGTAACAAATATGCACTTCTTGATGTTCAAAGAGATACTCAATTGTTTGCCTTTTTTAACAAACATTAAGCGCAGATTGTCACAATGATCTTTCATAAGCCCATATATTGTCCAATCAATATCTAGGTAGACTCTAGTAAGAGGTTGTGAATAAAATATTGAAATGCCTGAACAACTATGCACGAGAATACATCGGTGTGTGTTTTTCAATCCAAAAGGCATCACAGTATAGGAAAAACTACCCCATTCAATAGTAAATTTTGTCTTTTCCTAGTCCTCCTGAGCAATCCTAACCTAATGATACTGGAAAACCCATCTAGTGAAAGAATATATTTCATGCCCTACCACTCCTAGTATTTCCTCAATAAATGGTGTAGGGAATGGGTCTATTACACAGGAAAACATTTAGCTCCCTGTAGTCCACACATATTCTAATTCATCCATCCTTCTTGATACTAATCACCATTGGACTAACCCATTCTGACTCATCAAGGGGTTTGATAATTCCATATTTCAACATTTTATCAATTTCTTCTTTAACCTTTTCACATAAATTGGGGTTCATTCTATAAGGTCTCTTTCTAACTGGTCATGCACCATCCTTAAGCTTTATCTTCATTTCCCCAAGTGATTTATGCATGCCTTTAAGTTCATGATACCCTCGAGGGAATAAGTCCTGATAATCCTTGAGTAACTCAATGATCTTTACCACCTCCAAGTCTAACCAATAGTCTCCAATGATGGCCTCCTTAGGCTCAGCCTCCGAAACCTATATTCACCTTCTTTGTCTTCATGGGTTCGTGATAGGCACGCGTATCCTTTTCTACACTATCTAAGACCTTGTGCACCCCTTGTGAATGTTCAATATCCAGGTTCTCAACTTCCTCATCATCCACGATGTAAACCATCTTTCCTTTCTAGTTCTCTTTCTCAAGGAAAGTGCATTCAAGTAGTATAGAGTCCATTTCTTCTTCCCCTTCAAAACATGTGCTCTGGACTTTTCCTCACCAAATAATTCCTAAATATGCTCTTCTTCGATTTTGCACTATCTCCCATAGTTAAGCGCTTGACAAATTTTAATGCCTCTTCTATTGGAGGTTGGGAAGAAAAGTAGTCAAAGGTCTAGATCATTCCTATAGTAAAATACTTGCTAGTTTCTAGTCTCTCGATGTAGTTCTACATATACATATCAAGCACGTGTGCATCCTTGTAGAGTAGAATACAATCTATGCACCCAGAGTGAAGGTGGTAATGCTTCTTGTCCCGATATCTAGAGTCTCTCACACTGCTAAATGTGATGTTGAACAAGTTGATCACCATGATAAGTGCAGATCTACGTAGGTTCATTGTTTCTTATAAACCTAATAAATAAGGTGAATCTAATCTCTTCCCATTTTATAATATTATCTCTATGGACTACCCACCAACGCGCTGCTTATCCCACGTAAGGTATATACTAACATATCTCTTCTCTTAATTTGATCTGTCCACTATGTTTCCATGGCTTTCAAAATTAAGGAAGATCTTCTTCCCCTATATACTAAGGTATTGTGCTACCTATCCATCAAACTGAATGAAGTCCATTCTTGCGTGTAACCGCTTTTCACCTCACACCCTACTAGTTCATATATACCATGAGCCCAATTGTCACAAGCAATACTCATAGTATCACTAATAGAATGAGAATCCTCCCACTGTAGGATGCCTTCTTTTGATGGCTCATTGACCTTTGTGTCCTGAATAACGCGTACATAAATTATGTTTAAGTCCTCCTCACTGAGAGGCTCAACATATGGTGTAGACTTCCCATCTGCTAGAGGTATCACAACTCTTTCCTCCTTGTTCTCAAAGCTGATATACCCCTAATTGAATCTCAAGTCAACATTGTTCGCATAACACCAAGGGCATCCAAACAAGGCTGGAAAATTGTCTACTTCTGCAAGTATTAATACCTCAAAATCCCCAGTGAACTTGGCCCCTTGTATGATTCTAGATGCATCCTTCAAAACTCCTATGGGAGTGGCCTTAGTTCGGTTTTCCATAAACAACACATTAGATGATGGCTATAATGGAGGCCTCTCCATTTGTACCCATGCATCTAATGTAAGCACATTTACTTCCACCTATAGAATCAATATGTTGTGCAATAGTCATCCATCCACAACATCATTCAAAGTAAATTCCTTGTCATATTCAATGCTATTAGGGGGAATATTTGCATGCAAAATCTACCATCCGGTCTCAATACTTGTGCATGGAGTGTTCCCTTTTAACCAACTTCCTAATAGTGGAATAATGTTCTCCTAGCACAACATTTTACACACTTATCTTAGATCATCGATATCATTTTGGACTGTCTTTGATGCTTTCTTCTGCTCCTTTAAGTATTGTATCTCACCAAAGATTCCTTAGCACTTCCATGGTATCTTGGTAAACTTCCTTCTGATGAGCAGGATTTGGGTACCTTGCATGCAAAACCTCCTCCTTGGTGATCGTAGGCTTTTGGTGCAATGTCTCTCTTATGCACGTGCACCACTTCAACATGTGTAGTAATCTTCACTATCAATGTCTCAGGTCCTTCTGATATCTTGGTCATCCACTAATCTTATACCATGCACTATATTCTAACCATCCCGGTGCCTTTTTTTCTTGCTTATGTTGCTTACTCAAATGCTCATATAAGTATGGGAACTCTTCACAGCTATGCTTCTTCCCATAAAAAGAACATGCAATATTCTGAGGACATTCATGCCTATAGTGGTTAGGAGATCCACACGTATAACATGTTCCATGAGGGAACTCACCTCTTCCTCCACCACGACCTCGTCCTCCATATCCACCACGATATCCACGTCCCCTTCCATGACCTCCTTCAAAATGCCCTCATTCCTGTCATAGTGCGTTTGATTATGATCCCGATCCTGGTGCTCATTCTTACCCTTAGAATTATCTGTTACACTTGTCTATCGTACCCCAATGTCTATAGCATCCTAGATCTGACCAATCAATCGACAATATTTAGTATCATGGGTCATGGACCGAAAATTTTGCAAAAACAAGATACATTCTTCCTTATCACGCGTTGTAACAAAGGACAGTGACTAACATCATGATTCAAATGATAGATCTCATAATCTAATAGTAATGAGTGTACAGATCTACGAGGGAAACTATCCTTGGTGTGACCTTCCACTTCACAATCTGTACACCAAATTCTTGAGCATGTTTCATGGGCTAAATTTGCTGATAGCTTCTCTAACTACTTTATCATAGTTGTAATTTGTGCCTCTAAGAATGGACTAACGCTAGTGTCAATGCTCCCGCTTCCTCAAACATAAAAGTTACTTCCAGTGCTTTGCGTGGATCAATGTATGTCTTATGTGACAATGCCCTTCTAAATGGTGTAATAAATCCTCCAAAAACCATTGTGCATGTTGGCTTGTGTGAATATCATAAGATAGCTTAGATAGAAGTGTCTTAAAATGGGAATCATACTCACGTACACTCTCAGTAGTGCCATGCTTGATATCTTTGAGCGCGCTGATACTTTTTTGCTCAAATTCAAGGATATGGAACTCTCTTAGGAAAGCATCCTTTAATGCTGCATAATCCACACAAGTTTGATCAGGGTCAAACTTCCTATACCAGTTGTGTGCATGTCCCTTGTAATGTAGTAGTAAATTGACTTGCCTTTCACTTAGAAGCCATGATCCCTTTAGCACACCACAATATTTCACACATATGCACATGTTTGAAAGCATCCTCTATACCTCTATATTCTAGGAGACAAAGAGACATCTCCATATAGATATTTTGTGGTTGTTACGGACCTTGACCACTTGATCTAGAACCTCCTGTGTTCCCTCTACCTCCAGAACCACCAGATCCACTGGAACTAGAACCACCTATACCTCCTGATCCTCCACCTATAGTTGGAATAGGACCTATAGATGTACTCCCCTATGCTCCGACAATAGTACTATACTTGAACCCCTATAGTCTATGAGGTAGTTCCACTTCCAGAGGTGAATCCAACATTTTGTGCTCATTCTATGTGGATGATGTGCCTAAGAATGTTCCTCCAAATATCATTGAAGTTGTCTATCTTTCCATTGATGTACTTACTCCCTAACTTACTCTTGTTCTCCTACTTCCCAAGTTAGCTTGTTGGTTACTTGTCATACTAGATACTAGAAAACCAAGCGTAAGGGCTAGGTCACCAGATGGATTAAGATGCGCACCCATGGACCAGGTAGTCTCTATTGGCGCACTTCTATGTGAGGCAAGGGGGATCTCTATCAGGTTTTCCAAGATGGGGGAGTTCCTGATGCTCTAGCTCCATGGCTTCTATGTGAGCTATAAATCCTTCACGAGCCATCTCTCTCCTCAATGCCATACATGTTGCCTTGTTAACCTATCATTGTTTCTCATTGCATGTCAGGTAAACTTGTGTTGGTGGAAAATTTATTTTTCTTTTTGTTTTTATGTATCCCTGGTAGAAAGGGATATTAAAACATGTGGGTAGAAGGGCAAGGCATGTGGCTATGAAAATAAACAATATCTCTGCCAAACACCAAGGATACCACACATGGTTGAAAACATGGCAATGTCAAAAGAAGCAGTGGACATTGCATCTTATATTTTAGTGGGGATAACATCACCATCTTGGAGGGATTCTTTACCTAGAAAACTCACAGTCTCGTAAGAGAATCTTTATTATGAATGGTGGTAGATGATGGTGTATATGTCATCAATTCCATAATGGTTAATAAAAACATCCCACATTGGTGAGTGCATCATGGTAAGGGTGGTAGAGGATGATGCAATTGAAAGGTGTAAAAATTATTCCACATCCTCTTCCAGTATTCTCACAGTGTATGCGTGGAGATTGGAATAGGGTATGGACACCACCTAAGATCCTTGAAGATGGATCTTTTCAGAAGTTACAATTACAAGTGTGTTGGTTGGTATGCAGGAAAATGTGGAAGCATAAGCAAAGTATATGAATTGTTTGACAGAATGCGTGGAATAAAAATTAAAATAAATAAATAAATTGTTTAATGAAATGCCATGCTTTTTGGATATGTGAAAAATGGATTCATGGAAAAGGAAAAAAAACTTTCAACCAAATACTCTTTGTCGGTCAAGAGCCATGGTGAAAATCCCTAGCTAATGTCTCCAGCAAGCATTGGGAAAAAGTGAATAGATTTCCCTCCCTCTTGGATTCAAGTTTCCCATTTTATCATTTTGTTGTTTGGGTATTAATTATTTTAGAAAAATAGAGGATGATTCTATAATGAAAAACAATGAAACACTTACCATACTAAAAAAGAAGTTGTGATCGTGCACATGGAGCGCAAAAGAAAATTGTTTTACTAAACTAGACATCCAATATGATTCTTACTTGATTAGGACACCATGAAGGCCATAAATATACCTAATAAAATCAACTTGACACCCTATAGAAACAAGTTTTGATCAACATTTTGTATGTCAGTCACTTGGGGTGACACTTTCGTCTTTAAGAAAATGTGAATGATTTTCACTTAGAATTATTGTATCGATTTAGTGAAATTGAAAACTACCCCTATGTACCTCTAGACCCTAATGTGAGAATTGTAACCAACCCTTAGTTAAACAAAAATGATTTCGGAGGTTAGTTCTGCAAGGGGGTTTTGGGGTCCACTAGTCACTATGTGACAAGTTTTTCTCGACGCTATTATGATAAACAAACTTGGAGTTTCCTTGGTATCATAAAACCTCTTCGTTGTAATTAACATCCATCAAATGCAATTAATTGTCTTTATATAGGTGACTAAGTAGGAATCATTAAACATTATGTTTGAAATTAAAACGAGCGTGTTCGGGACCTAGTTTATAAACACTTTAACCATTTCAACTAACTTTCACAAAATTGTAACTTTAGTTAGACCAACCTTCTGAGGGCCCCGTTTGAATACTAACTAGTCATGGAACATTTTTAATTATCATCTCATTCTTTATAGAGTATGAATTGGTCAATTTATACTATGATTGGTTTTCAAAAATTATAATGTTTTCTCTCTCTTCCCTTCTGTCTTTGGAAATAATTATGAAATTTTGATTGTTTTTGAAAATGTAAATGGGTTAAAATTGTGTATGGATTTGAAATGAAATAAAAATGGATACTTGATGTAGTTGGTTATGATATGGTAAATATAATAGAAAATGAATTTTATACTTTCTCTCTCTTCCTTACTCTCTCTAGAATTGAAAAAAAGAAAAAAAAAAGTACAAAGGAATGTGAAAGTGTGGATTTGTGACACAATAACCTCTCTCCCTCTCTCTATCTCTTTATCTGACTTGTTTGAATTACTTGAAATGGTGAATGTGTTATTTCATGCTTGAGTGTAAGGGATTTCCATACCGGTCCTAGGACTGATGTAACGTTGGTTATAGGTACTCCGAACAAGAAGGATTAAGAGTATGATATGTTGTAATCAATGAGATGACATTGATATATTATACATTTATATAGATTGAAAATTTTAGATAGAAGTAAATTAAATAAAATTTAATTATTAAAATTAATGTGTCGAAAACCGTTGTCAATCTCTTGGATTCTTATGTTTCAAGCATTGTACCTGGAAAACTATGTGGTTTGTATCTGCTTTGTTTTAAACCTAATCTTTGAATACTAGTAGGAGTGACACATAGTGAATGTAGGACAAACTATGTTAGCTAGATAAACAAGGAAAGTAATTGAAAATGTAAATGAGTAAAATGAGTATCGTTTACTTGATGGGTGCTAATTTCATTTGGATTTAAATGTTCTTCTTATGTTTTAGAAGATCGAAGCAATCACTTTTTGGATAGTTATTGTGGTTCTTACATAAACTCAAAATGTATCATAGTAACATATTATTATTAAACTATATAAGTGAAGTTATTATCTAACCTTTGTTGTACCCCCTCTCAATTTAGTCACATCCACGTTTGTAAAACTCTAACGTCTTAAGAAATAATTTAATCCTCACAACTAGACTTCTTGTACTACACATAAGAAAAGTCTTCAAAGGTCCATTTATATTACTTAAGAGTCCTTGTTCAAAGCAACGACTATGTGGTGTGACCTTACCATATATGGGGTAAGTATAACTAACACTTTCTTTGTATCCTAGTGGACAACCAAATTCTTATGAATTCAGATCTAGGACTAACTTCATCATCAAATGAAATCTTCATGGGATCCAAATGACACAATTCTAGTTGGTAAACTAGTTGTACTATGCATTTCCCTAGAGGCTATCATGAATTAAAAGGTACATGAATCTTTGGGTGAGATGAGAATAAAGCTGAAGGAAGGTGTGAACCCAGTTAGGAAGAGGCCTTTTAGGATGAATCCTAACATGCGCATCAAAGTGAAAGAAGAAATTGACAAAATGCTGAATTCTGGAATCATTGAGCCCATCGAGGAGTCAAAATAGGTGAGCCCTATGGTGATCAGTATCAATAAGGATGGAAGAATTATAATTTGTGTGGATTATAGGGAGTTAAATGTTGCATGTGTAATTGATCCCTTTCCCACACCGTTTACTAAAGAAATTCTAGAAGGTGTTGTATGGCACAAGATCTAATCCTTCACCGATGGATTTTCAAGGTCTCATCAGGTGAGGATAACAAAAGAGGACCAGGAGAATAAAAATTTCACCAATGAATGGGGAATTTTTACATACACGGTTATGCCCTTTGGACTAAAGAATGTGTCTGTAGTATTTTTGCACATAGTTGTACAAGCATTCCGAGATTTTATTCATAAGTTCTTAGAGGTGTATTTGGATGATTGGACGGTCTTCGGGCTTGTGAAAGATCACTGTGATAATCTGAGGCTCATGTTTGAGATATGTTGGCAGTTTATCATCTCTTTAAACATCAATAAGTGCATGTTTTCCACACCCTTAATAATTTTTCTAGGACACATCATTTGTAAAGAAGGTTTGCTAGTGGAACCTGCTAAGGTTGTTGTTATTTTGGGACTAGAGGAACCAAGTAGCCAAAGTGAGGTGTGTGGATTCTTGGGGCACACACAGTACTACAAAATGTTTATCAAAGGTTATGCCAAGATTGTTGTGCCAATAGAGGAATTGTTAAAGAGAAAAGGAAAGTTTTATTGGGGTGAGGCACAACAACGTGTGTTTGAAACACTAAAGGATAATCTAACTACAACACCTATTTTGCACTTTCCTTCATGGTCCAAGACCTTTCACCTTCATGTATATGCCTCTGGAATGGCCATTGGCATGATATTAGCCCAACCTGGAGAAGGGATTTTCAATCATCCTATTCACTTTGCTAGTAAGAAGTTAACTCTAGTAGAACATAATTACACGACTATAGAGTGTGAGGCATTGTCAATGATCTACATGCTCCATACGTTTTGATAGTATTTTCTTGCTATCCCATTTATCTTTTATACTGACCACATGACATCAAAATATTTGGTAAATAAGTCCATTTTATAGGGGCGCATATGCCATTGGGTTCTGTTATTTCAGGAGTTTAACTTTAAAGTGGTGGTTAAGCTAGGAAAGAGTAATTCTAGTCCAAACCATCTATCAAGGATTCAATCAGGTGAGGATGTGCATAACATTGAGGACACAATGCCAGATGCATAACTATTAAGATTAAACTACGTGCCCTCAGACTTAGAGGATATTGTTATCTCTTTATGCATAAGTGTGGTGCCTGAGGGAATGAAGGATTTAGAGAAGAAGAAACTTGTCATTCGCATCGTGCCTAACATGTTGATCAGTGAAGACTTATATAAGTTAGGTCATATTGAGGTTTTGTGCCAGTGTGTACTTGAGCATGAGTGGGAAGAAATTATGGAAGAATCTCATGGCATTATTACAGGTGGACAATATGTAGGGGATGCCACTGTGCGTAAGATTCTACTCGCTGGCCTATGGTGGGAAATGTTATATAAGGATTGTAAAGAAAATTTTAAGATATGTGATCATTTTTAGTGCCTTGGAAAGCCTAGGCATAGAGATGAGATGCCTTTAAGGCCTATTACTAGTGTAAAACCTTTTGAGAAGTGGGAAATTGACTTTGTAGGCCCTATCTCCCTAGCCGCGCGTAGAATAGGATTACACTACACTAAAACTTATACAGACTATCTCACAAGGTGGGAAGAAGTTGCACCTACAAAGGATTTCAAAATAGTTACGAAAGCAAGATTTTTTGGGAAAATATTATCAGCAGGATTACGGGTGCCCTTTAAGTTTAACAAGTGATGGGGCTACTCATTTCCTTAATGAGACCATCATGATATTATTGGATGAATTTATGGTTGCACACCATAGAACAACACCATATTATCCTCAAGAAAATTGAACTGCTGAGGCCTTCAACAAGATATTGAGTCATACCCTTTACTTCATGTGTAAAAAATATTAACTCACGTATAAACTAGTTATAAATGAATAAGACACTTATAGGTGACTTTTTGTGACTCTTTTATGGTACCATACCTTTAGTATACCTTGAGTAGATATTCCAAACTGAAATAATTGTCCATCTAAAAAATGGTAGTTAGTACTCGACATCTGTAAAAAGGGGGTGATAGAAGGATTGCAAGGGTATATCATGTTGTTTTTCAATTATACAGAAAAATCTAACATTTACATGTTTTGAAAGTTTAATTTTACTTGGTTTAATATTATGTGTCTTAGTGGCAGGATCGACAACAACCAACCTCCCCATAGATCTGGTAATTTTGAGGACAAATTCAGGATCCCAAAACTCCAAGGGTAGAGCCAGGAGGTGAATCCAGAATCTGAAGCTTTGGAATGAGAGGTCATATGTCAAACCTGGCTCCCAACGGAGTAGACTAAGAGCGGCAAAGACATAGAACCATGGAACCTCTTATAGGACCTTTTGTAGTAACAAATCATCTTGGAAACAAAAAAGAAAACCCTCACCCATAAGAGCCCTAACTTAAACCTTACAAAGACATTTCCTTCTGCACCAATCCCTAACGAAATCAATATTCAGCTTGATACCAACAAATCTACCGAAAAGCATGAATTTTGATATGGTCTTGGCTTTATCAATAATAGAACCAGGATCTCTAGCTCTAGGTCTAGCATCTTTCCATGAATAATACACAATCAATATAATTTACGTGTGTTGAATTTTTTTAAAAATAAATTCAAAAATATTTAATGTATATATAATGTTTGGTTAAAACTTAGATATTGTGTGAAAAATTAAATGAGACTTATATTTGGGTTTTGGTATGCAATATACATAATTATATTTTCAAATGTATCATTTTTTGAAAAACATGAGGAGAAATCGTGATTTTTTCAAAATAAAATTTTATGGATGTGGATATTTAACAAATTCAAATTTGATAATATGACATTTGATTTAAAAATATATAGTAATAAGTTTTTCATTTGGATAATATGACATTTCCACACTATCTTAGTTGTATATTTTATTTGATTTAAATATACAAATTTTTAAAGTTGGAAGTAATGTTATATTTTCACATTAAAATAGTATAATATTAGTATTCTTATAATAAATGCATGTATATTGGAAAATATTTATAATCAATTTTAAAAAAATTGTACAATGTATAATTTTCACAATATTTATTCTGTCTTATTTACATTATTATAATTTTCTTAAAGTATGTTATATTTCATGTAATGTAACATTTCCACATTATATATTAGTCTTCCTAAATATGTAAAACTTTAAAAAAAAATCCAAATTATTTTATGTGCCATTTCCACAATATTATAATTTTATATGAATCTTCATAAAATATGTCGTAAGTATAAGTGTGGTGGGTAATATTTATAATAAATTATAATATTAATGAAAAAAAAATGTGGAATTTTAATAATGAAGTTTGGAGATGTGTCGTCCATCCCAGTGTTTGTTCTAGGGAGAAATGGCTAGGTGTAATGCCCCACTTCCTCCCCCTCCAATGATGGTGTTTTCTACTTCAACCATTATTATAAAAAAAAAAAAAAAAAAAACAAGGATCTTTGTAATGAGGGAAAGGAAGTGCAGTTTGTTAGGGCATGGCGACATGTGGCATAGGCATGGGTCTCTTCACAAGACAATTTGACTGTTTCACCTTTATGCAATAAACAGTCTCCAACTCTGACCAATTCACATCGTTAGCATAGTGACAGCCTATGAAAACATGGGAACCTTAGAAAGAGTGTGGACGACGTCAAATATCAATGAAATAGAGGAGCCTTTATAGTGTTGTAGTTGGTAGTGCTCTAGTAGCCTTGTAGGAAAAATGACAAAGTCTAATCAAGGAACATGAACTATTTGAAAACATTTCTCAAGAGATGCAGCCTCAGGACCTGCAATGGTTGCAAAAAAATCACAAAAGAAGGGGGGTCATGTGTAGTGGGAAGATATTAAAACACCCTCTCCAACCGATTACTTTGGATAATGTTGTGGGATTAAGATTTGAATTTTTTGTTTTGTTTTACAAATTTCTTTTGATAGTGTTACTCCAGACTTGACAGCTCATGTCAACATCTTCCCAGCCTAAGCAAAAATAATAGCTTGCAAATAGGGTGTCGATAACCTTCAAGCACTTGATAATGCACATGATTTGGTTGACTAGATGTTCTGAAGAGACATTTTATCATGGGACAAAAATGGTTGTAGGATTTTCACAAAATACATATGTTTAACTTGTCACGAGAGGCTTCCTAGCAATGAAAGGGTAGGTGTGAAACCTAACTCGCACAACCTTGTCAACATCCTTCATGATTCTACCAGACTTTATGGAATTTAATCATGCATGGGAAGTATTTCAAGCACTTTCTGGGGATTTTCTACCAGATTTGCATGCAAGAAAATCTAGTCTTTTTTGTGGGTGCACAAGTTCTATTTCACCTTATGAGGCTGTGTGAACACATGTGACCCACATTGGGACACGTGTCAAGTCCTAGAAATTGTGCAGTAGCTAGATTATCTTAGCAACTTCAGAGTTAGACCAATAATCTCCAATGATGTCCTCCTTGGGTTCACTATCCATTCTAAAGTTTACTTTCTTGGTCTTCATAGGCACATGGTATGTGCATGCCTTCTCATCTACATTGTACAATACCTCATGTGTACCCTTTGTGTCCTCAAATTCTAGGTTCTCCACTTGTTCTTTATCAACTTTATAGACCATCTTACCCTTTTCTCTTTCTAGGAAAGTGCACCCAAGCTATTCTCCATCTATCTCTTCCTCTTCAAAATGTGCCACCAGGTCTGACTCTCCTAACAACTCTTGAAGTAGCTCCTCAGCCTTTGCATTATCTCCCAAAGTTAAATGCTTCATAACATATAACACCTCATTCACCAGAGGTTTAGTGGAAAAATAGTCAAAGGTCTGAATCATACCTGTAGTAAGCTCTTGCCAATTTCTAGTCTCTCTATTTAACTCTACATAGATATACCATGTATTCACATAACCTCGTAAGGTGAAATAGAGCTTGTGCACCCACAACAAAGGTGGTAAAGCTTCCTGCCCCTCTATCTAGAGTCTCTCACATTGTTGAATGTGGTGCTGAATAGGATCATTACCATGAAATTCACAAATCTGAGTAGGTGCATTGCTCCTATGAAATCTAGCAGATAAAGTGATCCTCACTTCTCTCCATTTCAAAATATTATCCCTATGAACCATCCACCAACACAATGCTATCCCGTGCAAACTATAGACTAGCATATTCCTTATTTCTACTTGACATTCCCATTGAACTTCCATAGCAAGTAGGAATACTTTTGGAATCTCATCACTAGTTTACCTCGATACCTGACTACTCCCTAAATGCCTGACATTACATGACCTACTTACGTGCGGAACTGCATTGCTTCTCTCACACTCAATTATTTCATAAGTTTCATATGCCCAGTTGTCACATACAACACTTGTAGTATCACTCATGGACTGTGTCGAATCCCATTAGAAAACTCCTTCTTTTGAAGGTTCAAGAACTTCTAGATCTCGAATGGTGCACACATAAATTTTGTTCAACTCTTATGTACTTAAGGGCTCCAAATAAGGTGTAGATTTCCCATTTTTCAAAGGAATAATAATGCATTCTTCCTTATTTTCAAAACTTATATACCCCTTATTAAAGTTCATATCACCGTTGTTTGCATAACACCAAAGGTGCCAAAGAAATGTCATAAAACTATCTACCTCTACAAGCGCTAAGACCTCAAAGTCCCCAGTAAACTTAGCCCCCTTTATAATAATTGATACATCCTTCAAAACCCCAATTGGCATGGCCTTGGTCTAGTTTGCCATAAACAACACATTATAAGATGGCTGCAATGGTGGTCTTCCCATCTAAACCTGCGCATCCAAAGTGAGAACGTTCTCCTCTGCACATGTGTCAATCAAGATATTACTTAAAATATAGCCATCAACAACAACATTAAAGGTGATCTCCTTGTCATAATCCAAGCTATGATGAGGGAGGTTAGCATGCAAAATCTTCCTTTCATGCTCAACCCCGTACAAGCAGTGTTTCCCTTTAACCAATTTCCCAATAAATGAATAATCTTTTCTTAGCACAACATCTTGCAAACTTCCTTTAGATAATCAACATCCATCTGATGGAGCTCAGCTTGCCTTATTTTGTTCTAACTTCATGATTGTTCTTTCAAACATTATATCTCACCCTGTAAATTCCAAATCACCTCCATGGTTTCTTGATAAACCTCCTTCTAATGTATAGACTCTGGATACTTTGCATGCAGAACTTCCTCCTTAGTAATGGAAGGCTTTTGTTTCAAAAATTCCCTAGTGTGCGCAGCCTTAGTGCGTGTAGTAATATTTACAAGTACCGAATCAGGATCCGGCACCAACTTTTGTATCCACTAGTCTTCTACTATGCATTGTACACTAACCATTCATGTTCCCTTGTTCTCTTGTTTGTGTTTCTTACTCAAATGTTCATACAAGTCTGGGAACTCTTTATAACTATGGTTCTTTCCACAAAAAGATCAAACAATGTTATGTGGACACTCATGCCTATAGTGATTAGGGGATCTGCATGTATAACAAGTCCCATGAGGGAAATCACTTCTTCCATTATCGCGATCTCGGCCTCTGAATCCTTCTTTGTAACCCCAACCTCTACCACAGCCGCCATCAGAACGCCCTTCATTATGATCATGGTCCTGATGCTCACCCTACTCCTTGGAGTTATTTGCAACATCAGTCTCTATGCCAATATCAATAGCATCATGAATATAATTAATAAATCTGCAATCTTCAGTATCATGAGTGGAAAATATACAAAACTTGCAGTAACAGGACACATTCTTTCTTATTGCGCATTATAATAATGGGCACTGACTTGAACTATGTTCCAAGTGACAAATATCATAGTCCAATAATAAGGAGCAAAGTGATTAAGAGTAATCAAGTGTGTTCCAATCGACCCTGCCATTTCAAATCTACCCCCTCACTCATAGTCAACATAAGTTAACATCAGCCGCAAACCATGGCTCATCAATGCCTAGTGTATAATAATAAATTGAAATCCCATTCCGATATGGCCTCGATTAGAGGGATTGAATGGATTATTTTTCCATAAGGATAGCTCCATAGTAACCACCTAATAAACCTTGTCATTATGTGGGTAGTGTGCGACAGAGGTTATGCTTTGCAACAACCCATTAAGTCCCATAAATCTAAACCTCCCTCCTTAAAAAGTTAATTAATCCCTTTAATTTATAGCTTGTTAATCCTACCCCAGTTATTTTCATTCGTTAGGAGTTATTATGAAGTACTAAATTGGGTTCTATCAACATTCCAATAAGGAACGTTATGTTTCTACTTAAATCAATAAGAAGGATCTGTAGATTTATTTCTACTCATTACTTAATCTCCTTTAAGTATGAAATCTCCTTTAGTTGACTAAGAATATTAGAAACATATTAAGTATATTGTAGGGTAGAAACCACATACATCCAAACATACTTAGGAGTATTTTAAGTTCATTTCCTTGACTCCAATGGGTTCTATGCTTTCAACCCATAATAGTTCTCTTGACTTAACATTCATTTTCCTTTAAGTCATTCAACTATTCAAATTGTTATAACTTAGTTAAACATTATCCCCTAAGTATAACTCATTTTGTGATGGAAAAATATTCCACATCCACCTCGTAGCCTATTTGAAGGGTTCATTTTGTTGCCCAATAGTGGACAACCCCCTTTTACCAAGGTTTCATAACATAATTACATTATGCATGCAAGTCAAATATGTATCATATTTATGACTTCATTATTGTAGCAAGAAGAAATTTGTTCTTAATGCCTTAAAGGTTAGTTCAAGTTATACATCTAACCCCATGTTATCATTCCTATCCTTCTTAAGTACAATTCCTTTTCATTATTGTACTTATTCATCCATTAGGATAGATAGATTGCATTATAGTATAATCACTTAGATCCCTTTTTACAAGATAGATTCTTATATGTACTTAATAAGATTAAGTACTCTTTGTGATTATCCTAAGGTCCGAATCCCTTTACTATTAGTCATGTAACCCTTTTTGTTTTATATCATTTCCTCATAAAACAGTCATACAAGTATTTTTGTAATGGTGTAATTAAGCATAGTCATTCATAACTTAAATTCCACAACATATAACTTGTTTAAATATAACTTATTTATTACTATCTTAACCAAATGATTTCAATAATTAAAATTTATAATAGCCAATAACTATTTCATAGATAAGACATTATATTTATACCTTTCATACAGGTCATTTAAAAGGCAATGATTCCTATTTATTCCCTTTTTCCTCATATTTAAAGATCAACAATAATATTCCTTGCTTTATAATAGCAATATAAAGTTGGTAACATTTCATATAACTTCCCCAAGATTATTAATCAATGTTAAGAAGTAGATAAATGCATATCATCTAATTCCCTACAAGCTTACTTTCCAAGTGAAAGAACTCTTTAAAATGAAAACATCATTCGCACACAACTAATCCAGTCAAGAGATGATGATTAAACAAAACACTTTAATCATTTCCACTTTAAGATGTCAATTCAAGTAGACAGGAGGTAATTCAAATTCTTTCAACAGTTTACATAAATGGCCTTATGCTTTAGAAACTTATTCTCAAGAATAGTTCAATAAATGAAACATAATATTTCCATCAAAATACATTTCTTCAATCAATAGAATAAATGCAACTTTCCATAAGTCTTCCTCTTTTCCTTTTTCATGAAATTTATCTGCAAGATCATTAGCATCTGTCAGTTCATTTGAACTGAGCATGATAGGAGCTAAATCCTTAGAACCATATGTTCTAACTAAAAACTTTGAAAAGGAACACTTATTATTAATAGAAATTAATCAAGGGTTCAGAAATATATTTTCATGTTTGAACACTTTTGAAGTACCATACTCAAGTGTATCACAAAACCCTAAAATGTTAGCATATAACAATCCAAACGAGTCCTATTTCTATCAACTAGAAGACTATAAACCAAAAATAATTTACATTCATACATTATTGAACCAAACAGGTAACCCCAAAATATACAAGTATACATTCTCGCTTAAGCAATATCACACCAATAAAGCAAAGCCAAGTATACATAATAACAGATGGGAAAGAAAGAGTATAAATTCCTTAATCATGCAGCCCATACTACATGGTTAAAACATTTTACTCAAATCCAATCAATTATATTCAAAAATGAATTCCATTCCAATAGTCCAACAATCTAAAGGTTTGACAGGATTTATATAGTTGAGCATAAGGATAACATCAGCAAGCTCTCAAGGTCCAAACCCATCTTAACTTATCAGAAAAACAATCCATACAAGAACAACTTGGCTTCAACCAATTTAGAGTGCATGCAAGTATTTGGAATACACAATACATATAATCATCAAGGAGATAGTATTAAGTTAATACAAGTATCCCATACAAGACTGGTAAAGAATCATACCTAACTGAATACATCATTCAGATTGAGAAATGAAATGATTCAACCAAGGCATAGAAAGCTCATAATCAAACAACCTTTCATTCTCGAATAATGATATCCTAGATAATATTCATATGATCAAGGATCGATAATAATTTAGACTGATCAACACTCAAGCAAGTTTATAAAACCATCCAACTGGTCCATGTTAAGGTTCCAACCATATAGCCTAACCATTTAAGATCATTAAAAATAGTGACTAAAATTTGGACATACCAGAAGATACATCAGTTCTACATACTGTTTGTACACTTGAGGTCTACCCAAAGAGCCGAACAGTTCACAGGAAGATTCAAAATTACCCTCAGGTAGACATTAAACTACTTTGGTTTGAAACAATTAATGCTACCGGTCCAAATTACCACAAGATAATTCGCATTGTCATGTCCAATACTACACCAAACCATCTACCCTGACATTATAGAAGAAAGTATAATAGTCACCATGATGAAATAGAAGGACCCAAAGTTCATATGACTCAGAAACAGATAACCCTCCACGGTTCAGTGAGGCAAAGATGAATGGTTAAATGGAAGAACAATCCAATGACCTACTTAAAAGAATAGAGAATGCAATTAATCATAATGGGTATGAACAGTACCCAGAAGCTTTGGTTAAGATCTAACCCGACCTGTGTTATTGAAAACTAAACAAAATTTCCAAATTGATCACAAAATAATACAACCGAGACCCTACCCAGCTAGGTTGAGAAACAACTCACCTACACAAGGGAAATAAAAACTAAAGCCCCATTAACTCACAGTTACACTGAACATGAGTTTGATTATTTCAAACAAGATTAAAAATAGACCGAAGATAGATAGTAATATCTTTAAATGACACCATTTTAACTCAACTGAGTGCTCGAGTTCCCACTAGACCCACAACACAGGGTCAGTTATTTTCTTTAAAAGATAAGCACATGTAGTTCCATGGCCATAAAAAACTAACAACAAAAATATCAATAACACCACTACAAAACCCATTTGGATCAAACTGTCTTTGCTGGTAAGGCTGCCTATAATTTTGATTCTATTGGTAAGGCTGCTTGTTTTGTTGATTCTATTGATAGCGCTGATAAGGAGTTTGATAGGGTCTGCTAGGTAATACAATTTTGTTCTCAATGGAAGTCAATTTATTTCCCATAGCCTGCAAATCTTTAAATACATCATCAGATGGGACTACAACAGTAGGCTCTATGATTGTAATAGGCTAAGGAATAGGTGCTAAATAAACTAAAAATGGCATTAATGGCCTTGGAGATAATTTTCCAGCTTGAATAAGACTATTTTCAACTCGGATAGCAATATCATAAGCATCTGAAAGTGTCTCTCCACCCATTGACTGAATCGTAATTGAGATATCACTGTTTAATGCTCTAAGATAATAGAGGAAAGCATGATCAGCTTGAGGCTTGACACTTACTGGTATTCTCTCCCAAGTTCTGGAAAAGTGGATATTGAAGCTAGACATAAACTCATTTGGAGCCATTTTAATAGTGGACAACTATTCAATGAGAGACAAATGATCTAGATTATCCTGGAACTGTTTCAACAATTTTTCACCTAATTTATCCCAAGTTCTTTTGCTTCCAATTTCTAGGTTTCTATACCATTGCAAGGCCTACCCTTTAAAAGATGCAACTAAAAGTCTTAAAGCTACATATTCATGAGTGATATTATAGATTGCACATAGGACTAACATCTTTGATATGTTCAAATTTGGTGTAACCTGATTTTCACCGTGTGAATGATGGAAAAAATTTCATAGTAGCATTAGGAATGTCATGGTAATCGGGATTACTAATGGACTGCCATTAGTAAAGGTTATAAAATTCCTTGGTGGTTAGATAGCCATTTGAAAAACCGGGATATTAATTGAGAAATTAATACGTGGTGAAGGAATATTAGGAGGGTTACCAAAACAAGGTCTATTATAAGGTAAAGTATTACCAACTCTTCTCCTTCTAGTAGAATTCAAAGGTAAAGAAACAAACTCAAAAAGAATTCCACTTACCGATGATCTTGTAGTTACTTTAGGCATGGAACATGTTGCAATACTGGTATGAAATCAGCTCTACAGAGTCACCAAAAGATCATAGAATCTTTAAAATAAATTGCTACAACTTGCTCCAAAAAGTAACTTTTAATTTGTTGTAATCTGCTATAGATCTGTTATAGATCTACTATAGAAATTGTAATTCACATGTAGATCTGATTTGTCATCCCACCGGGCGTGCCAAAAAATGTTATCTCTCAAAAGTGCACCCTGTAGAGAGATGATTGCAAGTTTTCTTAGCTTGCACAATTGATCTCTCTTTCGTAGATACAATGGAAACACCTCAAGTTTGTGGGTATACTTATTTTGAGGTGAGTCTCTGGTATCAAGGCCGTATCCTTATTGGTTTATCCTAAACTGATTTCTGGGAGTTTGAGAATAAAATATGACTGTAAAAATGATTAAAACTAAGGTGATACACCAAATTAGTATGAGGGCTTCGACTGAGTATATGCACAACTGATTTGGGAAGGATTTTTGATGCACGAACCAATAGTTTTTTCTGCAGAACATCTAAGGGAAAAACACTTGATTGTACTGAGGGAGAATCACAACAAAACTAATAAGTTAACATGCACATTAAAATTAAGAAGAATGAATTTGCAGTAGGGTAAGGTGATTGATCAAGGAATTTGCATTCACAAGATTAATATAAACATACTCAAGACTGAAAAATAACTTGGAAAGGCAGAAAAATACTTCACACTTAGAGGGAAAAACTGCAAAATTTGTTTCTATATTCATATATCCAAAAGTCCTCCCATAGTCCCTTGTGCTTTGCAAAGGCACACAATATATAGCAAAAATAAAATTCACCCTCTCCCTAAAAATAGCCTAAGGCTTGTACTCGCCCATGCATCTTATTTTTATCCTTTATTTAATAATAGATAAAGGAAAAATAGAGCATGTAATTACAAATAGGCATTATTAGCCTTACTTACATTATAGTCAAACTGAATTTGACTGTTCTATTTTTATGAAAAGAATGATGAATTATTTGCTAAAAATAAAGTTGCTTGCTAGGCAAGTCTCTTTCCATGAACATGCAACTTTGTCTTCTTTTCTATTATGTCTTGTTGTGGAGGCATGCAAAAATACAACTCCTTCTATGTGAGAAAAATAATTACAATACTTGCAATATTTACAAAAATAATTCCACCTATGGGGACCACCTACTATGTGCACATGTTCTAATATTGACATCTCCTTTGGCCATGGCATAGGCATCATAATACATTTGACCACCCCTTTGATTTATTTGGGCATAAACTAAGAAATAATCATAGTTTTAATAATTAAGCTCCTTTGCATAACACATGGCGTATTATATAGTCTGCCACCCTTGATTATGTCAGCCTTGGCATATTATAATATTCACCTTTTCGGTGATCATGATATATTATTTGGTCGCCCCTTTATTTGAAACATGCGCTTGGGTTAGACTTGAAAGTCATTTGCAATGATTAATTCAGTGGACACGTAGGTTGTCCCCTTCCACGGTGACTCACCCCTTGGTGGCTTGGGTAACGGCATCAACTCTAATCAAGTTAATTATAACTCTGGTGGTTTATTTTAAAATTTTGTGCCTTGTTCTCTGTCATTGATCTTTGTACTGCACTGTCGATCACGGACCATCAATTTTCATACTATGATTAGGGCTTTGGTAGGAATTTATGGTGGGCGGTGGCATCCTGACTGTGGTTAGCATTGATTATTGCGATGATTCGAGGACATTGATCTTTGTACCTGTCTTTTGTGATCATTGATCTTGACTGTGGTTGATTTTGAGTTAACCCGCTTCTTGGGTTCATTTGGATTTTTTTGGTCAGTATGGGCGAAGCCTGTAAAATTTCCTCCGATGCCATTGTTCTGCTCTAATTCGAGCTCAACTTTTACTTGTATTTTGTAGCTCCTATCATCACCAATCCGACACTATGATAATTCTCCATCGGGAATTCCTCGTGCTATGATTATTTACTAATGCACAACTTTTAGTTTGGTGGAAGTAATCTGGAAACATAATAACAGACATAACACAAGAATACCATAGACTATGATACAAAGGAATGATGACAAATTTGAAATATAAATGTAAATTATATTATTAATATGAAATTTTACAATCTCACCCATGAGGTACTTCAAGCGTTACCAAATCCACTTGCCTTCCAAAAATAACTATGGGAGAAAGTTCACAATTACACCTCTTAATGGCTTCTTTAACACACCTTCTAAATGATGGCTTCCTTCACACACTTACTCATACAATATTTTTCACTACTTCCTTCTATGCTAAATGAGGGGGTGGCCTCTTTATTTATAGAATTTTCAAGCTTATCCACCTTATCTCTAAAATAGGATAAGAAATCTACTCGATGAATAATATTCCATACCTTAACTCTTATATTTACATGTAAGCTTATATTTTAAGATAAGATAAACCTTATCATTTCACATGGGTTCCACCTTTTAGACTTTTTACAAATAAAATACACAAAATATTTATGACATCACTCATTTTCCTTATTACTAATATAATATTTCTAATTCCTAATCATGTAGACCCTACTTCTCTACTTCCTAACTTTGACATTTTAACATTACCGAACCACTTACGACAAATATTTATTTTTTACCACAACATTCCTATCGTAATTTGACTGTTACCATATTATACATTATTGGCGGCGACGTGCACGACATTGCCGTTATCTTCTATCGACGCCACTACTAATTATATTTAACAACATCCTATTCCTAATACATACATTAATGAAATAGAAATTACGAAGGAAAATTTTAGTGTCGACACTCCTCTGCAAAAGATTCTCGTTATTTCGGTTTCATGGTTTCTATGTAGTGGTCGAAGTGTGGGCCACCATTATTGTTTCTTTAAGCTTGGCTCTGTCCTTTTATCCTTTGTACCATTCGTGCCTCTATATATTTTTTGAAAGATGAGGTTTCGTTTCTTGGCCGCCATAGTCGTTTATAGGTAATCTCTCTTGCATACGTAAACTTCTATTTTTTTTTCTTCTTTAAATGTATCACTGATCTCTTGGAAATATTTGTGGGTTTTGTGATTTGTTTCTCCTGATTGACTTCTGAGTTTTAAACCTCACGTGGGTCTGTGGACCTCTCACTTCATCATCCAGTTGCTCGAAAGTTCTGACCATTTGATTGTTTACGGTGAGTTTGTTCTTCGGCCCAATCTGCATTATGAATTATAGATCTATATTTTCTGAGTTCTGGGTATCTGTCATTCTCGGCCATTGATGAAATGAACTTCAAAAAGACTCTATGATCATGTGTTTGCTGTTATGAAACTCTGATTTACTTTGTACCTTCCTTTGTTTTACTGTGGTGAACATAGAGTATTTTCTTCTTTCTTGATATTTATACTTCAGCCTCTTCTCTGTATGAGTGTTTTGTGCCAAGACAACGATTATCCCACCATTTGTTGAGAATATTGTAGAAGATGGTTATGACTTTATGAAAATACAGGTTTTGTACATTACTTCAGGTCCATTCTAAATCTTTGGCTCAATCTTGTATTCTAGAGAATCCATTTGTTACAATTCATTATCTCAGGATCAACTTGATTTTTGCTGAAATTTCGTGATACTTTTGAGAATACTTGCTTTAAAATTTCAACATTGTGATCACTTGAACATTGAAATTCTCCATGAGATGAGTGTTTGAAATGCCATTGTTTTCTGAAAATCACATCTATTAAATGGTTGACTGTAACAATATTCTTGACTTTCTGTAAAATAATGTATATTGTTTTCTGAACCTATGCATAACATATTATTTCTGGAACTCTATTTACAACTCCTGCATGTTGGACAATTCAAGTTTTGTAAAAATGTAGTTCCATCTTCTTTTGTGCTTCAATGTTGTACTTGAGCTTCACCTGTAGCTGTATATGGCAACATTTATGTCTTCATTCTAAATGACTTCAATTTCTGTAACTACAAATCATACATTCAATTTGATCTCTGAAGCTATTGTCGTATTTTGCAGTCTTATTTGTATCTCAGGATTGTATAATAATCTGATGGACAACTTTATTCTTCTAATTTGAAATTTATCCTTTCCCGTAGCAACTAGCTTTGAAATTCTGAAATTATATCTATTCCCGTAGCAACTAGCTTTGAATTTATTCTTTGCCCGTAGAAAATAACTTTACCTGTAGCAACTAGATTTTCCTGTAGCAACTAGCTTTGCCTATAGCAACTAAAAATTTAAAGCATTGATTTTTCATGGCAAAGCCTTGTCAAAAATTTTCCAAAATCTTATATTCATTACTTTCGACTGTGACCTTCTCTTTTAGACAAACATCAGCTTTCAAGTTCTGGTTTTATTGCATGCACTTATGACTTGTCTATTTTCTCTTTGGCTGCAACGTGTACCTACACACTTAGGAAAACAGTTAGAAAATAATTAAGCTTTTTGGCCTCTCTTATGTCCATGTTTTCTTCTTTCTTTTCTCTTTCTTCTTTCTGAGTGAATAAAACATGCATGCAGTTTGTTCTTTAAGTAGAATACATCTCCAGTTAAGAGAATATTCACATGCAAGAAGTAGGATAGTGTAGGAATATGAATTGATCCCTGAGCTTGTAGCTGAAAATTAACTATTTTCTTCTTTTTCAAGTACAATGGATTCTACAATGAAGATGAAGGAGAAACAAAAGATGAATATGAAGTGCTTTAAACGAAAAACAGAGACCCCAAAGCAATGATGGGTTCACTCATACTCATTTGATTTCTCTTTCATGCATGTATACTTTTCTTTTAAGTTGTACTTTACTTTTTAGTTACATCCCATGGCTTGTGTGGGAAACATTTGACTCTCTTTGTGAATAAAACATTGAATTCTCAAAATGTGTTATGTATTTCCTTGTGCATTCTAGTTTTTGTATAAATTGTATAATGAACTAAACAACTCAGTAACATACTTGAATGCCTTAATTATTAAGGAAAGAACATTAATGAGGACTTGTAACATTCAATCATGAACTCTGACTTTCTATAATCTGCATTTCTATTTGTTGCTTCAAAACTCAACTCTTCACCTAATTTGTAATATGTCATATTCATCAAGACAACACAGTTGTCCTTCGGGGCTTTGTGTTCTTTTGCTGAAGATGGCATGAAATTAGACTATGTGATCTGTTCTATTTTGAGACAACACACATAACTACATATTTCACTTAATTATTAATTAATTCAGCAATAACTAATGACATCGAAACTTCCTTAGCTTAGGTATACTTCACCCAAAACTTTTCAACATAACGGTGAAGTTTCGAGTTTCCCATTTTTACACAAGTGCAAAAATTGTCAATAGGTACCTGAAAAGTAAAAGATGAGGAATCATCAATAAATATCTCTGGGTTAATCCATATTCCAACACTATCATAATTCATGCATATGGATCTCTAAGCAATAGGAGATATAGAGTACTTGAAGATCAGATTGTATAGCTCACTTAGGAAGCAGAAATAGAAAAGAGAACAAGGAAAATGGATACAAGAGAGGCCAAGAGCCTAATTATTTTCTAACTATTTTCTTAAGTCTGCAAATATAGGTTGCAGACAAGTAAAGAAGATACATGTTGGAAATAAGGGTTAATGTAACTCAAAAATCAAAAATCTTCTATAAAAGGAAAAGGTTATATTACGTAACAAAGAAGATGCATGCAAACAAGTTTACTTTCATATTACAGTCAAGGAAACAGAGAGTTCTTGGAAAAATTTTGAGAGGGCTTCACCATGTAAAATGGACATTTATGACTTTTGCAGATCTATATCAAGTGAAACAAAGGGAAATGCAAAGTAAAGTAATGATTATAGTATTTCAACGAAGTGTATGAATCAAGGCTTATGCCTGAAAATGGTATTACACAGAAGAAGAATTGCTTGCAATTTCAAGAAAACCATTTACAGGGTACAAAGGCATCTTAATTACAAAATATCATAAGTGTATTTCTATTGTAGTTGGCATTTTCAATTCAATATTCAATCATAGTAATCTTCAACTTTAGAATCAAAGAGTATAAATGCAACTACAGGTTACAAGTAGGCATTTCAAAAGTGAATTAAAGAAAGGGATATATAAAATGCAGAGTTTTCAAGCAACCCACTTCATTTACAGTTTTATCAACATCATGCAACCTTGCAAAGCTTACACTGGTCAATACACAGTCATTGAAGGAAAAAGATACTCATACGATTTTTTTCATTCATTCCAATGAGCAAGTTCCAGTTAGAAAAATTAAATGTGGATGGAGGAAGAACTCTATGGTGAAGAATAACAATACTAGAATATCAAATACAAGGGATTTTGCATATACCACAACTTAGTTTTGAAAGAAAGTATAAATGCAAGCTACATCTTTCAGAAAAGATCCAAAGTTCAAACTCTTTTATAAAAAAAAAGTGGTGTTTCAACACAGCTTTGGAAAGTTATACAACACAGATCATGGCCAATAAATAAGACCCACATGGGTAGCAGGATCAAATGCAAGTGTACCAAGAAGGTTAAAGGGAATTATCTCAGAGTATTCAAAGCTCCTAGAATTCAAACAGAAGCTAACAGATAGCCCTAAAAGCACACTCATGATGGCCTTATCTCCCATATTTCCAATAAAGAGGCTCTTAAGTGAGCATATCTAAAAACAGAGCACAGATATACAAGTATTTGAAAGTTGAGAGAAGCAACTCACCGGTTAAAATGGATCTATCAAAGTTGAGCAACCCTCAAGGAGATCATCATTTTCATAGCAAAAGAAGGGCCCAAAATGGTTTCACCTCAAATTCCCAAAAGAACCACAAGATCACAGAATATGCGAAGAATGAGCAAAGTATTAGTGTTTTGAAGTCAAGATGATATAAATGATGCAGTTGAAAAGCTTAGAGATCAAAAGACTTACCATTCTTTCATCACATCAGTAATGATCAATATACAGTTCGAAGAAGCAGAGAACAACAAAATGCACATAGTGGAAGCCAAGCTCAACAGTGACCAGCCGCGAAGTCCTAATGCAGGAAAAGCTCAATTATACCAGTCTGAGCTCAAATAACTTTCAAGGGAAAATCTAATGGAGAGATCACGATGATGGAGATCTTGAATACCAAAGTATCATATCAGATAACCGCATAAGCTCAAAAATGGTGGAATCTAAAAGTTTTGCTTAGAAAGCTCAAAAAATAATGAATCGAGTCCAGATCCAGAGACCATTTTGAAGAAGTAGCCGAGAAAAAAAAATCATTAATAGAAGCCATCAAGAGGAACAAAACGGAACCAAGCTATAAGATTACTAATGGTGGAAAAATATTCACAAAGATCCCAAAACAGTTTGCTCAGAAAGCTCAAAATAGCTAGATCTTACGAATGATGAACTAACAGAGCTCTAAAAGCTCCAACAATGGTGATATCTCTAAAAATTTTGCTCGAGAGAACTTCAAAGAATCAAAGATGATCAAATCTAGAAAAGGATGGTCTCGAATCAATTTCTTAGAAGCACGTAAAAAATGGCGTCGAACAAAATTTTGTCAGGGCTTCGCCCGCATACTAAAAATAAAATGAGATGTGCATTAGGGTTGAGTTTTCCTTTAGCATGCAAATTCAAGAGGTGAGTTCAACCTAACTCAACCACAATCAAATAATCAACGATCAAGGTTCAATGAGTACAAAGATCAAAGGTCAAGGATTAATCTCTACAACAATGCGAACCATGGGTCAGGCTTTAAAATGCATTTATCACATGTCAGAAACCCTAAAATCATGATTTATGGATCAACAATCGAAATTAACAGGTACAGAGATCGACGTTCCCAAATGGTTCATCAAAATCAAGGCAAAAGTCATCTAATCAAAATGGTGGTTGACCAATTTACCAATATTTCAAATTGTAAAACTTTCATCCACATGGCCGAGAAGGACATGTGTCGTCACCACAGTGGAAGCGGAGAAATGGAGGTTGGGGTTCACTTAAGTTTTCAAACTTTAAAAATGTAAAAGTTAAAATTTCCAAAATTTTCTAGCAAACCCAAGCCTCCATGATGAGAAGGTCAAAGCCATGGGGAGAAAAGTCAAAAATCAATTCCACATAGTATCGGCGGAGCGGCGGGCTTTCTCAAAGTTTTGAGACTTAATACAAACAGGCCTAAAAGCTTCAAGGTGTCCTATGTGCCCGCAATTCCTCTAAAGCGGAGGATCGAAAAGATTTCGTCTTCGAAGCTCTTTCACAAAAAGCATCTAAAATGCCAAATTTTCTGAAGGCCCTAAAACTCGCAGAGGAGTTATAGTCTGCAAGCCCGCCAGAGGACAACTTCAAATTATTCTGCAGGCCCGCCAAGGAATTTTAAATGCCAAATTTTCATGCAAGCCTGAGAATCAACAAAGGGCTCAAAATTTCTGAAAGTCCACAAAAGACTTAAAATGTCCAAAATTTTGCCCAAAGGCTCATGAAAGCATAGGGAGAAGAGTTTACGTGTCATCCAAGCTATCATTTTGAGTTTTGACTTTCAAAAATTTGAATTATAGTATATGTTTCAAGTGATTCAAAGGGGCCAACCAAATTATGCCATCAATAATCACCAAAAAGGTGAAATTTCAAACTATACACTCTCAAATGCAAAAGCCAACAAGTATTACATGGTCATGTTTAATTAAAAGGTGGCAGAGACCATGATATACCATGTGTGGCCGAATGTAATATGGTGACACTTTTCCAAAGTGCCCTTGTATTATTTTAAAACCATAGTATTATGCTAAGTCCACAAGAATGGCCAAAACTCAGTTGAAGACAAGTGTACGAATCAGAAGTGGTCCCCACAGTGGCTGGATTATTTTGCAAATTTTGCAAGTGTTGTAATTATTTTGCTCACAAA
Organism: Taxus wallichiana var. yunnanensis; assembly: GCA_018340775.1. Lineage (NCBI taxonomy): Eukaryota > Viridiplantae > Streptophyta > Pinopsida > Cupressales > Taxaceae > Taxus > Taxus wallichiana. The sequence continues at coordinate 432,693,355 of CM031242.1, read as the reverse complement.
TAGGGAGTTGAATTTTTGCATGTTCCACAAGAAGATAAAACAAGAAGACAAAGTGGCATGTTTAAAATAGGAAAGACTTGCCTTGCAAGCAAGCTTATTTTTAGCAAATTATTTACTCTTGCTTTCTTAAAATAGATCAGTCAACTTTAGTTGACCAATTGTAATCAAGGCTATTAAATGTCTATTTGTAATTGCATGCTCTATTTTTATTCCTTTATCTATTATTAAATAAATGATAAAAATAGGATGCATGGGCGAGTCCAAACCTCAGGCTATTTTTAGGAAGAAGGTGAACTTTATTTTGCTATATATTGTGTGCCTTTGCAAAGGACAGGGAAAACTTCTAGAGGAATTTTGGATATAGGAGTACTGAAACAAATGTTTCTAGTTGTGCCCTCTGACTATGAAGTATTTTCTCGCTTTCTAAGTTATTTTGCAATCTTGTGTATCTTTCATTAGTCTTGTGAAGTAATTTCCTAACAAATTACCTTACCCTACTACAAATTCAGTCCTTTTTGCTTAATTTTAATGTGCATGTTAACTTATTAGTACTCTTGTGATTCTCCTCGATAATCAATTGTCTTTCCCTTAGATATTCTATAGGAAAACTATTGGTTTGTGTATCAAAAACCTTCCCAAATCGGTTGTGCATATACCCACCAAAGACCTCATATTAATTCGGTGTATCACCTCGCTTTTAATTATTTTCTAGTCATTTTTACCCTTAACCCCCAAAGTAGTTTAGGATACATCAAGGAACCGACCTTGGTATACCGAGACTCACCTCAAAATAGGTATACTCACAGCTTGAGGTGTTTCCATTGTATCTACGTAAGAGAGATCAAATTATGCAAGCTTAGAAAACCTGTAGCCATCCCTCTATAGGGTGCACTTTCGAGAGATAACAATTTTTGGCATGCTCGGTGGGATAACGAATCAAATATGTGTGCAAGTTACGATAGATCCACAAAGAGATTTACAAAGCAATTACAAAGTCATTTTCGAGAGCAAAATGCAGCAATTTATCCTAAATATTTTAAGATCTTTTGGTGACATCGTTAAGCTGATATCAAATCAGTATTGCAACATGTCCAATGTATAAAGTGACTACAAGATCATCGGTAAGAGGAATTCCTCCTGAGTTTGTTTCTTTACCCTTGAATTCTGCTAAAGGAGAAGAGTTAGTAATACTTTACCTTATAATAAACTCCGGTTTTGATAACCCTCCGATATTCCTTCACCACGTATCAATTTCTCTATTAACATCCCAGCTTTTCAAATGGCTATTCAACACCAAGGAATTTTGTTACCTTTACTAATGGTAGTCCATTAGTAATCCCATTCTACCAAGATATTCCTAATGATGCCATGAAAATTTTTCCATCATTCACGGGTGAAAATCAGGTTACACTGCTTGAACATATCAAAGATGTTGCAGCCCTATGTGCAATCCATAATATCACTCATGAAGACGTAGCTTTAAGACTTTTAGCCGCATCTTTTAAAGGGCATACCTTGCAATGGTACAGAAACCTAGAAATTAGAAGCATAAGAACTTGGGATAACTTAGGTTAAAATTTGTTGAAACAGCCTCAGGATAATTCAGATCATTTATCTCTCATTGAACAGTTGTCTACTATTAAAAGAGCTCCCAATGAGTTTATGCCTAGTTTCAATATTTGTTTTTCTAGAACTTGGGAGAGAATTCCAGCAAGTGTCAAGCCTCAAGTTGATCATGATTTCCTTTATATCTTATAGCATTAAGCAGTGATATCTCAACTATGATTCATTCAATGGGGAGAGACACTCCCAGCAGCCTATGATATCGCTATTCGAGCTGAAAATAGTCTTATTCAAGCTAGAAAATTGGCACCAAGGCCTTCAATGCCCTTTTCGGTAGATTTAGCACCTATTCCTCATCCTATTACAATCATAGAACCTATTGTTGTAGCTCCATCAGATGATGTATTTAAAGCTTTGAAAACTATGGGAAATAAATTGACTTTGATTGAGAATAGAATTGCATTATCTAGTAGACCCTATCAGGCTCTTTATCAACGAAATCAACATAATCAACAAAACATGCAGCCCTATCAATAGAATCAAAATTATAGGCAGCCTTACCAGCAAAGGTAGTTTCACCCAAACGCTTCTAGTTCCTCTAACACTTTAGTCCTAGTTAATATGGCTATAGAAGATTGGTGTCAACCTTACAATCAACCTCCTTCACCGCAACTTGCCCAAATGTTTTTCTGAATCTAAATCTAGTTGCACAACCTCAATCAAAAACATTGTTCATGCCTCAAATGGAGGGTGGGTAACAAGAAACTTATGTTCAGAAAGCACCTAAACAAAATTTAGTCAGCTTTAATGAAGATTTCATTGCAGCCACTACTAGTGCTCAAGGGAAAGCTGTTAAAAGTCAAAAGCAACAAAATAGGCCTATACTGCCTACTGCCACTGATAAGACAACATCTACAGTCCCAAAGTCAACCAACAATCATGTTGTTCCTCAAAAAACAACAAGTGTTCCAGTTGATAAAGGCCATCAAAAAAACCTACATCCTAATCCAAGAAGACTATTTATACCTCAGATATCCAAGGCAACTGAAGCAGAATCAATTTTCACTAAGGCCTACTCTAAGACAGTTGAATCTGTCTCTAAAATTGTTGCTTCTTTTAACATTGTTGATATAATGAAAAAGCATAATGTTAATATCTCAATGTGGGATGCTCTAAGTATTCATGGACATCAAGATTTAATTTCTCACGAACTAGCTAAGCTGCAGATTTATTCAAATACAACAGAAAAGGAAGTTCATAACGCAGACATGGTCCTTAGAACGTTTAAACAAGACTACATTAAATAAGTTAAGTGGATGGTTCAAAAGGTTCTGAATGCTCATGACATCAAGAAACCACCACTAGTTTATTTATCACTAATTATTGGAGAACATCTAGGTCATAATTGTATGGTGGACAGTGGTGCAAGTAGCATAGCTTATGCCAAGAGTGATTGCAAAAAAATTGGGTTTATAGTATGAGCCTACAAAATGAGTGTCTTACACTTGATGGAATTGAACTAATACAGGTTGGTATAATCAAAAATTTATAAGTGACATTACATGTTTTCCCAAATGTTTCTATTCTCGCAAGATGTTATTGTTGTGGATTTACCTCCATACTTTGCCTTATGCTTATCTAGAGACTTCACGGGAAAAATAGGAGGTTATCTCTCTTCATATTGGTCCTTATTTTTTACTACTTGTTATAGTACTAAAGTTACTATCAATTCGAGCCATTGGCCAAATTCCACATTGAGCCTCACTCTTCAAATGTAGTGGCTAATTATTCACAGCCCTAGATCGACCGATTTTGATGAGGTAGCTCATGTTTCAAATTAGATGGTGTTTCTAACATTTTTATGGATGAAAAGATGGTGGAAGAACATGCTCATGATCCTTTTAAGGAAGTTGAAGAACACCTGTTTGGTGTGTATTATATGCATGAAGAAAATACACCACTTTCCTTATTATCCAAAATAGAAGATTCAAAGAGAAGAGATTTGGAAGCTTCATTTTGATGTGGCTAAGAACAAGAAGGAACATGTAGCGGGTTTAATGCTCACTTCCCCAACGAATGAAAGGTATTTCACAGCTTTGAGTCTCCAATTTCATGTACTTGCAATGTAGCCGAATACGAAGATTTAATTCATGGCTTGCTTTGGGCCGAAAGAGAGGTATCAGCGTGCTGCTGATTTTTGGTGACTCGAGTTGGTTATCAATCAAGTAATAAATTTCAATGTTTGTAAGAATCCATTAATGCAGTCTTACAGACATAGAGTTTCAAACTTAATGGAAGATTTCGATGCTATTAAAATTCAGTTTATTCCTAGAGCTGAAAACAAGCATGCAGATAGACTTGCAGCAATTGGGGCTAGTTTTTAAGTTTTGGAACATATTGAAAATAATAAAATCCATCCTCATATAAAGTTAATTGTCAAGCCCTCAATACCTGATAATGATTCAAATTGTTAAGTTTTTTAAAGTGACGATCAAATCTGCAGAGTTTTGTAGAAGAAGAAGTGAGTTTTACGCAATTAATCGGGATAAATTACAACACTTATATGGTGACCAGATTGTTCGATTGAAGATAAATAAACCGCCTGAGGTCTAGTTACATTGGAAGACATATTCAAGACCGACGATCGCTTAGAAAGGTCAAGACTAAAATGTCAACTCACGCCGACAATTACGAAGAGATCTCAGTTGATGAAGGGAAAAAGCTATTTCTTAGAAAGGTATGTTCCTTAACTGAAAAGCAGTCATTTATTAATCTTTGCAAGGAGTTTAAGGATGTTTTTTCTTGGAAATACCAAGATCTGAAAGGATTTGATCCCAGCTTTAGCACAAAGATACAATTGAGTTACAACCAAATTCTAAACCTATTAGACGAAACAAAGGCCTCTAAATCCCAAAATAGAACCTCGATGAGGAAAGAATTATCTAAGTTAATTGAATCTAGTATTATCTTTCCAAATAAGCATTCAAGTTGGGTAGTCAATCTTGTTCTGTTAGGAAGAAGAATGGTGAAATCGACTATGTGTAGATTTCAAGGATCTTAATAAAGCTTCATTAAAAGACCATTATTGATCCGAAAACGTGTGTTGTATTTTTCGCTTTTAAAATTTCCAAAGATCATGATTTTCTTAACCAATTTTAAGTATTCTAAACTCCAAAAATTGATTAAATTATGATTATTATGCATCCATAGAAGTGCGGAAAACTTGTGTAGCAAATAAATAATCAGAACTAAAAACATTCAGATAACAAACAAGATTGTTTACGGGGTTCGAAAATTCCTACGTCCCCAGGTTCAGATTGAACTAATCCATTAATAATATTGAAATGCAAGTACAATAACTCTTCCAAACAACCAATAATGATTCAAAACCTGCAAATGAGCTGATCAATATCCCAAGAACTCGAAAATAACAGAAATTGTCCCAAGAACGATCCGTGACTCTATAGTGTTTTCACAATGTGATCTCCCCAATCGTATTAGAAAAATACCTACAAATGGAGATTTAAAAACATTCCATGAAAACAAATCATATATCTGAGATCATCTCTGAATTCTGAACATTTTTCATGTTTACACCAAGTCACAATTCGGACCAGAAGTGCATTGAAATTCGTGTTTTCCAACTAGCTGTCTTGTAGATCCCTGTTAAAATCTGCATTCAAAGCTTCCAAAAACAGGTTAAAACTCAAAAAAAAATATCAAATCTTACATCGTTGGAATTGTCTCAGAATTTCCTTCATTTCATCTTGTTACTCCAAGCTCCCAATGAGTGCAAGGCCTTCAAAATGGCATTTTCGGAGAAATGTTCCTTATCTTGTTTGACACAGCACTGTCTCCTTGTATAAGTGGAAGCGACCCATTTTATAATGCGCCCAAGCCTCTAGGCAAGTTGGTTGGAGGATTGGTCTTGGAGCGGTGAGGTCGGGGGATCAAATCCCAGCGGCCATCATTTTTGGCGGATTTACCTATTTTAATGGGATAAAATCCCAATGGAGGCGGATTTGATAAGGTTTAAGGCTTAGATCCATTTTATTGGGATTTTGATAAGCCTTACCTATATTTGCATTCCCCCATGATTTGGGCGCTTAGAATTTATTTTAGATGGGAAAAATCCCATGTGGAGCGGCCCTTTTTTGGTGGATATAATCTCACATTATGTGGGATGTAAATATTTATAAGGTTTATTTAAAACCTTGCCCACCATTTTTAATGTGGGAATCTCCACGTTTGGCATTTAGTTGCCCCTACACCGCTTCATCTCCTTCACCATGTAGACTTAGCATAAAAGGTGGATGGCGGTTTATACTAATGTTTAAACATTAATATATATATGTGGCATTTGTAAGTGGACTCACCAAGTAAATATAATTTCAACCCATGTAATGTGGTATGAAAATAATTAACTCGGTCAATAGTATATATTCCACTTTTCGTCTCCCGATAGGCAAATCGATCGAAAACCAACAAACAACTCCCTTTTTCCTTTTCGCCACGTGTCGCAATGCGATTGGTCCATTATTGACCAGTTGACTAGAGTTGACTTTCTCATTAACCAAACTTTGACCGAACATAGCTAGAGCTTCCGATGTCCGTTTGTCGCATTCTTACAATCGTTGGAAATCTCTCGAGATGATCTTCTGTACTAACACCATTTAGGGATGTTTAGGGAAATTTTTCAAAAATGATCGCTGATCACAACTCCCCACTAAGAAAGGCTTTTGTCCACAAAAAGTTGTGTATCAACCCACAAATAATGTTATCTCTTCCTGCATTGCACAAACACATACAAGAACCCAAAATAACATTATAGGTTAAATAAATGCAAATATTTGATTAGCTAGTCACATAACCGATCAGATAATAACACCCAATTAAGCTAGTGTTCAACTGAAACGCTGTAACCCTGTCAACTCTACGCACAACTGTGAACTGACATACCCCACTGTAATGCCATCACAAATAACTAACCAGATAATAACACCCATTCTATTACGGAAAGCTAGTGTTCAACTGTCACTTTGTGATATGGCCGATTACCAAAAATTACAATTCCATGACACAGATCAGTATACAAGACATCTAAATTGCCCCCAATTAGGCTAGTGCCCACTGCCCATCTCGAAATCAGAATAACCGCAAGTATTCACTATCAGAATATAATAGACTATCAACGCCCAAAAATAGCTATAGTCAACAACTGAATCAACATGAATATGCCCAAAACATTGTATCGCCATCACAAATAATAAGTCAGATAATAACACCCATCTATAACGAAAGTTAGTGTTCAACTGACACTTTGTGATTATGCTTTGATTACAATTGCAAGTTTCAAATTTAGACATGTTACTCGATGTCTATCCTCGCATAGTGTTTTCAACAATGGAATTACCAACCAATATGAGAAAACAAAACATGAGTATGATGAACCTATCACTCAAATCTTCTCTTCAGCTTGTTTCCATTCATTTTCAAAGCTTAAATATCAACAGAATCCCTAAAATATAGCTCTGAATAATATTTTGCTTGCCTACTATCAACAATTTACTGTAGTGCAAATATAAAGTTGAGGAGTGTTTTTCCAAACCAATCACTTGGGTTTTTCTATTTTGGTTGTTTTACCTTCTTAGTACCACAATGAGTTTTAGTTAGGTTTAGCACTGTTTGTTTTACAATATTGTTTTTAACAACTTTCCAATTTTGTTGTTTAGGAACAAACCAACAAACCTTAACATCATGACCATTCCTATTACAATGGGAACAAAATTTAACTTCCCTGTTTTTAGGAGTCTTACCCATTTTACCATTCTTAGAACTCTGTCTACGAGAATGATTCCCCTGTTTAGGAGAGGTAACATTCTTGCCATTTCTTGCCTTTCCTTGGTGAGATTGGTCTTTAGCACTTGCCTTATCATTCACAAAAGGCATTAACTTCTTAATCAAATTTTTCCTCTTCCAACAATATGCAACAAAATGATTAGTACCTTCACAAAATGTGCAAGGGAAAGCATATTTTTGCCTACCAAAGCTATATTGTTCCAACTGAAAGAGTGTATTAGAAGTTTTAGGATTTGATTTTCCCTTAGTGCTATTTTTAGTGTAAGCGGGAGGAGGTGGAATCGATTACCTCTTTTACCTATTTTCTTACACTGTCATTGTTCCTCCCGATGGCGTAATCCTGCAATTCTAGTGGTGTAGATCCTTCGGTTGTTGGAAGCTTGTCTTCCTTCACCGCTTTGGAACTTTCTCCAATTTCCATTTTCCCACTAGAATAACTCCAAACCTACAAACCGAGGCTGATCCTCTACTGTATTGGGTTAGCATCACCTTGTCCATTTTTACCAAGGCCCGTTCCGTTAAATCCCATCTTAACCATTAGCTTAGACCCAATTCCCTTAGTGTGTTTTTCAAACCGACCCAAAGGAATATCTCAAACTCGAATGAGAGGAAGAATTAAAATGTGAACAACTTACAAGGTGCATTCTATCATAGTACTGCATCTGATTTGGAAGGCATTTCCTTCTTGTGTTCACCTTGTTGCAGCTTTTCTAAGAGGGATCCTTGGTTTGTATTTCTTCCCGCAACTCTTTAACAAAGCTCATCAACTTCTTGCTCTCTTCAAGCATCTTGTTGACATACTCCTCTTTCTTGGTTATAGAGGATTGTGGCTCAGATTTTAACCGCACTATTTCCTCTTCTAAGGAATAAAATTTATCTCTCAAGAAAGAGTTTTCTTCTTGGAGTTGGCTGTTTATGGCTTCAAGCTCATCTAGTTGCTCTGCTTGGATGACTTGCCCATGATTCCCGGTTCCTGCAAACACAACCTGTACTTTCAAAACTGCACACTGCAAAATAAGATTAACAAGCCCCAAAATGTCTACACACTGAAGACTGAAATCAATATTGAAACTGAAGCCAAATTTCCAAACACAATTAGAAGCTAATCCAAAGCAATCCAACTACTCGATACCAAACTTGATCCAAAACGTGTGTTGTATTTTTCACTTTTAAAGTTTCCAAAGATCGTGATTTTCTTAACCAATTTCAAGTATTCTAAACTCCAAAAATTGATTAAATTATGATTATTATGCATCCATAGAAGTCGGAAAACTTGTGTATCAAATAAATAATCGAACTAAAAACATTCGGATTACAAACAAAATTGTTTACGGGTTCGGAAATTCCTACGTCCCCTGGTTGATTGAAACGATCCATTAATAATATTGAAATGCAAGTACAATAACTCTTACAAACAACCAATAATGATTCACAACCTGCAAATGAGCTAATCAATGTCCCAAGAACTCGAAAAATAACAAACTGTCCCAAGAACGATCTGTGGCTCCTATAGTGTTTTCATAATGTGATCTCCCTGCAATCGTATTAGAAAAATACCTACAAATGGAGATTTAAAAACATTCCATGAAAACAAATCATATATCTGAGATCATCTCTGAATTCTGAACATTTTTCATGTTTACACCAAGTCACAATTCGGACCAGAAGTGCATTGAAATTCGTGTTTTCCAACTAGCCATTTGTCTTGTAGATCCTGTTAAAATTTTCATTCAAATCTTTCAAAAACAGGTTAAAACTCAACAAAAATATCAAATCTTACATCATTGGAATCGTCTCAGAATTTCCTTCATTTCATATTTTTACTCCAAGGTCCCAATCTGAGTGCAAGGCATTCAAAAATGCCATTTTCAGAGAAATGCTCCTTATCCTGTTTGACACAGACCTGTCTCCCTTGTATAAGTGGAAGCGACCCATTTTATAATGCGCCCAAGCCTCTAGGCGAGTTGGTTGAAGGATTGGTCTTGGAGCGGTGAGGTCAAGGGATCAAATCCCAACGGCCATCATTTTTGGCGGATTTACCTATTTTAATGAAATAAAATCCCAATGGAGGCGGATTTGATAAGGTTTAAGGGTTAGATCCATTTTATTGGGATTTTGATAAGTCTTACCTATATTTGCATTCCCCATGATTTGGGCGCTTAGCATTTATTTTAGATGGGATAAATCCCATGTGGAGCGGCCCTTTTTTGGTGGATATAATCTCACATTGTGTGGGATGTAAATATTTATAAGGTTTATTTAAAACCTTGCCCACCATTTTTAATGTGGGAATCTCCACGTTTGGCATTTAGTTGCCCCTACACCACTTCATCTCCTTCACCACGTAGACTTAGCATAAAAGGTGGATGGCGGTTTATACTAATGTTTAAACATTAATATATGTGTGTGTGTGTGTGTGTGTGTGTGTGTGTGTGGCATTTGTAAGTGGACTTACCAAGTAAATATAATTTCGACCCATGTAATGTGGTATGAAAATAATTAACTCGGTCAATAATATATATTCCACTTGTCGTCTCCCGATAGGCAAATCGATCGAAAACCAACAAACAACTCCCTTTTGCCTTTTCGCCATGTGTCGCAGTGCGATTGGTCCATTATTGACTAGTTGACTAAAGTTGACTTTCCCATTGACCGGACATAACTAGAACTCCCGATGTCCGTTTGTCGCATTCTTATAGTCGTTGGAAAGCTCTTGAGATGATCTTCTGCACTAACACCATTTAGGGATGTTTAAGAAAAAAATTCAAAAATGATCTCCTAATCAATTACCCACTCCCAAACATGGATCGATTCTAAGAACAGTCTCAGGTTCAGATAGACTATCTCTTCTGACATGCTAAAGTGGATATAATCATATTTTAGTTTGGGAAGAAGATAGATATAAAGCAGCCTTTACCACTAAGTGGGGTACTTATGCTTACAAAAGGATGTCTTTTGGTCTTTCAAATGTCGGTGCAATGTTTCAACGTGCAATTGACATGGATTTTCATAGCTTATTAAATAAACACATCCTTGTTTATTTAGATGATGTTACTTGTATTTTCAAAAGATTCTCAAGAACATCTAATACATTTAAGGCAGACTTTTCGGTTGTGCGGGCAATTTGGAATATCTTTGAATCCACTTTGAAGTCTATCTTTTCATACATTAAGGCAAGCTACTTGGTCATATTGTTTTAAGCAAGGTTTAGAAATTGATCCTTTCGGATCAAAGTCATATCACACCTATTATTGCCCCATCATAAGAAGGCAAGATCTGAGTTTTCTTGGAAAAATCAACTTTGTTAGAAGATTTGTTCCATATTTTACAACATTGGTTAAACTACTCATAGCCATGCTAAAGAAAGAGAAAAATCTCTTGGACCAGTGAAGGAAGAGAAGGTTTTGAAGCAATCAAAACAGCCATATCTCAAGTTCCCACTCTTGCAAATCCCAATTTTGATAAAGATTTTATGATGTATGCATTTGCAGGAGCTGAAACAATCTCAGCGGTATCAACTCAGGTCAATGATGAAAATATTAAACAACCTATTGCTTTCTTCAGACATAGGTTGCATGATTACGAAAGAAGGTACACATTCCTCAAAAGCAGGTACTTTCAGTAGTCATAGGACTAAAGAATTTCAAGTATATGTTTTTGAACAATAAAATCCATGTTCTTGTTTCTCATCCAAGTGTGAAAGCATTCTTACTAAATAAGGAATTGAATGAGAAAAGAGAAAATTGGATAACGAAGGTCATGGAGTATGATGTTGATATCTGGGTTGCTAAGACGGTTCGAGGGAAAGGTTTATGTGAACATCTAATTTCTGATATGGAAAGACAACAACTGCAGAACTAGATGATTCAAAATAGCATGCTGAAATTACGTATCAGCAATCAAAAATCATGGTTCAACCAGAAAATCAGCAGCCTGAGCCCACTCATGATATTCAAGAATCAAGATGGATGACTGATTTGGTTAACTATCTATAGCATGACACCTATTCGGAAGGTATGGACAAAAATAAATGAAGATATTTCAGATTACAAGTTTTACCTTATATCTTCACTCATAGTGTGTTGTTCAAAAGAGATATAAATGGAATCTTGCTGCGGTGTGTTGACTATGATAGAATTCAAAAAATATTGTCAGAATTCTACGAAGGCCTGCAGGAGGTCACTTCTCAGCACGTACCACAGCCTTAAAAATTATGAAAGCTGGTTATTATTGGCCTAGCATATTCAAAGACTGTTTTGAATGGATTAGAAAGTGTAGAAAATGTGCTTTCTTTGTTGGAAAAGAACATTTAGCTTCACTACCCTTGCAGCCTATCTCAGTTGACCAGCCTTTTATACAGTTGGGTCTTGACTTTATTGGCATGATAAACCCACCATCATCATAAAGACACAAGTGGATCTTAACTGCTACAGATTACTTCACAAGATGGACTGAAGCAATATCCTTGAAGGATGTTAATGAAGCTTTGATACTATCCTTTTATGAAGGAATAGTTTACAGATTTGGTGTTCCAACAACTATCATATCATATAATGCTTTAGCATTCCTTGGTGCAAAGATAATAGATTGGGTTGTCAACCATGGAATCTATCTAAGTTCTTCATCTAATTATTACCCACAAGGTAATGGCTTAGCTGAGAGTACTAATAAGAATCTGTTAAATATCATCAGAAGAACACTCAAGGATAATCAAAGAGCTTAGCATCGATGTTGAATTCAGCACTTTGTCTTTGTGAGTGACTCCTAAAAGATCATTTGGCAATTCGTCATACAAATTTGTGTACAAGGAAGCAAGAATGCCTATTTCAGTTGAGTTACCTACATTGGATCTGCTACATCAAATGGATCTATTGGAGAATGAACCATTTTAGGTTCTTTATGCATATTTAATGGAATTACAAGAGCTAAGAGATCAAGCTCATTTGAATATGGAAAAAAATCAGAAACAAATGAAGAAGACTTTTGATAAGAAAGCCAAATTCAAAGTCATCAATGAAGGATATATTGTGTTAAAATGGGATGTTGATTGTGCAAAACCAGGAAGACACGCGAAGTTTTATATAATCTGGAGTGGCCCATACATGATTTCAACTTGCAAAGAACACAATTATTTTCAGCTTTCGAAGTTGAATACAGAGGAACTTTCAATTCTTGTGAATGGTATGTTTCTCAAACACTTTTATTAAAAATCTCAAAGGGATTGTTAGAGTAGGATTTCCCTTCAATAAGTGCAGTCCCTACACATTGCATCATTTTTCAACTCAATAAGTGCATATGGGCACGTGATCTAGTTTACAATATCCTTTCCTAGTTTTAGTTTCCTTTTGGAAGGGTTAGACCATTCAAAAAAGGTAGATTTTGGTTATATGCTTTAGACTCCATGCCCAATGGGCAAGAGCAAGGCACTAGTCTTTAAGCTAGCAGACAACTTTCCCCATAGGATCGCCATAAATGTTGACAATTTTTGCACTTGTGCAAAAATGGGCAACTTGAAACTTTGTCGTTAAAATGAAAGTCATGGGTGAGGTATATCTAGGCTAAGGGAGTTCGATGTTATTAGTTAATGTTGAATTAATTAATGATTAAGCAAATCTGCTTATATGTGTCTTTGTTACAAAACATAACAGATCGACATAGTATGTAATTTCATGATACCTTCAGCAAAAGAACACAAAAGCCTCGAAAGACAACTGTGTTGTCTTGATGAAGACACTTGAATTATAGAGTAGGTGAAGTGTAAAGTTTTGGGACAACAAACATAAGTGCATATTACGAAATCGAGTTCATTACTTGAATGTTACAGGTTCTCATTAATGTTCTTTCCTTCATGTTTAAGACATTCAATTATATGACCGAGTTATTTAGTTCATAATACAATCCATACAAAAGGTTAAAATGTAGAAAGAAATATACAACTCATTTACAAAATTCAATATTTTATTCATAAGAAAAATCAAATGTTTCCCACATAAGCCATGGGATGTGATTGAAAAGTAAGGGACATCTATTGAAGTAAGAGGTATACATGCATGAAATAGAAAGCAAACGAGTATGAGTGAACCCATCATTGCCTTGTATATTCTCCGTTGTGCAGATCATCTTCTTTGTCTACACAAATAAAATCGTGGTACCTGAAAAATAAAAGATAAGGAATCATCTATAAAGAGCTCAAGGTTAATCCATATTCCTACACTATCCTAATTCGTGTATATGAATCTCTAAGCAATAGGCGATATAGAGTACTTGAAGATCAGATTGCATAGCTCGCTCAGGAATCAGAAATAGAAAAGAGAACAAGGAAAATGGATACAAGAGAGGCCAAGACCCTAATTATTTTCTAACTATTTTCTTCAAAGCAAGTACATGTTGCAGATAAGCAAAGAAGATACATGCTAGAAAGAAGAGTTAATGTAACTCAAAACTCATATATCTTCTATAAAAGGAAAATGTTACAGTACAAAACAAAGAAGATGCATGAAGACAAGTACATATTCATATTACAAAGAAAGGAATAGAGAGTTCGGGAAAATTTTGATGAGGCTTCACCATGTAAAATGGACATTTACGACTTTTGCAAGATCCATATCAAGTGAAACAAAGGGAAATGCAGTGAAAGTAACAAATTATAGTATTTCAACGAAGTGTCTGAATCAAGGCTTATGCCTGAAAATGGTATTACATAGAAGAAGAATTGCTTGCAATTTCAAGAAAACCACTTACAGTGGTACAAAGGCATCTTAATTACAAAATATCATAAGTGTATTTCTATTGCAAGTTGGCATTTTCATTCAAAGATTCAATCATAGTAATCTTCAACTTCAGAATCAAAGAGTATAAATGCAACTACAGGTTACAAGTAGGCATTTCAAAAAGTGAATTGAAGAAAGGGATATATAAAATGTAGAGTTTTCAAGCAACCCACTTCATTTACAGTTTTATCAACATCATGCAACCTTACAAAGCTCACACTGGTCAATACACAGTCATTGAAGGAAAAAGATACTCATACGATGTTTTTCATTCATTCCAATGAGCAAGTTCCAGTTAGAAAAATTAAATGTGGATGGAGGAAGAAATCTATGGTGAAGAATAACAATACTGGAATATCAAATACAAGGGATTTTGCATATACCATAACTCAGTTTTGAAAGAAAGTATAAATGCAAGCTACATCTTTCAAAAAAGATCCAAAGTTCAAACTCTTTTATAAAAAAAAAGTGGTGTTTCAACACAACTTTGGAAAGTTATACAGCACAGATCATGGCCAATAAATAAGACCCACATGGGTAGCAGGATCAAATGCAGTGTACCAAGAAGGTTAAAGGGAATTATCTCAGAGTATTCAAAGCTCCCAAAATTCAAACAGAAGCTAACAGATAGCCCTAAAAGCACACTCATGATGGCCTTATCTCCCAGATTTCCAATAAAGAGGCTCTTAAGTAAGCATATCTAAAAATAGAGCACATCTAAAAATAAAGCACGATATATACAAGTATCCGAAAGTCAAGAGAAGCAACTCACTGGTTAAAATGGATCTATCAAAGCTGAGAAACCCTCAAGGAGATCATCATTTTCACAGCAAAAGAAGGGCCCATAACGGTTTCATCTCGAATTCCCAAAAGAACCACAAGATCACAGAATATGCGAAGAATGAACAAAGTATCAGTGTTTTGAAGTCAAGATGATAGAAATGATGTAGTTGAAAAGCTCAGAGATCGAAAGACTTACCATTCTTTCGTCACAATAGTAATGATCAATATACAGTTTGAAGAAGCAGAGAATAACAAAATGCACATAGTGGAAGCCAAGCTCAACAGTGACCAGCCGCGAAGTCCTGATGTGGGAAAAGCTCAATTATACCAGTCTGAGCTCAAAGAAATTTTAAGGGAAAATCTAATGGAGAGATCACAACAATGGAGATATCAAATACCAAATTATCATATCAGATAACCGCATAACAGAGCTCAAAAATGGTGGAATCTAAAAGTTTTGCTCATAAAGCTCAAAAAATAATGAATCGAGTCCAGATCCAGAGACCATTTTGAAGAAGTAGCCAAGCTCAAAAATCAATAATGGCAGCCATCAAGAGGAACAAAATGGAACTAAGCTATAAGATTACCAATGGCGGTAAAATATTCACAAAGATCCCAAAACGGTTTTCTCAGAAAGCTCAAAATAACCAGATCTTACAAAGGACGAACTAACAGAGCTCTGAAAGCTCCAACAATGGCGGAATCTCTAAAAAAATTTCCCAGAGAACTCCAGTGAATCAAAGATGAAAAATATAGATGATCAAAGCCAGAAAAGGATGGTCTAAATCAAATTTCAGAAGCACAGAACAATGGCGTCGAACAAAATTTTGTCAGGGGCTTCGCCAACATACTAAAAATCAAATTAGATGTGCATTAGGGTTGACTTTTCCTTTAGCATGAAAATTCAAGAGGCGAGTTCAACCTAACTCAACCACAGTCAAATAATCAACAATCAAGATTCAACGAGTACAAAGATCAAAGGTCAAGGATTAATCTCTACAAGTAATGCGAACCATGTGTCGGGCTCTAAAACCCATTTATCACATCTCAGAAATCCTAAAATCATGATTTATCGAAATTAACAGTACAGAGATTGACATTCCCAAATGGTTCATCAAAATCAAGGCAAAAGTCGTCCAATCAAAATGGCGGTCGATTGACCAATTTACCAAAATTTCAAATTGTAAAACTTTCATCCGCAGGCCCGTAGGCCCGAGAAGGACACGTGTTGTCACCACAATGGAAGCAGAGAAATGGAGGTTGGGGTTCACTTAAGTTTTCAAACTTTAAAAATGCAAAAGTTAAAAAGTTCCAAAATTTCCCGCAAGCCCGAGCCTCCATGATGAGAAAGTCAAAGCCACGGGAGAAAAGTCAAAAATCGATTCCATATAGTATCGGTGGAGTGGTGGGCTTTCTCAAAGTTTTGAGACTTAATACAAATAAGCCTAAAGCTTCAAGGTGTGTTGTGTGCCCGCAATTCCTCTAAAGTGGAGGATCGAAAGATTTTGTCTTCGAAGCTCTTTCGCAAAAAGTGTTTAAAATGCCAAATTTTCCCAAAGGCCCGAAAGCCCACAAGAGGAGTTATAGTCTACATGCCCACCAGAGGACAAAACTTCATATTAGTCTACAAGCCCGCCAAGGAAGTTTAAATGCCAAATTTTTACGCAGCCCGAGAATCGACAAAGGGCTCAAAAATTCTGAAAGTCCACAAAAGACTTAAAATGTCCAAAATTTTGCCCGAAGGCCCATGAAAGCAAAGGGAGAAGAGTTTACGTGTCATCCAAGCTATCATTTCGAGTTTTGACTTTCAAAAATTTGAATTATAGTATATGTTTCAAGTGATTCAAAGGGGCCGACCAAATTATGCCATCAATAATCACCAAAAAGGTGAAATTTCAAACTATACACTCTCAAATGCAAAAGCCGACAAGTATTACATGATTGTGTTTGATTAAAATGTGGCAGAGACTATGATATACCATGTGTGGCTGAATGTAATACAGGTGACACTTTTCCAAAGTGTTAGAAAATAAGGGATAAAATATGCGAGAATAATTCCTCACATAATCGCAACAATAAAAACTAATATGTAGAAAATATTACAAATCTCAAATAAAAGTGTAGAATAAAATAACACAATAGAAAGAGACAGATTTAACGTGGTTCACCCAATTTGGGATACGTCCACCAAGAATCAGTTGCTCAAATTTTATTACAAGCCACCACTCTCTCAATACAATACCCAGATCTGTTTGGAGCTATGCTCAACAAACTCTACAGAATTCACACCCGAATTCAAACCACATCTGCAATGTTTTCATATATATCTTCCATATGCACAAAACCATATAAATAAGCAACTGCTTAAGCAGTTTTACAAAACCATGGGTATCAAAACCATGGGCCAAAACCGTCCCATAAACCTATGGGTCAAAAAACCCGCCCATATGAGAAAATCACGTTTCCTAATATATCGAGCACGTTTTAAGGCCCAAAAAAATTACAACATGGAAAGTGACATGGAAAGTGTACAGTAATCTTAGTGTACAGTCTTCAACACTTTCACACATGAAAATAAGCTCCACAACCTAACAATCTCCCACTTGGAGACTAGTTTTCCTCTGAGCAAGCTTCTCAACCCTTCACTAGTTTTCGTGAAGACCAACCAAAGTTGAACACAACTTCAGTTTTTCCCTTGTGACCACCTTGGTCATCATGTCTGCAAGATTTTGACTGGTATGAATCTTCTCCAACTTCAACTTCTCTTCCTCCAAAGTTGTCCTGATGAAATGGTACCTTAACTGTATATGCTTCATCCTAGAGTGGAAAGCAGAGTTCTTAGTTAGGTGTATAGCACTTTGACTATCACTATGAAGCTTTCATTCCTCCTACTTATGCCCCAACTCCTCAAACAATTGTTGTAAACAAATCATTTCTTTGTTTGCCTCTGTGGCAGCAACATACTCAGGCTTCATGGTTGACAAAGCCACCAACGTCTATAGTCGTGAAATCCAACTTACTGTTGTCCCACCTACAGTGTAAACATAACTGTCGTGCTCCTCCTTCTGTCTATATCTCCAGCCATATCTGAATCTACATAACCACACAAAGTGTTGTCTAATCCACCGTAACACAAAACTATCCCCGTGGTCCCTCTCAAATATCGAAGGATCCACTTTCTTTGCCCGCCTCGCTAGAGATATCTACCTGGATCACTCATAAATTTACTCATTACTCCCACTGCATGGGCAATATCAGGGCTAGTGCACAACATGGCATACATCAAACTGCCTACCGCTATGAGTAAGGTACCTTAGACATCAAGTTTCTCTCTGCTCTGTCTTGGGACACTACACTTTTGATAGCTTGAAATGGCTTGCCAAAGGAGTCCCAACCGGTTTAGCATCCTACATATTAAACCTCTCCAAGACCTTAATATACTCTTCCTTGAGATAAAGTCACTTTCATTCCTTCCTATCCCGAGATATCCTCATACCAAGGATTTGTTTGGCTGCCCTCAAATCCTTCATAATAAAGGATTCACTTAATTGCTTCTTTAGTACTTTTATTTCCTACATGTTTTTACCTCGCAACCAACATGTCATCCACATACGAGACAAAGGATAATATAACTTGCCATCCTCAAATTTATTTGTATACACGCAGTGGTCGAAATGACATCTAATATAACTTTGCTCCATCATGAAGCTATCAAATTTCTTATACCATTGACGTGGAGCTTGTTTCAAGCCATACAAGCTCTTCTTCAGTTTGCACACCATCTCCTCTTTACCTTTGACCTCATAGCCCTCTGGTTGCTACATATATAGTTCCTCCTCTAAATCACCATGAAGAAATGTAGTCTTTACATCAAGCTTCTCTAAGTGCAAGTCTTCTACTACAACTATTCCAAGAACAGTTCTAATAAAATTCATTTTTCTATAGGAGAAAAAATCTCATCAAAATCTATACCTTTTTTCTGTACAAACCCCTTAACCACCAACCGGGCCTTATATCTTTTCTTTCCTCCTTCCTCTTTGACTCTGAACACCCACTTGTTCTGTAATGCTCTTTTGCCTTTGGGTAGCTTCACCAAATCCCATATCTGGTTCTCCATGATACCCTGATACTCCTCATCCATGGTTTGCTCCCACTTCTTCCTGGCATCTACCTGCATTGGTTCATCAAAGCTCTCTGGCTCTCCACTATCAATGAGTAATAAATAATAAAGAGAAGGAGAAAAACGTTTAGGTTCTCTTCTTACCCTAGAAGACCTCCTCAATATAGGAGTTTGGGGTTCCTATTAAGGAGGTTCCTAAACTGATTCATGTGTCACTTTCCCATCCGAAAGATGCTCTTTGTTGCATATTCTTTCTTGGATTCTTCTTTGTTTTCCTATGCAAGTGTTGCTTATACATGACTTTTTCATTAAATACCACATCAATAGATCAAATGATTTTCTTGTCCTTAATACTTTAACATTTATATCTAAAGTCATCACCACCATAACCAATAAAAGTACATTTTTCTTATTTAGCCTCTAGCTTGGTCCTATCATCCTTGTCTATATGGACAAACATCTCACATCCAAATACTCTAAGAAATAAATAATCAACTTTCTTATCATACCAAGCCTCCTCAGGTATGCCTCCATCCAAGGCACTTGAAGGTCCTCTGTTTATCAAGTACATAGTTGTGTTCACCACTTCTGCCCAAAAAGAAAGAGGTAGTCCTGCATGTAACCTCATGCTCCTAGCATGTTCCATTATTTTTTTGTTCATCCTTTTTGACACCTCATTCTCATTGTGGAGTTCACGGAACCATCTTTTGCTGCATGATTTCATTCTTAGAACAATAATCATCAAATTCATTACTTTGCATTACTCCCCTCCATTATCTAACCCGATACATTTTATCTTAAGACGTTTCATTCTCTACCAAGGCTTTCCATTTAACAAAAGTGTCAAATACATTATATTTGTTTCTAATAAAATAAACCCAAACTTTCTTTGTTGTATCATCAATAAAAGTAACATAATAACTTGAACCCCTAAGATATGATACCCGAGTAAGCGTCCACATATCGAATGCACCACTCTAACTTACTCTCTTTCTTTGTAGGTCCAACCTTGAGAAACCTTACTCGCTTTTTTACCATATATACAATCCTCACGAATTCCAAACCTATTTCTCGTATATCCAAGAAAATCTTTCTTTATGATCTCCATGCCCTTATGGCTCATATGATCGAGCCTATAGTGCCACAATGTTATATCTACTTCAAAGCCACAAGATTACAAAAATAAGTGCTATAAGTGGTTAAATACAAGGTTCCAACCTTCTTACCTCTTGCCACCACAAGAGCACCCTTGGTAACCTTTTAAGGGTTTTTGTAAATATCACAAGATAACCATCACTTCCTAACCGCCCTACGATATCAAATTGTCTTAATGTAGGCACATGTCCGACATCCTTTAATAGCCAAGTATTTCCATTCTACATCTTAACCTGAATGTAGAACATTTTCCAACTATGTTGCAAAGCTCATCATCACTAAGAAAAACATGCCCAAAATCTCCTTGAACATAATCAACAAAATAATGTCTATGTGGAGAAGCATGGAAAGAAGCCCCGAATCTAAAACCCAAGATTCAGTAATATTGTGCAAAAAAAAAGAATCAAAGCATCCCGACATACATTACTCGTTGCCACATTTGCCTCCTTGTTTTCTTTATGTTGTTTCTTCTTGTCCCAAAGCTCCTAACATCCTTCCTTAAATGCCCAGACTTTCCACAAGTGCCAAAGATACTATCTTACTTTTTTGGATTTTTACCTTGCTCGATCCTTTGATTTTATATGGTTTCCTCTATTCTTCTCCCCCTCTAGTTTCCACTTTGTCAAAGCATTCTCTGGCGTAAGATTCACTAAAGTTTTTCTTCGCATTTCCTCGCTTAGAATCACCCCTACAACATCCTCAAACTTCAACTTTGAATTAGCAGAACCGAGTTGCTTACCACCATTACCAAGCTATTCCAACTCTCGGGTAAAGAGCACGTAACTAATAAAACCCTAACTTCTTCATCAAATTCTATTGTAAAAAAGCTAGCATATTTATAACAGTATTACAATCATTTAGATGATCTGCACTCGAGTTGTTCTCGAACATCTTAATATTAAACAAATTTTTCATTAAAAATATCTTATTAAAGGCGAGAGGGTTTTTCATACAACTTTCTAATGCATCCATCGGTTCTTTTGTAGTCTTTTCCTTTGAAACATTAAATAATACCAAAGATGCAAGACAGCAAATGGATTGTCCCAAGTGCCTTCCTATCCAACAAATCTCATTCCGCATCTGTCATGCTTAAGGGTTTGTTCACCTTTTCAGACAGCGGAGTATAAAGATCCTTCTGATAAAGGTAATATTCCATCTGTATCTTCCAAAGACTGAAATTTTGCCCGTTGAATTTATCAACCCTAGATCTTCCATCATCTGCCATAGCTCCCACTCAAGATAAAACTTTCCCTACAATTCAACACTTCAGCAAAACAAACCAGGCTCTAATACCAATTGTTAGGAAATAAAGGATAAAATATGTGAAATAATCCCTCACAGAATCACAACAGTAGAAACTAATATGCAAAAATCTTACAGATCTCAAATAAAAGTGTAGAATAAAATAACACAACAGAAAGAGATAGTATTTAATGTGGTTCACCCAATTTGGGCTATGTCCACCAAGAATCACTTGCTCAGATTTTATTACAAGCCATCGCTCTCTCAATACAATACCCAGGTCTGTTTGGAGTTATGCTCAACAAACTCTACAGAATTCACACCCGAATTCAAAGCACATCTGCAATGTTTTCATATATATCTACCATATGCACAAAACCATATAAATAGACAACTACTTAAGCAGTTTTACAAAACCGTGGGTATTAAAACTATGGGCCAAAACTGTCCCATAAACCTATAGGTCAAAAACCCGCCCATATGAGAAAATCACGTTTCTCGATATATCGGGCACGTTTTAAGGCCCAAACAATTTACAACGTGGAAAGTGTACAATACTCTTAATGTACAATCTTCAACACTTTCACACATGAAAACAAGCTCCACAACCTAACACAAAGTGCCCTTGTATTATTTTAAAACCATAGTATTATGCTAAGTCCACAAGAATGGCCAAAACTCAATTGAAGACAAGTGTACGAATCAGAAGTGGTCCGCATAAGAAATTGGATTATTTTGTGAATTTTGCAAGTGTTGTAACTATTTCTCTCACAAACAAGCAGCTTGAATTTTTGCATGTTCCACAAGAAGATAAAACAAGAAGACAAAGTGGCATGTTTAAAATAGGAAAGACTTGCCTTGCAAAGCAAGATTACTTTTAGCAAATTATTTACTCTTACTTTCTTAAAAATAAATCACCAACTTCAAATTTGACCAATTGTAATCAAGGCTATTAAATTCCTATTTGTAATTACATGTTCTATATTTATTCATTTATCTATTATTAAATAAAGGGTAAAAATAGGATGCATGGGCGAATACAAGCCTTAGGCTATTTTTAGGAAGAAGGTGAACTTTTTTTGTTATGTATTATGTGCCTTTGCAAAGCATAGGAAGAACTTCGGAGTACTTTTGGATATAGGAGTACTTGAAGCAAATTTTACCAGTTTTCCCTCTGAGTGTGAAGTATTTTCTACCTTTCCAAGTTATTTTACAGTCTTGTGTATCTTTCATTAGTCTTGTGAAGCAATTTCCTGACAAATTACCTTACCCTACTGCAAATTTAGTCCTTTCGCTTAATTTTAATGTGCATGTTAACTTATTAGTACTGTTGTGATTCTCCCTCAATATAATCAAGTGTTTTTCCCTTAGATATTTTGTAGAAAAACTATTGGTTCATGCATCAAAAATCCTTCCCAAATCAGTTGTGCATATACTCAGTCAAAGACCTCATATTAATTTGGTGTATCACCTCAGTTTTAATATTTTCCAGTCATCTTTTACCCTTAACCCTTGAAGTAGTTTAAGATACATCAACAAGGAACCGGCCTTGATACCAAAGACTCACCTCAAAATAGGTATACCCACAAACCTAAGATGTTTCCATTGTATCTGCAAAAGAGAGATCAAATTCTGTACGCTTAGAAAACTTGCAACCATCTCTCTGTAGGGTGCACTTTCGAGAGATAACAATTCCCTCAATACATCAAGTTTTTTGCCTTAATATTCTACTGAAAACTATTGGTTTGTGCACTCAGAATCCATTCTCAAATATTAGTGCATGTACTCAGTCAAAGCCCTCAAAAAGTTTGGTGTATCACCTCATTTTAATTTATTTATAGTCATCTTTTACCCTCAAAACCCCAAAAAAATAGTTTAGGATACATCAAGAAAGAATTGGCCTTGATACCGAGACTCACCTCAACAATAGGTATACCCATAGACCTGAGGTGTTTCCATTGTATCTATAAAAGAGAGAGACCCAGATCAAGCTTAGAACCCATGCAGTCATCTTTGTATAGGGTGCACTTTCGAGAGATAACAGGTAGGTAGATAGGAATTTTAAATTCCTATAAATGTTAAATGAGGTTAGTGGGAAATTAGGAAAGGGGTTAGTAATAATTAATCTTGTGATTAATCATTATAGGATTAAGATGGGAATTGTAGAATGATGAATTAGCAATAGGGGAGGGAAATATATGATAGGAATTAATAATGTTTAATAGCGATTTTATTTATCTATTAATTATATCGGCATTTTACATTTTTACAATAACCCACGTAAGGAAAAACACTAGCCAATTTTTGTAGAGGCTAATATTTGTTTATAATCTCATTTTAGTAATAAATTTTTTATGGAAGGGAATTGTGATTAATGACATTTAAACTTTGTGAAATTTAAATCTTCAACCTTAACCGACTATATGGTACATATTTAGAGTCATCAATGTGTAAATTTCCATTATACATCTTGTTGGTAGATCCTGAATGGATCTTTCCACTTCCGTGATTGTCCTCCCCTCTCACGGCCATGCCTTTACACCTACACCATCAATGTGTATGGTGAAACAATATTCCCTGCAATAAATGTTGCAAATATTTGTGCCTTTGTATAAATAGCATACCAATCTTTTTCTTGTCTTACAACTTATACACCCGCATTAGCATTCGCGCACTCCTACAACCACTAAAGCACTAATACATGTGCGCAAACCCCAAATTATTCATTTCTCCTCATGTGTGGGTTTTTAAGCGAAGAGTAAAAAGTGATGAATTATAATCGGCGCAATAGGGTTAACTTTTACGGCCACCTATGCCTGTAAAAAAAAATTTGGGTGACAGTAATTTTGAATATTACCTTTCAAAAACACAAAACAAGGTTATTTTTATTAATTGTTTTATATTTATTATATCTTTTTCAATATATGTTTATATATATTTTTATAATTCATATACAAATCTATATAGAAATTGAGATCACATTTTAAATATGCAAGTCACGTGTGACGGTTAGATAAGATATTTACAAGTATTTTACATCTAAAATCACGAAAAATGTCTAAACGGCCGTCAAATTTAACCCATGCTTAGGGAAGAGGTTCAAATTTCAAGAAAAACTTAAAATAATTAAAAATGCAAGTTGCGCGCTCATCAAAGTATGAGATGGAAGGAAGGAATGTCGGTGCTTATAGTTATTGCAGCTTGTAGGTATATTTCGTACCTAGCATTCATTACAAATTAATGCCAAGTACTTCCAATTTTGGGAAAACATGATCTTTAATTCAACAAAAGACTAGTGATTATATTTATGTAAGAGCAAAACTCCATTACAATATTCTTGCATATGACTAGCAACAAACATGAGATGCTTTAGAAACAAAAAACTACAAAGTTTTTACAAACTTTCTAAGACTCTCTAAGCAGAAACTCTATCCAAAAACCCTATGTAGTGAATGAGTCTCTACATTTCCTTATATAGGAAAAGAGAGAGGCTTTTCACCGGATTAAGGGATAACCTAAAGACCGAGAACCGGTAACCAAGTTACCAAAAGATTCCCACTAAGACGGATGAGCACATGCCACTCATCATAACACCTTTTGAAAGTGGGGAGGTCCACTATACTTTACATAAAGTAGAGTCATATCACTCTTTTTGCAAGGATGACAATAAGCCTATCATCATAGCTTTACGGACTGTAGTGGACACTGGGTCCGGCGTCATCATCAGATGAACTGGAAGATTCGTTCCATTCTTGTCATTCTGCAAAGTGGATGTCATGAGTATTCCTTTCGTACCATAATCTAGATAAGGATCTAGATCCATCGTTATCTCTTTGAAGATGCCTTCTTGTTGGAAATAGGTACTGATCAGGAATCCGAGAGAAAATGGCCTGGTGCAGGAGGAGGTACATTCATTGTATGATGGATGAAGATCTTTCACCAAAGTTGTCCGTTTGGGTTGGTATGATGTCCCTGCATAGGATTAGTTCTTACATAATAGCACATTTTAACATACCAAGGGATTTTACAGTTTATCAAAATATTTCTAATAGTGTCACAGCTGACATTGATTAACGGACTGTCAGAAATCTTGGTAGGCAGAAATTTAGACAAAAAATATTTGAAATGGTTAGCAATATACTGCCTATCACCAGGAATGCTAGGATGATTCCACGCATCATTTTCCAAAGGATGACCTTCAGGCCATAGTCTAGAAAATTCAAACCTCCATAAGGTATTTGGTCTGGGGACCAACTTCCTCAGGCATCGTCCTTCTACTGGAATATCATCATATGGTGGTTCAACATATCTGAAGTGTCTCCATTGCCATTGTAGAGTACAAAACACCATAGGTTCATGCCTGGAGTGAAATTCTGTAGTAGGAATTTCGGGATCAACGAATCTGCAGGCTACCTCAGATGTCTGATAAGGGGATACTGAGATAATTCCCCGGAAAGGAGCAGATGTTGTGCTTCACATGAAATCTGGTTATCATTTCTTTCTAGAGATTTCAAGATAATTTTGACAAGTTGAAACATTCCATATGGGTTCAAAAAATTCATGAAATACCTGAGTGATATTCACATGTTTGGAATGAATTAGTTCTCTGCTGGCAAAATCAGCGAGAGCATTTTTCTTTCTAGAGATATGTTCGACATCGAACTCATATCCATCAAACCATTGTGCCCATCTCTGGAGACGACCATAGGTAGTCTTATTGGTCGGGTCACCTTTGTAAAGCTTCCTTTGAAATGTTGCAAGTCAGTTCGGAGAAGAAATTTCTCATGTTGTAGGAAAAACAAGAAAGCTTGGATAGCTTTCTTTGCAGCAAGTATTTCTTTATGGCTGGAGTGATATTTAAGCTCTGGCCCTTTGAAAGAACCTGAAGCATATCTACAAATTTTCTTACCATTATCCTCCATCCTTTCTTTGAGTACTGCTCCCCAATGGCTCTCAGAGGCATCTGTCTCAACATTTTTAAGACCAGTCCCTGGAAGGGACATAGGAGGAAGAGTTTGACAACTCTGCTTGATTCTTCAAACAGCTTTGGTCATATCTAAATTCCAAGCTGGGGCATTAGAGCGAAGCCTCTTATTGAGAAG
The DNA here is from genome assembly GCA_018340775.1 of Taxus wallichiana var. yunnanensis. Taxonomy (NCBI): domain Eukaryota; kingdom Viridiplantae; phylum Streptophyta; class Pinopsida; order Cupressales; family Taxaceae; genus Taxus; species Taxus wallichiana. Next base: position 432,666,761 of record CM031242.1, on the reverse strand, counting down.
TAGTCTGTCAGCAGCAACATTTTTATAAAATCCTGCAATGTAATTTACACAACCTAGAAATCTCTGGAGTTGTGTTTTATCAGTGATTTCATCAGGAAATAGACTAATTTTGGAGACTATATGATCTTGCATCATAATAGTTCCATCCTTAAGAGTGATACCTAGGAACTAGATAGGATCTTTGAATGTCTCCATCTTTGTAGGGTTGCGACAAAGTCCATTGGCATAAACAACTTGATAAAATTTCTCGAACAAAGTCCATCTTTGAGTTGTGTTTTATCGCTGATTTCATCAGAAATAGAGGAGACTGATCTTGCATCATAATAGTTCCATCCTTAAGAGTATTTTGATAGGATCTTTGAAGTCTCCATCAAAATCCATCAACTTGTATAAAAAGATCAAAATATCATCAAATTTATCAAGGTGACCAAAGATCTGATCCATTTTCTTTTGGAAAATGGAGGGTGCAGTTTTAAGACCAAAGGTAAAACCTTCCATTCATACTGACCACCTGGAATACTGAAGGTTGTTTTGTAAGTATCCTCTTTGTTCAGGAAGATTTGCCAAAACCAGATTTAAGATCAAACTTACTATAAATCTTACTACCACTGATATGTGCTAACAAATCATCTCTGCTTGGAATGGGATGTTGGATGGGCAGTATGTATTTATTGAGTGGCTTATAATTGACCACTAACCTCTTCTTGCCACGAACTATCTCACTTCGTTTATTCACATAAAAAGCAGGGCAAGTCCAAGGGGACTTGGAAGGCTGGATAAATCCTCCTTTGAGTAGATTGTTTATTTCTTCCTGGCATTCAGCTTTTTCTGAGGGAGGCATCCCTATGTGATGAGCTTTAAATTTTGGAGAAGTGGTAGTTTGGAAGTCTAACTGACAAAAATGCTTTTTCCGATGGATAAAGGCATGGGGATTATCAGATGTGCAGTCAGTCTTTATTTTATTGATGATTGCATCAATGGAAGAGGTATTAAGAGAAATAGACTTATGGAGCCAGTCAAGATTGGAAGTTTTATGGGGCTTTGGTGCAGAAGGCACAATAGACTGGTAAGTCTGAAGCCTTGGTATTGATCCTTGTGGAAAACGGATCTCATCTTGACTAATAGTATAAGGCATGCAATTATTGAGATTATCTGAACCAAGAAGCATGTCATAATGCAGAAGGTCAAACTGGTGTACCTTGAAGGTAGTCTGCATTTGTCCTAGCTTAACAGGTATGAAGGCAGAACAAGGAGAGAACACTTTCTTAGAATCAAAACTGATTTGAAGTGGTTCTGTGTCCCAACAATCTCTAGGAATAGCATTGGTTTTTAACAAACTAATTTCAGCACCAGTATCTATCATAGCATCTAGAGAATATGGTTTAATGTTGGGAATGCAGAGCTGAATTCTACAAAAAGGATTGCAAGAGGTTTTAACAATACTTACCTCTGCTTCTTGTTCTACTTCATATTGATCATAGGCTTTTTCCATGATCAGCCTATCAATTGCTTCTTCATCAATATCTAAGCTAGGAGCTAATTCTTCTTCTAGGAGCAATGTTTGGAATTCTTCTGTAGCTTTCTGAATTGCTTGTTCAAGAAGAGAAAGTCATTGTTGTCACCAGATTTTTCTTTCTGTGTTCCAGGACCAGGAGCTGAAGTTGGAGGTGTTGGGATTTTGTATTCATCTTCTTTTGGGAACAGAATGGAAAATGTCGGGAGCTATGTCCCACTAGCTGGTGGCTGTAAGATCCACGACCACGACTGGAAGAAGGATGATCTCATCCTCGGCCCCTACCCGGGGGAAGAGCAAAATGATATGGATCATTTTGGAGTGTGGATGGAGCACGCTGAGCAAGGCGCAAATCTGCGGCATTCTCCTATTGGATCTCAACTTTAAGCTTTATCTGAAGATCATGTAGCTGAGATTGTAGAGAATAATGTCGGTGAACCATATGAGGAGGACATTCGACAAGGTCGCGCTTCACATGATCCAACTTTTGTTTGAGAACAATGGAGCTAGGAGGAATGAACAGGATGTTCATAGGAGCTCCAAATCATGTTGCAGTGAAATGATGGCAAAGAATCATAACCAGATCGGAATCTGAATAGCTAGCTTTAGAAGATGACTCAGAAATCTGGTTAACTGCAACTATGAGTTCTGAATATTCAATATCTGATATATAACTTTCATCATCAGATATAAGGACATAATCATCTTCATCAAGATGATGCTCATGAACAAAATTGACTTTGGCCTTAGCTTTGGCCTGCTGTCCCTTCTGTGGACAATTTCTACTATAATGATTTCCCTTACAAATGAAACATTCAATAGATTTGTTTTTGGGGAAATATTTCTTTCTTCTGAAAAACTTTCTTCTAGGCTTGACAGATGGTCGAGACATACAATCAAGACACTTCTTTTTACCTTTGAACTTTTTCTTGAACCTTTTGTGCTTGGGGTATTTTTGCGGAGAACATCCAAACTGATTTTGGACTTGAGATTACAAAACTTAACCCCTAAAGCTTTTTCAGCTTTCAAGAGCTTCCTTTTTATGTTTCTTTTCAAGACAAAGGCGCTTATTAGTCTCATTGATAATTTGATTGATGCGACCAAAAGTTATATCTTTTCTTGAAAGCCATGCATAGCTTTTTTATATTCATCAGCAAAATATTGTGGATAAGATTCCACATATCTGAGCTTCATAGTGGCATCAAAAGGCATACCTGTATTATAGAATAACTTCTGCATGTAGCACTGATATTCAGGTACCTTTGTCATGTCACAGAGTTGTGCTCTCAGGAATTCAGTGATGTTGAGTTGCTTCTCATCACTAATGGTGCCAATGAATTCAACAATAATGGCAGCAGTTAGACTGGCAGTTCCTCCACCAGTACGATCATTACCTTGTCCTTCACCATTAATAATGGTGTCTTTCTATTGCTCAGGGATGGCATCCCACCATTCTTTGAGAATGCCTACAAATCCATTAGTAATAATACTTGCAACATCTTTATCATGTTTATTGAATTATAGGACTTGGGTATTGGCCCAGCCTATCATACCATGTAACATCTCCTTAATTTCTTCAGGAGATTTACATTCAATCTTGTAGTAATTGGGCTGGAAATTCAGGTACACATTGTAGAATGAAGGGTGGTGTGCAGAGCTATCATGCATACCTTCATCCATGACACTTTCGGCTTCTTCAGTTGTGAGCCGTGCCATACCAATCTTCTTCTCCTTACTAAGAGGAGACTTCATTGCAGCAACTTGAGCCCAAGTAATTGCTTTTGACCAATCAGGATTAGAACTTTGGGAGCTCGAAGAAATATTGCTTTTATCAGACTGTGAGCTTTCTAATTTATTGACAGCACTTGTGAGAGCAGGAAAATTTTGTTAAAGCTCAAAGACTGAAAAACAAAGATTATTTACCTTATCATTGACATTCTAATACTGTCAATGACCTTCTTTTATGTTCCTTCAGAGGTAGCATGTATGGATTGTTGGATATGTGACTGAAGACTATTGTTGACTTGATCCGGAACTTTTTGCAAAGTGGTAGGCATTTGCTAGATAGTTGAAGACATGCTATCTACCTTTTTATTTAACAAGAGAACAACAGAGTGAATATCACCCCGTTGATGGAGCTCAATAGCTTTCAAGGTATCTTGCATACGCTTGAGCTTTTCATTGTGAGAGAGGAGATGGTCATTTATGACCTTGGTGGCCTTGTTGTTCCAATTTAGCATGCGGGCAGACTCAGACTGTTCTATTTTAGAATCTAACTGACGTTGATACCAATATTGTCAACGTTGTTGTCGATCATCAGTATAGACTTCAAAATCTTTAGCATGAGGGAAGTCTGTGTTGTCAGTTTGTGAGGAGGTAGCCTCCTTAGAATCCATAGAGATTTTGGCTCTTCTGAGTAAAGACTTTGCCTGATTTAAAGTCTGATAATAAGTGGACTGGGAACAACTATTTGTGTTTATGTGTGGGCCATTCTTTGGAATATATTTTTGCTGGACTAATACTTGGTAGTGTTCACACCAGAGATAGTCAGTATTAGGATCATGAACTAAAGAGGGATGGCTACACTGAGGAATATCTTCTTCAGACTCTTCTCTTTATCAGACAAGAAAGACTGAGTAGAGGAAGAGGTAGATAAGCGAGGCTTGACAGAGCTAGATTTCCTGAAGGATATAGTAGCTTTTCCTTTTGCTTCAATAACCTTGGAGGCAGACTGGACTGAAGAAGTAGTGTTAGAGACACACTTTGTGGAAATAGTCCATTCTCGAGGTACTCTGATCTTGTCCCAGGTAACAACTTCTGGTTCAATTTTTTGAGCAGTTAAACTAGTATGCATTACAACACTGCTTCCCTTAGAGGGACCATGTTTAATAGCAAGGATGTGTTGTATTTGTTAATCGGAAAATGATCCGATAAAAAATAGCTAAAGGGGATGACCCTGGCTTCATGTTGAGACCCGTGGTTTGCAGATGGAGCTTTAAAACTTGATCTAACAGATTGTCGGTTTGTATGGACACAGGATAATTTGGGAATACATTAAAATGTATGGGTCCATTACTGAGGCTGGTCTGAAGGGAAGCTAACAGACAATCTTTAAAGCTCTCATGTCGGGTATCTAACAAACAACATAAGACTGATGCATTTAATCCTTGCCTAAACAAGGGAGTTATGCCTATCTAAACACAACCAATATGAACAAATTTATAGACAGACTATTTTTTCAAATACTGTAAATCACTAGGAGATATCAAAGGGATATCATACTCGGATTTTGCAGAAGTTTTGACTTGGATACAGGACTCTCTAGATCTAATAGAAGTACTAGCAATTAAATGAAATGCTTTGGATTTCGATAAACTTCATTATAAGGAAGTTTAGGAAGTTTCCAACCTGGCAAAGGGTTCTCTTCTTCCGTGATGTGCAGTTCCTAATTGTCACACTTGGCTCGTGTTATAAGTAGTTTTGCAATAAGTATAGGATTTGCAATAAGTGAGATTTACTGATTTTGACAATGGTTGTACTTTTTTTTTTTGGTTCAACTGTTTCTAACATGTTTTTTAGTTTTATTTTTGGGTTTAATAGGTTTTCCGATAATACGCAATGGGAAGTGCAATGTCATCCACCTCTGAAAGTATTGACAGACAAAGGGGATCCTCCTCTGTATCTACTATCATTTACCCTACTCAAATTAATTAGGATTCTGTTTTCTAGAATAATTTGAAATAGGAATTAAATTCTAGAATTTTTTATCAGTGCAGGTGATCTTAGGACCTGAGAATAATGGATGTTATGAATAAATTGAAGTGTATTTAATTTCACCGGTTCTGTTGAGGCCGTCTAGGGAAAATATTCAGATTCAATGGGAGGGATATTGATCCCACAACGCTTAAAATATTGTGTTCTTCGCATAATATTTTAGGTTTTCTATGTTAGATTTTTAGCATATCATTTTTTACAACAAACTCCACAAAATCACAATACCCACAATTGAAAGTTGTAGAAATTGATTACCGTGCTCTGCACATCTGGAAATTAGTAGTTATGAAGTTCAACGAACCCTTGCAGAAAACCATATCATAACCATCTAAGGGTTTGGGATTACCAAAATCCATGTCTTATGCTTTGAATTTTATATTTCTATGCGCACCCCCCCACAATGCCTTTCAGATCTAGACAAATCTGGATCCGGATCTCTGGGAGGAAGTTTGAAAGATTTCATTAACAGTGGATTGGAAACATAAATATTACTATATGCAAATGGGATTTCTGCCATATCAATACCCGGGCCTAATCTAAAATTGAGTAGATGCTATTTAGGAAAATGACGAAAATATTATGGCTCTTCTGGTAGAAGGATTTAAGAGATATTCTTTTATATGTCTCTATATAAAAGCTTTAATATACCCTCGATTTATCTTAAGCTAAGAAAAGTAGCCATGATCGTTGTTGCTACATAAACATAAGATTTGAACAGATAGAAATATAGTATTCCACTCCTTCAAATAAGGAGTTGGTTGGTGTTTTGTTGACCAATATGGGACTGGAACAATGATATGAATTATTACCCGAAAGGAGCATAACCCAATCAAAGCTATTAGATCTCACACAACGAACAACCTCTTTCCCCTGCTTTTCAATTAGTTAAATGATTTCGTAGGCATGCAAGGAGAAGAATTAATTTCTCTGTCTCTTCCCTCACCCATCGCAGCTAACCTAGATAATTGGGTAATTTGCCTTCACAACTATAACTAAATCTACACAAGCCATTAATTCTAGGCTTTCAATATGGTATTTTTTGAAATTAGTGAAGAAATATCTGGTAGGCTTTCAATATGTACAACATCCATAGCGCTAAGGCCATTTGCTTAGGAAATATCCACTTGTTTGGAACGCTTACATATCTCCCATTACTTTCAAAACTTGTATATAATTAAGTCATGTGGTTTGGATTTTACAGACACAAGAGAAACTGCCGCTGGAAAACTGAAACTGTGATATCATTCTGTAGCAATTCTTAAATTATCTAACTCGAAATGATCGGAAAGAACGTTTCATTCTTTGTTTATTGATAGAGCCAATGTTGTTAGGCTTCTATTTAGTTGATTCACAGATATTATAGCTTACATATAATGATTTTTTTATAATTTGTACTTTCCACAACGACATTAAATGTTGACATTATCTGTGAGTGTGGTATTGGCAAGGTAGAGTTGCAGTCAATGTTAGCACTGCCATCGAATCACTCACCTCTACTATCATTGGTGATAACGTAGAGATCAAGGAAAAAATTATTATTCTATGTGTTTTTGGGTTTTTGTGCAGGTCTTAGGAGACAAATTGGTGACCCCATGCTTTTATTGTTTCATCTCATTATTCCCAAAATATATTTATCTCATGTTTCTTCTTGTGTTTTTTTTTTGGGTTTCATGCTTTGGTGTTGAGAGACAATCACATGCACCCATCCTTTTACGTCCATGTTTGATGTTCTTAGTGGTGGTTGATTTTGATGTTCTTTAAGTCATAGAGAGGTTGAATGCAAATTTGTAGGCCCATTATTATGTCCTCTTAGTATCAAATTGTTACTTTTTTTATTCAATTAATAAATTATTTTTTTTGTGGGGATCAAAAACACCCTCCAAACCTTTGAAAGATGGCCATGGACATCTTTAAGGGGTGTGTTTGTGTTTTTTTGTGTTTATATTTATTTATTGTAACTTCCAATTTTTAATGCTTGTATTTATTTTTAGTAAATTTTTAATAGTAATAAAAATAATAATGTATTCGTATTCAATTACATGATAGTATGATAATAATAAACTCCTATGTGATGAAGGATGGCCTTCATTCATTTATTATTCATAATTTTTACAAGGTTATATTCATTTCTAATATACTCTTACTAGTGATGATAAATAGTAATTTATTCATTTTTTATAAAAATAATGTTTATCTTAGGATAGAAATAATAAAATTACTTGGTCTTAAACGAATAGGGAATGGATACTAGGAGAGTAGAATTGGAGGGAAAATGAGTGTTAGAAGATCAAATTGTTGTTAAATAGAGGGTTAGAGGAAAATAAAATGGAGGGTTGAGGGAAAAGGAAGAATGGATAGTTGGAGGAGGGTCGGAGGAAATAAGGAAATGGATGGGTGGAGGAGTGAATGGATGAAAGGAGAAGAATGGAGAGTTAGCGGAGGGAATGCAGAGATGGTGGTTGGAAGGGAAATGAGCTTTGAATAAGGGAATCATAGTTGTAGGAAATATGAAGAATGGAGGGTTAAAAGGAAGATTGGAGGAAAATAAAGGGTTATATAAGGGAATGCTATTGGATAAAAATGTAAGCGAGAATATAACAAGGATTGAGGAAATATGAAGAATGGATGATAGAAGAGAAGAATAAAGGTTTGGAGGGAAATGGAGAGCTAGAGAAGGGAATGAGGGAATGGTGGTTGGTAGGGAAGTAAGATTTGATAAGGGAATGGTGGTTTGGAGGGAAATGGAGATTTAGAGGAGGGAATGATTGAATAGTGATTGGAGGGGAAATGAGATTTGGATGAGGGAATGGTGGTTGAAGGGAAATGGGAAGGATATTATAGGAGGAAATAAAGAAAATGAGTGGTGGAGGAAAAAGGAACTTATGGACGTTGGAGGTGGTTGCGGGAAATACAAAAAAATGGTTAGAGGCGTGGAATCGAGAAAATTGATGGTTGGTGGGAATAGGGGAATAGAAACGTTGGAGACATCGGTTGGAGGAGGGAATGGAGGATTAGTGAAGGGAATGGAAGAATTGGAAGAGGGAAAAGGAGGTTTAAAAGATTTGAAACATATGTATGAGGGAATGGAGGGTAATGAAAGGTTAGACAAATAACAGAGGGGAATGGGTTGGAGGAAAATGGGAAGGAGATTATAGGAGGAAATAACGAAAACGAGTGGTGGAGGAAAAAGAAACTATGGAGGTTGGAGGTGGTTGGAGAAAATAAAAAAAATGGTTAGAGGCGTGGAATGGAGAAAAATTGATGGTTGGTGGGATTAGGGGAATAGAAACGTTGGAGACATTGGTTGGAGGAGGTAGTGGAAGAAATGGAAGAGGGAAAAGGAGGTTTAAATGATTGGAAACAAATGTATGAGGGAATGGAGGGTAATAAAAGGTTAGGAAAATAACAGAGGGGAATGGGTTGGAGATTGGATTGAAGTGTAAATATGTAGAGGTTGGAAGATGAGAAGTGTAGGGTTGGAGGAAATACAAAAATGTTTATAGGAGTGGAATGGATGGAAGAGGGAATGGAGAATAATTGAGGGTTGGTGGGAATAGGGTAATGGAGACGTTAGAGGAAAGACATCGGTTCAAGGAGGGAATGGAAAAATTAGAGGGGGAAATGGAGGTTTAGAAGAGGGGAAAGAGATTTAGGAGGGAATGGAGAAAAATTAGAAGAGGGGAATGGGTTGGGTGTTGGAATGGAGGGTACTATGTTAGAGGTTGGAAGAAGAGAAATGTAAGGTTGGAGGATGGAATCGAGGCTTGTGGGTTGGAGAGATGATGGAATACATGAAAGTATTGTAAAAATCGAAGACCCAAAATGGGTTAGAGGGGAGTGGAGGAAATGATGTTGGAGGTTGCATGTAGATAAATTGGTAAATTGGTGATAACATAGAGATCAAGGAAAAAATTATTATTCTGTGTTTTTAGTTTTTGTGCGGGTCTTAGGAGATAAATTGGTGACCCCATTATTTTATTGTTTCATCTCATTATTCCCAAAATATATTTATATCATGTTTTTGTTGGTGTTGAGAGACAATCACATGCACCCATCCTTTTATGTCCATGTTTGATGTTCTTGATAGCAGAAGACAAAGAATGATTTATTCAATGTATTCAATATCCCAAACAAAAGAGTAGAGCCAAATATAAAGGCTGCGGAAGAAGGAGAGGAAGGTGACAGTTATAACTGTCCACCAACAAATACATAACAACAATGTATTATAAAATAAACTAATGCTAACATTCCCCCCCTTAATACATTGCTCTTACAAATGTACCCCCTAAACAAATCAAACTTCACTTTTCCGAGAGGTTTGGTGAGAATATCTGCAACTTGAAAATCAGTAGGGCAGTACTAGAGCTGAATTTGGTGGTTCAAGACCTGTTCACAAATGTAGTGACATTCGACCTTAATATGCTTTGTTCGTTCATGAAAAATAGGATTCTTCACAAGATTCAACACACCTTGATTGTCGCAGTGAATGATGGGAGGTTTCTCTTCAGGAATCCCTATATCTGCAAGAATGTGACGTAACCAAATTGCTTCGCACACGCTCCTCGTGTGGTGCGGTATTCAGTCTCAGTGGATGAGAGAGCAACAACAGTTTTCTTCTTGCTAATCCATGAGATAGGTCTAGATCCGAGATGAAAAACATACCCTGAAGTGGATTTCCTGTCATCAATGGATCTGCATAGTCCGAGTCTGTATATCCCTGTAAGAAGAACTGAGTGTTCTTCTGATACTCAAGACCAAAGTCAATTGTACCTCAGATGTATCTCAACACATGCTTTGCTTCATTCCAATGACATTTCTTCGGCTCCTGCATAAATCTGGCGAGATAGCTCACTGCAAAGCAAAGATTTGGCCTGGTATAAGTCAAGTAAATGAGACTCCCCACAAGCTGCCTATAGTGAGTGCCATCTACCTGCGGTGAATCCTGGAATCTAGATAATTGCAAACCTTTTTCCATAGGTGTGGACATTGGTTTACAATCTAACATTCCATACTTCTCCAGGAGTGTCTTAGCATATTTCATCTGGGAGACAAAGATATGATTCTTCTTCTGCCATATCTCTAAGCCAAGATAGTAGTGAAGTAGCCCCAAATCAGTCATGTCGAAGGATTTCTTCAGATCATTCTTTACATCATCCACAAGATTGTCAGAACTTCCTATGATCACAAGATCATCTACGTACAAAATCAGAATAACAATCTTTGTTCCTACCTTCTTGATATACAAATTTGTATCTGAGGGCTACGAGTGAATCCATACTTAATAGGTGATCATCAATTTTTATATACCATGCCCTAGGTGCTTGTTTGAGTCCATAAAGTGACTTTATCGACGACATTCCTTGTGTGGTTGATGCTCTGTACAAACCCTTCAGGTTGGGCCATGTATACTTCTTTGAGATCACCGTTTAGAAAAGCACTCTTGACATCCATCTGCTGAAGTTTCCATCCATTTTGTGCTGCCAATGCATAGACAACTCTGATGGTTTTCATCTTCGTTGTGGGTGCAAAGGTCTCGTCAATCAATTCCTTCTTGCTTTGAGCATAACCCTTTGCAACAAGTCGTACTTTGTGTTTGTCGATTGAACCATCTACCTGATATTTTGTTTTGAAAATCCATTTGTAGCCAATGGATATCTTAACTAGAGGCGATTGACAAGTTCCCATGTCCAATTCTCAAGTAGGGAATCATATTCAAAGATCCAAAGCCTATTTCCACTATGGTTAGTCTAATGCCTCACGAACAATGTTAGGTTCGGTCTATCAACAACTCGAACTCATGAGTGTAAAATTTACATCATGTCTGGCTTGACTTCGTGTTCTGACTCCAGTAGAAGTGCTTGGAAGTGAGTTCAGGTGTGCATCCCCAATAGTATTCTGGACCCATTTTAGACGTTGGTGGTGTTGTTGCTGATGTGAAGATGTGTTTTCCAATGTGCCTAGATCAACGAATAAGTCTCCACTCATCTCTTCTTCTCTCTAAGAAGAATCATCTTGCCCATCATCTGGATGTGTGAGCAATCTATGTGACGAGGTCGATACTGGATCTCCATTGTGTGGTAGGGAGTCAAAGGATGACTCATCACACACCACATCTCGACTCTCGTAGATTTTCTTCGTCTCAGGATCCATGAGACGATATGCCTTTGAGGTAGTACTATACCCCAAGAAAAGACATGGCAGTGTCTTTAGATCGATCTTATTCCTTTTCTTATCTGGAACATGCATATATGCGGACAACCAAAAACTCGAAATGATAGATAGAAGGTTTACGACCACTCCATACCACTTCCGGTGTTCTGTTCTGCAAGATCTTTGTGGGTGCCCGGTTGAGTAGATACATTGTTGTCTGGACTACTTCTGCCCAAAACTGATCCTCCAACTTGGCGGTGGAGAGCATACAATGAGCCATCTCCATGACAGTCCTGTTGTGTCACTCGTAAATCCCATTCTATTGGGGAGTGTAGGGTGTAATCGATGTTCTTTGAATGCCATGCTGCTTCAGGTATGCAAAGAACTTCTTTGATACAAATTCCCCCCCTCGATCTGAGTGGAGGAGAAGGAGAGGCTTCCCAGACTACCTGGTGGCTAGTTGTTAAAACGCTTGGAAATTGGCAAATGCCTCACTCTTCTTCCGGAGGAAATATACCCACATTTTCTGTGAGTAATCATCAATGATGAACTGGAAGTATTCAAAACCTTGGAAGCTAGCTGGCAGGGGTCCACATAGATCGGTGTGTATAACTTTGAAGATGCTCCGTAGAATGATAAGAGCTTTGTTTGAACGGACCTCTGTGTTGTTTGCCCCAAGACATCATGAGAAAATAGGTAAGGAATGGGAGGCCGGAGGAAGCCCTCTTACCATTTCCTTGGCACCGAGTGGGTGTAGAGCCCCGATATAAAGATGACCATATCGAAAGTGTCATAGTGCAGTGGACTCCGCCATTGAAGCAGAGAGAGCAATGTTAGATTTAGTGACCACATCCAGTGCAAATAGATGGCCCTTCATAAATGCTCGAACAATTACTGAGTCTCCCTGGGAAATGATGCAGGACTTGACCCCTTTCTCAACAAAGAATTCAACCCACATTTGATGATTAAGAAACTGAGTCACAGACAAGAAATTTGAGGTCAAACCTATAACATATAGCACCTTCGTGAGAGTACATCTTCGTGTCCTAAGAGGAATGATGACATCACCAATCCCCACTGCAATATACTCCTGATTATCTGCGATGGTCACTCAAGGTATGGAACAACTTCTTATTATCGATTATGTGTTTGTTGGCACCCGAATCAATCAACTAAACACTTTCTCGATGGATGTGAATTACATGAGACTAGGACAATGTCTGGATGAGTTACGTCTAAAACCTCTTCATCAGAGGAGGCATCCTACTGAGAACATATGACCCTTCTGCACCTAATTATGAGCACACCATTGGGATTTCTTGGAATATCCTTGGCTATTAGTGCTCTCTTCGCCAGAGTTGCCATGCACTGCGACCGTTATAATAACAGTTCGTAGTTGTGTGCGTATTCGTGGAGAAAATGTGGCACCATCGATCCGCCTTGTTGTTCTATTGCTTCTAGGGTGGCTGCTTTATGGTGGCGAGAAGGTTGCCGTTATGGATGTTGCTTCGATTCTCTGGGGGCCGACCGCCCTTTCCGATGCTTGTTGTTATGCTTTTGTCTTGTGATGAGAGCCTTGTCTTCGGAGGCTTCTTAAACATTCTGAATGGCTTCTTCCTGCTGGAGATAATTCACCAGTGTGACAAAACTCACCTCCTGTTGAGTGATGGTCAACGTGGTGATCAGTGTCCAAAATCGGGAAGGAAGAGCTCGCAATGTGAGCGGCACTATCAACTTGTCGTCCACCATTTCACCGAGAGCAGAAAGTTCTACGCGTAACTTGGCCACACACCGTAAGAAAGCTTCGACTGATTCGCCATCGTGCATACTCATCGTGTGAAGCTTTTTATGAAGATGCAACATCGTCGTCAGATTCTTAGCGTCATAGACGGTACACAATGCGGCCCATGGCGTAGAGGAAGTGGTTGCTTCCCAAATGTGAGGTTGAACCTCATCAGAAAGGCTTAGAGTGATAAGCATTAATTCTTTTACTTCCGCCTTTTCATACTTAGCCAATCGATCAGCATCTGTGGGAGGGGCGTTCGTGCCTAGAAACGATCCCCCAAAGATCTTCAAACTGAGGAATCGTCTGCATCTTGATTTTCTATATGGTGAAATTTGGCCCTTTTAGCAACTGGGCATCCGACAACAAAATGCGAGGTGCGGATATTTCCAAAACTCAAAATTGTATTTTATTTATTGATTGTTCAAAAATGGTTACAATGCTTACTAAAGGAACCTGTCACGAAGATGGGCTCTATAAGCTCGTGTAGTGAGACGTGGACGCTCCTATGGGCATTCTACTTCACGTTCATCATCTGCATCATAGCCGTGCTCTAATTCTTCACAGATTCGGTGCACTTGACAATACACGTCGAACCAAAAATAGTCGAACAATCCTTGATGCACCAATTAGTCAAATAATAAGTTGATGGTATTCAACAATTCATTGAGCAAGGCAAAATAGATGCCGGTGGTGTCCTCTTGGGATCTTAGAGGCGACTCAGTGGAAGGGTTACTCGCAACACTCTCGGCATCGAAATGTGTGACATGTACGTGCTCTCTTGGCACTCTGCTAGGGAAATCACGTTGGAAGGGTTTGCACTTGGCTTATTGGCATCACACAACAAAGATCTCCTCGCTACCCAAAGACCTCCCCGCTTCCAACGTTGGCTTTTTTTTTCCACACAAAGTGCTTAGAAACTATCAAACGTGGCTTTTCCAAAACACGAGTGCTTGTGTTGGGCAGAAATACAAGTTAGATGGCACGGTGGCCTTGCTAACCATCCCCATCTAATGTCTATAGTTGTTAAAATGTCTCGTGATAAATATTTCTCATAACTTGTTTTAATTTTGTAGGCATTAATTAGTAATAAAATGTGACCTAGACATCACAAATAGCATCCTCACTATTAAATGCTCATTTATATTCTCTAACTTCCTCAAAACTAAAAGTCGATTTTCATGCATGAAGTGAATGCTAATTTAACTGTTTTCCGTAATAGAAGCATGCAATCATATGGATTGAGGATGGATTGAAGAAAATTTATTTTCAATTGTTGATAAGTAAAGTAAATCTTATGGCTAGGATTTGTTCCCCCTCTTCTTAACCTATAAATTAATTTTAAAAACTAAGGATGAATGATTTACCATATTAGAGCTGAATAATATTCAAATTTTCCTCAATATTTGGATAATGATGGAAGGATCAATGGCTTTAGTTGATTTTGAAATGGAAGGTTGAATGAAAAATGTAATTTATTTGATTTTGGGCTCTACAAACCCTTGATTAATTGATTCCAAAAGGTAATTTATTGCACACTATGGTGTGCTGAAATTTAGATTTTGTTTTTGAACTATATTTTGTGATACATGTTCTTAAATCAATATATATAATGAGATCCTTTCTAGTTTTGTAGATATAATAATCATTTTAAAGATTTGACAAAATTTATGTAATTTTATATTTATTGCAAATGAATGTATTATAAGAATTGTTTTTCTTATTATGGATTAATCAAACACAAATTGTTTGGATCGGAGAAAGACATCGTTATTATTGGACTGTACAAATCCTTAGATGGGCTGATTTCTTCTGAGGAATTGAGCAGAAATTATATTGTTTTGATTTAGACACATTTAAAATGGATTTAAAATTCTAAGGACCAGAATGATGTTACCACAAATTATAACTCAATAAAATTCAGATTTAGTTTTTGAACTATATTTGGTGATGCATGTTGATGCCTCATATAATATTTATTATATATCTGGAAATTAGATGTAATATTATAGATGTATTAATTTTTTGAACAATTTAATAAAATTTATTGACTTTTATGTTTTTGTGCAACGAATCTAGGGGAGAGGACCCCATAACCATGTGCACCCTAACTTTAGGAGCACATAGATATATGTATGGGTCTCGTCAGCAAAAAAAATCATTGTGTAGCATATCATTATGCCACATCAGCATTTTTGTTTCGCGTGTTTATTTGGAGGGAAAAATAGTTATTGAATTGATTTCTAATGAAAAAAATAATATAAACCATTTGAAAGAGGTACCAATGACCGAGCGCCCTATGTTTCACATTGTCATTGGCTCTTAAAAAGTGTCATTAATCAAATAGTGAACAACTATTAATCATTTTTTCAACAACCAATGGTGAAAATCAATGTACATATTTTGGTACATGCACAATTATGGGTCCTCTCCCCTATTATGTAATGGTTTTTATTTATATATTCGATGAATACAAATTGTTGGTTGGATCAGATATTCACAACACTTGTATAGAGTTATGGGGCTTTTTGGAGATTACTTTTTTTTTGTAGGAGCATAATATTATAATATTATTATTTTCATCTTTCATGTTTCAAAAAAATTTCACCATTTTCCATGCATAAAACTAGATGAAAATAAATTAAATATGGAAATGAAATAATTTCTTTTCTAAATTATATCAAATCATTATTTGTTACTAAGTTCAAAATCATGCTTTCACTATATATTTTATACAATTTATGTAATTTTCACCACTTCAACAATTTAAACCAACTTACTCTCTTTCAAATCCTTTTCACATATGAGGCATCTAGTAGCAAAGGAGCAAAGGAGCAACAAATGATCCCTATCTTCCACATCCTTTTCACATAGGAGGCATCTAGTGGGGCCTTGAAATTCACATTTATTCCTTCTTTTTTGAGTTAATATCTTGCCCTTAAAGACCATCCGAGCAAAAAGACCAGCTTTTGGAAGATTACGAAATAAAGTATTCTTTCATCGAAAAGCATGTCCTTGCTGTCATCAGGAGCTTGAAGAAGTTCAGACATTTGGTCTCAAACAATAAGATTCAACTGCTGGTCTCACACGCTGGGGTTAAGGATTTCCTCCTCAACAAGGATTTGAATGAGAAAAGGGCAGGTTGGATCACCCGTGTCATGGAGTATGACATTGCGATCAAGATCACCAAGTGGTAAGAGGAAAGGATTGTGTGAGCAACTAGTTTTGGGAAATAAAAAAATATGCAATGAAGAAGAGGTCATTTTGACATGCAGGAGCAGATCATGAGCCAAGTGGCAAACAAGAAGAAGACAATGCTGCCCCGACTCCTTATTGGACCCAAGGTATTATGCACTTCCTAAGCACGAGGCCTATGTCCTCCGAAGATGAGCAAGACCCAAAGGAGACACTTCGATTGCAGGCTGTCCGTATGCCATCGTTGATGGAGTTTTGTTCAAAAAAGATGTAAATGGAGTGTTCTTTGAGATGCATTAGCACGAGTCGATTCAAAGGGTGTTGGAAGAGTTTTATGATGGACCAGTGGTGGCCATTTTGCACCAAGAGTGACAGACTCTAAAAATCATGAACGCTGGGTATTATTGGCCTAAAATCTTCATGATTGCTATGCATGGATCAAGAGGTGTAAGAATTGTGCATTCTTCACGGGGAAAGGATTGTGTGAGCAAGCTGGTTTTGGGAAATAAAAAAAAGTATGCAATGAAGAAGAGGTTGTTTGTGACAAAGGGGGCAGTCATGAGCCAAGTGGCAAACAAGAAGAAGACAATGCTGCCCCCGACTCCTTATTGGACCCAAGGTATTATGCACTTCCTAAGCACGGGCCTATGTCCTCCGAAGATGAGCAAGACCCAAAGGAGACACTTCAGATTGCAGGTGTCCGTATGCCATCGTTGATGGAGTTTTGTTCAAAAAGATGTAAATGGAGTGTTCTTGAGATGCATTAGCACAGTCGATTCAAAGGGTGTTGGAAGAGTTTTATGATGGACCAGTGGTGGCCATTTTGCACCAAGAGTGACAGCTCTAAAAATCATGAAGGCAGGTATTATTGGCCTAAAATCTTGATGATTGCTATGCATGGATCAAGAGGTGTAAGAATTGTGCATTCTTCACAGGGAAAGGATTGTGTGAGCAACTGGTTTTGGGAAATAAAAAAAAGTATGCAATGAAGAAGAGGTTGTTTGACAAAGCAGCAGACTCACAGAGCCAAGTGGCAAACAAGAAGAAGACAATGCTTGCCCGACTCCTTATTGGACCCAAGGTATTATGCACTTCCTAAGCACAGGCCTATGTCCTCCGGAGATGAGCAAGACCCAAAGGAGACACTTCGATCGCAGTCCCCGTATGCCATCGTTGATGGAGTTTTGTTCAAAAAGATGTAAATGGAGTGTTCTTGAGATGCATTAGCCGATTCAAAGGGTGTTGGAAGAGTTTTATGATGGACCAAATGGTGGCCATTTTGCACCAAGAGTGACTCTAAAATCATGAAGGCATTATTGGCCTAAAATCTTCAATGATTGCTATGCATGGATCAAGAGGTGTAAGAATTGTGCATTCTTCACGAGAAAAGAGAGACTTGAACCCTCCCATTGCATCCAATCTCAGGTTGACTAGCCATTCATGCAATGGGGTTTGGACTTCATGAGTCATTAATCCCAATTCAAGCCAAGGACACAAATGGATTTTGAGACCCACAGACTACTTCACCAATGGACAGAAGCAGTAGCACTCAAAGAGGCGAATGAGTCTAGTTTCTTAGACTTTTATGAGGGGATAACAACCAAATTTGGTGTACCTGCCACAATAATCTCTGATAATGCATTGGCATTCATTGGAGCCAGGGTGACTAAGTGGGCTGTCAAGAACGGTATTTACCTAAGCACTTCATTGAACTATTACCCTCAAGGTAATGGTCAGGTCGATTCTACAAACAAGAACTTGTTGAGGATCATTAGGAGGACTCTTGATGAGAATCAGAGGTCTTGGCATACCAAACTGAAATCAGCCTTATGGGCTGATAGGATAACTCCCAAAAGATCCACGGGTAACTCTCCATTCAAGCTTGTCTATGGAAGAGAGGCAATCTTTCCCATGTCACTTGAGTTGCCAACGTTGAAACTCATGAAGCATCTGGAGTTGCTAGAGTTTGAGCCCATGGAAGTGAGGTATGCGAGTTGATGGAGCTGCAAGAGATCGAAATCGTATCCAAGCAATGGAAAAGGATCAAGCTTTGATCAAGAAGACCTTTGATAGGAAGGCCAAAGATAGATCTTTTCAAGTTGGAGATCTATTGTTGAAATGGGATGTGGATAGAGCAAAACCCAAGGAAGGCATTCATAATTTGATGCCATTTGAAGTGGCCCATACATGGTCACAAAGTGCAAGAAACACAATGCTTTCCAATTGGCCTCATTAGATGGTGAAGAATTACGATTCCATCAATGGAATCTATCTCAAGCGTTGCTTCTAGAAGGAAGTTCACTACTACGTAAATATTAGATTAGATTTTTTCCTCCGGTGCTTGTGCACATTGTTTTCTTGTAGGTTAGTTTTGTTTTCCTAAGTGCTTTGGCACATCTTGCTTTGTCCATGGAGATGTTTAGCAGTCCTTGCTTTCATCGAGTGACATTCCATCTTCCCCTTGCACATTACGAGTCGATTAGGGTTCTAAATGATATTTGATGACTCCATGCCCAATGGACTCGCTTGAGCAACTAGTCTTTTCATCTAACAGCGGATGACCTCGCCGAGTCGCCAAATTGTTATCCAAATTCACCCCGGGTTAATTCGATAACATACATCGAATTCTCAAGTCCCGAGCAAATTGATTGATCCAGGGCAAAAAAATTATGTTTCCGGGTCCCTCGATTTTTCTAACTTTCTGTCCCAGGGGAAAAGAGCAAGTTCGAGGAAAGGTGAAAAAACATCAAAAACAAGCTTAGGACAGGAAAAATCGTGAAAATTGGCTAAGTCCTAGTCCTCGCAGCAGTAGGGGACGTGAGGGACATCAAGGCGTGGATCGGCCGAAAAGCCTCCGGGCGGCCCGCGAAGCGAGGGACATCTCAGGGATAGAAGGACACGCGGGCGCGCGAGAAGCCGATTCTCGGCCAAGGAGGAAGCAAAATTGACTAACTGCTGAGCAAAACAGTTTGGGACATTCGGGCCGTGAGGACGCGAACCACCCGGATCGGCCGAAACAGAGAACTTTAGCACCGGGACAGTCGGGCGAGAAGTACGCGACAGACGCGGAAAGCGGTTCGGCCGAAGGAGAAGAAAATCGACTAACTACTTTGGGACATGTGGGACAAAAGAACGCGAACCGGCTGAATTCGTCCCCGACGATCCGGGCATTGGAACAAATGTACGTGAAAGACGCCAACCACCTGCAGTTCGCCGAAACCAAATTTAAATCTTTGGGGCAGCGATTGGGGCGCGTGAGGCGCGTGAGGCGCGAGATAGCGAAGAAGCGAAAGTCGATCAAGCAATGCCACGTGTCCCGGCCTAATGAGGGACAAAGAAACCCATTTCGGGGGATCGAGAGTTTTGTCCCAAACAAAGACTAGGACATCCGGGACAAAAAAGCGAAGGGCGCGAAAAGTCAGCAGACCCGCGGACCAATCAAATCACGACACGTGTCAAGGAGAGAAAGTCCAGGTCAAAAACAAGGTTTCAAGCACCGGCCCGAGCTAATAAAAAAAGGACACGTGTCCAATGAAGCAGGGAAGGAGAGAGAATTACGCATCCAATCAGCGCTCGACACGTGTCATCCAGGTGGCAAAGCGCGGGAAAATTTCAAAACACATTTTCACCTGTTTTGTGCCCTAAATCTTCAGATCGACATATCTTTCGATCCAGAGCTCGGATTTGCACGTTCTTTATATCAACGGAAAGCTTGTGAAATTCTCTACATGATTTCGGGGTTAATCTTGAGTTTTGGTGCGATGCTGGAAGAGAAAATTGAGAAATGGCTCGACATGTGTTCATACCCGAGTGACATTCTAAATGCGACCCGATTTAATGCAAAAAGGGTCGCATTCTCCTATAATCCGGTCAAAATGACAGGATATGGGTTTGTAAGGTCCCCATGCCGTTTTAATGCACTGCATCAAGAAGGGATGGGCTCTCATGTTTTTATACGTTTTCGTCCCTGGCTCGACCCATGCAATGTAAAACCCAGATTTGGCTCATTTTAAAGGAGGGAACAATTTTGACATAGTAGAGTTCTTCTTTCACCTCCAAAGAAGTGATTGATACAAGAATCGAGACCTCTCCAAAGGATTGTAATGCTTTTACCTCTCCGCGGTTGTAATGCATGATTTTGACACTGCAAATGATAATGGAAGCTCTGTGAATGGTTTTCAGTCCTTTGTATTATTTGTTTCATTTCAAATCCTAAATTATATCTGATCGATCTGTGTATGTTTTATGTTGTAAACTTTGGTCTGTGTCTATTTCCTTGACGAAAATGTTTCACCACTCCTTTTGGTGCATCACCACCTTTAGTTAGTTTCATATTTTTGCATTTCTATCCGTCTCCTTGCGGTTTAGAGTAGGATTATGATCTCGAACCTCTGTAGTTTTGCAAAATATAGATCTCGAATCGAGGAGTTCGAGGAACCAGCGTCTAACTGGAGATTCATCTCTCGGTTTCACAAGTCCCCACACTTGGAGAGAGGTTTCCATGTTGTGCAATCACACTAGATGCTAGAGTAATCAACCTAAAACCCCGATCTCGCATCCGGTGCTTTGTCGATCTGCAACAACAATTGTTTTTCAAGACCATCTTGAGAAGATTATTGGGATTGGAGATAAACTTCCAAACCAATTTAGCTCAAATGGCCACATTTTGCATACCCAAATTTAGAACACCCACACCACCAAGCTCTTTAGGCTTAGCAAGTGTATCCCAACTAATCAGGGGGAGCTTCTTTTCCTCGGATAAACCTTGCCACAGGAATTTCCGCAAAATGCCCTTAATCTTACCGAGAATACCCTTAGGGATTTTAAGGACCGAAAGGAGATACAGAGGGGCAACACAAAGGACTGATTTTACCAGCAAAAGTCTCTTGGCAAGGGAGAGCCATTTACCTTTCCAGGCATTCAGTTTAACAGTTAGAGAACTGAGGAGATCAATCCACAGGGAGTTCTTGCCTGCACCTTTAAACAAAGGAATATCGAGATACTTGACAGGTAAGAGCCCTTTTTTGAAATTGAAAATATTTAGGATTCTTGCTTCTTTTTGCAAGGCAACATTGAAGAAAAAAATGCAGGATTTAGCCACACTTACATTTTGCCCAGCCACCCTAGAGTATATTGCCGAACATAAAGGTGTCGTCGGGAATTGCTGATGAGTGAGTGGAGGAATACCATCCACAATCTTTAAACCAAAAATCTTACCTTCCCCTAATTTAAGTTTGATGGACCTGTCAAGGGCTTCAACCACCAAAATATATAAGAAAGACGACAGGGGATCCCTTTGCCTAATACCACGATTACTTCCAAAGAAGCCTTCAGCACTCCCATTAATAAGAATGGAGGAGGGGCCGGAGATGCAACTGAAGATCCACTCACAAAATTGCTTGGAGAAGCCAAACTTCAGAAGGACCCTGATGAGAAACCTCCAATTGAGCTTATCATATGTTTTATTGATGTCTAATTTTAGCATCATACCAGGGGTTTTAGAAGAAGAAAGAGTGAACCGGCTCGTGAGTCAAGATGACACCGTCCAGAATAGAACGACCAGGCATGAAAATTGTTTTCTCAGAAGAGATGAGGGGATCCAAAATAGATTTCAACTTAAGGGCAATCGCTTTGGAGATGATTTTGTAGGACGTATTAAAAAGGGAAATAGACCTGAAATCCCCGAAGGAGAAGGGTTGAAGCATTTTAGGGAAAAGGCATATGAAGGTATTATTCAGCATTCCTGAGCACCGAGAGGGACCTCCGAGAGGCCTCCACAACCGCCCATACATCATAACCCACAATACCCCAAAATTTCTGGAAAAAATCAAGGTCATGGGCTTTATTCTTCTCCATGGAGAAAACCACTTTCTCAATTTCTAGGAAGGAAAAAGGCTTCAAAAGCATGGAGTTTTGATTTTCAGAGATGAGAGTGGGAATAACATCTAGAAGGGAGGTTTGTTCGGCCTCGAAGGAGGCAACATCCCCGGCTAACAAGGAGGAGAAGAAATTAATCCCTTCAGATATGATGTCCTGCTGATCCACCAAATGGACCCCCTCACTGTTTCTTGATTTCTGAAATGAAATTTGAATTCCTTTTTGCTTTCATAGAGGCATGAAAGAATTTAGTATTTCAATCACCGTCCTTCAGCCAGAGCTCCCTAGATTTTTGCTTCCAATAAATTTCCTCCCGAGAAGCAGTTCACCTAACTCACTTAAGAGAGATTTTTCACAAGCATAATCTTCCTGGAACATCCCATCACTGAAAATTTTTAAATTAAGGACATTCAATTCAGCTTCAACTCTGGCCTTTTCCTGAAAGATGTTTTTGAAATGCTTGACGTTCCAATCCTACAAGTCCTTTTTTAATCTTTTCAATTTTTGAGCCAACACAAACATCTTGGAACCCTCAATATTATAAGAGTTCCACCAAAGATCAATCCAGCCCTCAAGAGAGGCGTCCCTCATCCACATTAGCTCAAATTTGAATGGGGATCGAGGAGGGAAACATCGAGATTAATAGACAGGGACACCGGGAAATGATCCGACCCAGACCAAGGTAGAACCGAACATTCAAGCACAATGTCATTTAAATTCCAGCTAACTCGGCTAGAAATCTATCTAGTCTTTCCGCTATATTACTAAAGCCCTTACGCTTATTACTCCAAGTAAACCAGCCCTGCTTAGGTTCAATATCCACAAGGGCACCTTCTCTAATAAAGGAGCAAAAATATTTTTGGGATTGAAGGTTTCTAGTGATCCCCCCTTTCTTATCCCTGCAATCCAAGATGGCATTGAAGTCCCCGCCAAGAATGAACATCTGATCACCCATAGCGGAGATTGCTTGTAGCAATTCCCCCCAAAGATTTTTTTTACCCAGAATGCTAGGAGGGGCATAGATATTAAATAAAAGAAAATTAAGTTGAGAGCGTCGAAACTTACTTTAACAGATTGCCAGCTGAGAGATTGGGCTTGCAATTCCACCATTACAACACCTTCCTTCCAGACAATCCCGAGCCCCCCAGAGGCACCCAACGAATCCGAAAAGACCCCTTTCCAACCTCTAAAAGACTTATTCCAAAGGCATTCAGCTTCAAAGCAAGACGGATAACTTAGTTTCTTGAAGAACCAGACAAGCCTCCAAGGAGAGGATATAACGCTTAATCAAGCATTTTTGTCAAAGGAATTAAACCCTCTGACATTCCAGGAGAATACCTTCATTATGCACAGGGAATGGGTTTCACATTCCCAAAATCAGAAGGATCAAAATTCATGGTTTTCTGCTTCCCTACATCGACCTCCAATTGGGTCATTTCCTGCTTTGATTTTCTCCCCCTTTTACATGTGGAGCCAAAAATAACATCCCCCATACCATCTTGGCATGGAGCTAATTTAGAAGGGGCCAAACAGGGAACTAAAACTTTAGGGGAACTAAAATTCAGGGTTTTCTGCTTCCCTACATCGACCTCCAATTGGGTCATTTCCTGCTTTGATTTTCTCCCCCTTTTACCTGTGGAGCCAAAAATAACATCCCCATACCATCTTGGCATGGAGCTAATTTAGAAGGGGCCAAGCCAGGAACTAAAACTTTAGGGGCAATCTCTCCCTCTTCCAAAGTCCCTGCTTCGGAGACGAGTAGTTCCACATCCCGAGAGAGGTTGTTTGAAATCCACCCGCTAAGAGTTGCCATCGAGGAAGCTTGCCCCTACACAATACCTTCCTTAATCAAGGAGATAAGAACACCTGAATCTCTATGAACATCCTTCGTTTCATTTAGTAACGAGCGAGGACTTAAGTTATGTCCAAAATCCAACAAGGGGCAAAAGGCGAACAACCAAACCCTTCGAACCATCATCAATAGCTAGAGATTCAAAAAGGGAAGGGGCGGAAGATTTGATCAGAGCCAAATAGGAACCATCAAAATGAGGGCAAGAGAGGGATCCAACCTTTTGACTAGGATCCTGACAATCCTTCTTCAGATGCTCTAATCCCCTGCAAGAGAAGCACTTGAGACTCAACCTCTCATAGATTATTTCAGACGTTCTGGAGCCCTTATGGGAAGGCAACAGGATGGAACTCAGAAAGGGGGAAGACAAGTCCATATCCACATAGATGCGCGCCGAAGAGTTTCTCCATTTGAGAAGAGACGGGTTGGAAATAGGCACCCAAGAACCAAGTGATTTGGCTATAGATTTAAGAGAGGCAGAGTTCCAAAACTCCGCGGGGAGTTTTAGGAAATTTAACCAGAGCGAGCTCTGTGAATAGTTTCCATCCTTGGATCGAAATTAGAGGACCAAGGTCTCATGTATAAACTGGAGGAGTTTAGGAACCAAGGACCACCCTTAAATATATTTTCCACGGAGGACACAGAGTGAAACAGGACTTGAAAGAAATCGTTCCGCAAAAAGAGAATCTTGAGATTTCCCTCCCTGCCCCAAAACTAGTATATCCGATTCTTTTTTTCTCTTGGAGAACTTGGCACCAACAAATTTACAAAAAATTGCTCTCTTTTCACGGATATCAACAAAATCCTTTTTCCTCTCATGCGGAAGATCACCTTCTTCGATGGTTTGGAAGCAGAGGACCCTTTTCCCGGATCACTTTCCTCGAGCAAGTTTTTAACCACCGAAAACCCTAATGTGCGAGACCAAAAGTTTAACGATTGCCCCAGGGCCGAAAGACCTAACTAAAACAAACATCCCATCCTTCACCAGAGCATCCGTGTCATGCCCAATCCATTCCTCACCACTGCTAACGCTGAGCGATACCCTATTCGAGCCAGAGGTGACCTCCTTCAACTTCAACAATAAAAACGACTCCCGTCCCAAAGCAATCCCTTTAGACAAACAAAAAATTGAATTTTCGCAATATTTGCATTGGGTTCACATCTTTTCACCCCCAAGCTCAATACTTACAATCTCCTTTACAATATAATTTTACTTATATATAGTTTCAAAATAATATTAATAAATAAATGTATATATTATATTTATGTTATATAAGTAATTATTGCACTATAATAGTAATATATATGTGGTATGTACTATTATGGATTTATGATACGAAATTTGTTATTTTATTTGAATATATTATTTATAAATAATTGTATGTTTTATAAAATATGTTATTGTAAATATTATACGCGCATTTGAATTTTGGCGAGATTCACATTGGGTTCGCATCTTTTAGCGCCCCGAGCTCAACACTTACAATCTCCTTTACAATATAATTTTACTTATATATAATTTCAAAATAATATTAATAAATAAATGTATATATTATATTTATGCTATATAAGTAATTATTACACTATAATAGTAATATATATGTGGTATGTACTATTATAGATTTATGATAAGAAATTTGTTATTTTATTTGAGTATATTATTTATAAATAATTGTATGTTTTATAAAATATGTTATTATAAATATTATACGTACATTAGATATAATGTTTGTATCAACATATTTTATATAAACACAATAAATTATTAATAATATATACAAATCAAAATCAAATAATGTAATAGAATAATATATATAAATATATATTTTTATACTATTTTACCAATAAAATAGAATGTAATACATCATTTTTATTATCTAATATAATATATGATACTACCTTTTCTACTTTATTAAAATTAAGTTCACCTAACAAAATATATTAAAAAAATTCTAATATACAAATATATTGAAATTTAAATAAATAAATTCATTATTACCATGTTTTACAAAATATAACGTAATATTCATACTAATAATATAATAAATAGCAATAAATTACAATTTATATTATAAGGACATTAATTATATAGTATACTTAAGCATTAATGAAGATTTAAGCATTAATGCACATACAAGTATATGTACCTTAAAAAATCTAACTTCCATTTTTCTGTTATACCAAGCATGTGAAAGAAAAACCAACTAACAATGGCAAATAACTGTTTATATGATATTATTATCCATAATGTATATACATAAAATATATACCAAAAGAAAAGATAAGGCATTAATATTAGTGTATTTTGATTCAAAATCCAGTGTAAAAGGACTCTTTCTCATTAATAATTGCAGTGACTGTCACCTAAATCCATCAAAGCAAATAATTATTCACAATCCAATTTATAACAATCTGGGTGTGCTTGAAAAACTTATGCATTATTGCATATACAGTGATCAATGAAATTTCAGCATTATTGTATATATTTCTTGTTTTGGTTAGTGAAGATTTCAGCACTATTGAATATACAAGTCAATATGTCTAAGTATATGATGTAACTACATGAATTTCATGAATTTCGTGATGTAACCACCTTAAAAAATCTAAATTCCATTTCTCTGTTATACCAAGTATGTGAAAGAAAAACCAACAAACATTAGCAAATAATTGTTTGTATGATATTATTATCTATAATGTACATAGATAATATATAAACCAAAAGAAAAGCTAAGGCATTAATATTACTGTGTATTCTGATCCAAAGTCCAGAGTGCAAATAACTCTTTCTCATTAATAATTGCAGTGACTGTCACCTAAATCCATCAGAGCCCAGATAATTACTCACAATCTAATTTATAACAATCTGGATGTGCTTGAAAAACTTATACATTATTGCATATACAGTGATCACTGAAATTTTAGCATCATTGTTTATATTTCTTTTTTTACTTAGTGAGGATTTCTGCACTATTGAATAATTTCTGCATTATTTTTATTTTAATTAAGGAAGATTCCAGCATTATTGCATATGCGAATAAATACATATATTATATATTATATATATGGGTAAAGCTAAACTGCATAAATTTATGATGAAATTATCCATAAGACCTAGAGAAAGAAGAAAAACAAAGATTGAATAACTCACTTTTTGTCATCGAGGAAGTTGCTTCTTCCATTTCTCTGTTATACCATTCTCCTGAAAGAAAAACCAACAGATAATGGACAAATAAACAAATGTTCATAAATTAGAATTACTAGTATACATTATATATACAGAATGTATACTGAAAGAAGAGATAAGGCATTAGAACAGAAAAACTACCTTCTATTCTGATACAAAGTCGAGAGTGCAATATAAGTTAAATGTAAAAAATCCATTGTGTTTCTCTTACATAATTGCAGGAACTGGTCTCTAAATCCATCCAAATTCCAGACAAGAACTCAAAATCCAATTCAAGACAATCTGGTAGTTTGGTAACTTCTACAAGGCTTTCCAATTTGTGACAGTGGTGTTCTAAAAGCTTCTTCAAAGCTTTCAGATCTCACAAATAAATGCTCAAAATGAAATACCAAATCTCACTACTGTGTTTCAGTTACTTTTGTTTCAATATGTTAATGTATATCATTTGTGATCACCATTATCACTACTACTGTTAATAGCAGCCAATTGCACTCAGCTTTAAAATTTAACTGGGTTTATTCATTTGCTATTTTAAAAAATTTCTATTAACCTCCAATCATGACATCCAAGTGTTTCATTCCTCTCTTCATACCTAGATTTATGCTTTTAATTCGATGGAGGAACCAACTCTATAACTGTAAAATATTAATACAATTGGTGATTATAACTGTAAAATAAGAATCTATAACACAATATCCTAAGAAACATCAATACAATTGGGGATTTCACTCTAAAATAAGAATAGTGAAACGGTTTACGTCCAATTACATGTTGTATTCATTCTACCTAAAAACTTCATAAACCTTTGTTAAAACTCATCTCAGCTTTTTGTGTTGAACCAAAATCAAAGTACAAGTATGTAATGCTATAAATTATTTTCAAAAGACGTGACAAAAAAGGGATGATACTTGTAAGTTAAATAGAATTCGAGACCAACCATTAGGGTTCATTTCTTGTGGTCTTGGATAACACTTTAACTTAGAAACACGAATAAAGCCCGAGATGCAGGACAATTCTGCTCGGCTAAGCTGATTCCCTCGTCTCTGTTCTGCTCGAATCGGCTGATTTTCTCTGCTTTGCTCTGGCCCTCCTTGCTAACAAAAAAGAATATCACAAAAATGGAGAAAGAAAAATGAATCTGACTCAAACATAGACAAAAATCATACAATTAACTCCAATAACATGAACCAAAAAAACTAAAAAACGTAGATAGAAACAACGAGTAAGAAATGATCCAAACAAAAAGGGGCACCAAAAAAATGATCCAAAAAGATGAATAGCACCAAAAAAATGAGCAAGAAATGATTCAAACCCTCTGAGATCCACAGCTCCTTCATGCCCTGAAATCCATAATACGAATCAGTTACATCAATGAAATAGCCCATAAAATAGTTACAAAGTGTCCTCCAAAAGCAGCTCCTTCTGCCTTTCTCAGTTGATTCGCTTGGCTCCGCTCAGCATTTTCGTAGCTCGGCTCTGCTCTGCGCCTCCTTGAAAACATAAAGGAAATTCGCATAAATGAAGAGAGCACCCATTGAAATTACATTCAAAATGCATGTAAATAGAAAATACGGCTACAAAAACATACAACGAACTCCAAAAACATCGGAAAAAAACAAGAACAGATAAAACGAAAAATAAATAAATAGAAACAACGGCATCAACGAAGGCACACAAAAAATCAGTAAGAAATAGCCCAAATAAAACCCTCTGACGTGCACAGTTAGGGTTTCTCCAGGGCGTCCTCCAAATATACATGGCCCTCCATATTCTGCAAGGAAAACAGCTCCTTCTGTCTTTTATGCCCTGAAATCCATAGTGTAAATCAGTTGCATCAAAGAAATAGCCCATAAAATAGAAAATACATATTACTGGAAATGAGAGAGGAGGTTACTAACCCTAACCTCATCCTTTGCTCGGCTCGGCTCTGTTGGATTGGTCGCCTCGGCTCTTCTCTGCTCAGCTTGGCTCGGCTCGGCACCGTTCAGAATACAGAAAAATAAAGAAAAAACAGATTCAACTCAAACACAACATGTAACAAGAAAAAACAGATTCAACTCAAACACAGACACAGCACGCGTGCGACAGACTCTAAAACCATGAAACAAAATCAATAACAAAAACCAAAACGCATAAACAACCCGAGAGGAAGGGAAAGAAATGATGAAAAACATGCTGTGAGTACAGGTTATATGGTATAATATTCCAACGGCTCTGTTTCCAACGGACACGTGTCTTTTGCCTGGAACTCTCTTCTCCAAGACTGCAACGGTCCTGTGCTTTTACTCCTCGGAATCCGGTCAATTTATACGCAGAATCTTGAGATGGTACATGCTTTTATTATCATCTTTTGTTTAAAGATAATTAGCATGTACTTAGTTTCTTAATAATAAATACGGGCCCGCCCACCACAACAAGATAGAATAAATAAGGGCCCACCCCGCCGCATCCACAAAACAAAGAAATTATGTCTTCAAAATTACGAGACCCATACCAATACGTTTGAGTCTACGAGGCTATGCCCAAATATCTCCATAGGGCATGGTGTTAGAGTGCTATTTTTCTTGGGAATATTTAATTTTGTTAATATCTCTAAGGCTTCTGTTTGTATTTTTGTTATCGATTGGCCTTAGCCTCCACTTTCTATCAATTTTTTTGTCGATTACAATGTTTTGTATCCTTGTAATATTTTGAATGTTATTTTTGTGTGACCAATGTATTTACGAGAACTATGTACATATTCTTATTTGCTCGATAGTTTTTATCTTCAACAATGTAAGAATGAAATCTACACCTAAAAATGTACCTAAATGTATAAGTAATTAAGAGACATGGATTTTACGGTCACTGATTGTAACATGTAGTGAAAATGCATTCTATAGATTGGTATCAATGAAAAACCTTCAATAAAACTTGTCAAAAATTAGTTTCAGTCCATCTAAAGGTTTTATTGCAACAGGGTAGATGTTCAAGAGTGGTGGTAGAAATATTTTAAAAAATAATTGTCACATTGTTTCTTAGAAGAAATTCATGTGTATTTTCCCAAGGTCAACACCCAAGAAATTTCTTGGGGTTCTTTGAGTGGAGGGGATATATTGTAGAAGATTCATCAAAAGATTATGGTAGCATGGAAAAAACTCCATTGTTGAATAGTACTTTTATCTGGAATGAGGTACCCATTAGGGCATTCAAGTGTTAAGGAGGGCACCCACTTTTGGTGTTGCACATTTTTCCAAAAGCTTCATTATAGGATCTAACATGTAGATGTGGTTTCTGTGCAATTTGACAAGATTATTGAATTTAAGTCACCTAATAGAAGGTAGGAAATTGTTGAAGCCCATTCATTTGAAATAAATGTTGGCTATTTTCATCTGGTCAAATAATGGAGATAAGAATCATTGGCTAATTTTCATTAAACAATGGACACCTTATCTAATGGGAAGATATTATAAGGGCAACACAGATCATAACAGAGTACTTTTTGAGATCAAAGGTTAACTTCTAACAAGCAACTAAAATGGGTCTTATAGATGTTGGAGGCCACCGATTTTTCTCGAGGTAAGTTTACCTCTCAACCCTATAGCTGCCGCATACCGCCAAAACTTCATCACGGCACTTTCGAGGAGAATTTCGGTTCTGCGCTCCACCGAAGCCGCCCATGCAAAGACGATTTTGAGAACCCACGCAACATCAGGGCGACAGACCTTCATTTCACCATTAATGCATCCACTGTTCAGAACACGCCAAGGAGGAGAAGGTCAAAATGAGGTGACAGGGAAGAGAAAAAAACGTCCAAGAAGGAAACGCGCCCACCACCCACCTGCACGCATTGAAGGAGAATCCAAAAAATAGATTATGGCAAAGAAAAACGGACTCCATCCATTCCTCACGCAAGGACAGACAGGAAAATGCGGCAACCAGTACAGTCGGCCAAGGTGGCAGGTAGAAAAAAAAAAGCTCCAATGTCTAGCGGGGCATTACACATAGTGGGTGTAAAGGTTTCTTTATAATCAATGCCCTCTTTTTGAGCATATCCTTTTGCTACAAGTCATTTTTTGATACAAGTGCACCTATAGAGAGCATATAATTTTGCTATGAAGTGCACCCTGTAGAGAGATGGCTGCAGGTGTTCTAAGCTTACAAATTTTATCTCTCTCTTTCGTAGATACAATGGAAACACCTCAGGTCTGTGGGTATACCTATTTTGAGGTGAGTCTCCGGTATTAAGGCCGATTCCTTATTGATGTATCCTAAACTGATTTATGGGGTTTAAGGGTAAAAGATGACTATAAAAAATGAATTAAAACTAAGGTGATACACCAAACTTGTATGATGTCTTTGACTAAGTACATGCACAATTGATATGGAATGAACTTCTGATGCACAGCCAATAGATTTATGAAGATAATTAAGGGTAAACACTTTGATGTATTGAGGGATAGAATCACAACAATACTGCTAAGTTACACATACACATTACTATCAAGAAGAGAATACCGAATTTGTAGCAGGTAAGATGATTAAGTAGGGAATTCAAGATTGACAAGATTAATAGAAAACATACACAAGACTCGCAAATAATTGAAAAGGCGTAAAATAATTCACATTCAAAGGGCAAAACTGCCAAAAAATTACTTTAGCACTCATGTATCTAAAAATTCTGTTTGTACTTTGCCAAGGCACACAATATATAGCAAAAATGATTCACCCACCCTTCCTAAAAATAGACTAAGGTTGTACTCGCCCATACATCTTATTTTTATCCTTAATTTAATAATAAATAAAGGAATAAAATAAAGAAAACTAGTACAAAGAGGCATTAATAGCCTTTGATTACATATAGTCAAAATGAAGTTGACTTTCTATTTTTAAGAAAAGCATGGGTGAATAATTTGCAAATAATAAACCTTGCTTGATGAGCAAGTCTCCTTCTAGGTGCATGCAAATTTGTCTTCTTATCTATTATGTCCTTTTATGAAGGCATGCAAGAAATCATCTCCCTGTGAGTGAGCAAAATAAATTCCATTAATCTGTAATACTTGAAAAAATAATCACCCATGCATCCACTTGATGGGGACCACCTCCAAGCTTAGGCTCTGATGTTGACATCTCCATGCATAATTTTGTCCTCTTATGGTCACATGTGAAATTTCAACCTCTGCAAGCAAAATAATACCTTTGTTTTAAGCTCCCATATGAGAACCACCTTTGATGTTGACCACTTTAAGGGTACGAGGTATTTAGCCAATTTTCAAGGTAAAATATTTCAATTTTATCATTAGCCCCTTCATGATTACATGTCAAACATATTCCTTATCTTCTTTGACTTGTGCATGTGAATAATATTCCATAATGACTAAGGTGGTAATAATAGATCAAGGGTCAAATTATGTTGACCATGCACTTCGGTATAGTCTTATCCTAACATGGACTCCTCCTACACATATTATGATTAAATAATCATTTAGCTTGTTTTACATGGCACAAATTTATGAGGCCGCCTTCTGAATTTGACTCAGACCATTTCGTATACTATGGTGTTGAAAACATAAAAATTTAAATGATAATTTTGTCCCCTCCTCTACGATGGCATACCCCTCGAGCTTTGTCGGTGGCTCTTCTTTTGAGACTAACCCGAGTGGAGTTAAGGTTTTTGTGGCTTCGACACGTACATACCTTTTGACCCTGGTTTGGTTGAGTTTGGTTGAGTTAACATTGATTATGACTGCTTCTTGATCATTGATTGAATGTACCTTGATCATCTCCACCATGAATCTGTAGCTTGGTAGTTGGGTCTTTGACCGTGGTTAAGTTTCGTTAACTCACTTCTTGAGCTCGTGTGGTAAAAGTAACTCGAACCCTAATGATCGTTCCATTTTCGCTCTTGCTCTCTTGGCGAAGCCCTGGAAATTTTTTTGCACGACTGCCATTGTTGAAGCTTTTGAGCTCGATTCAGTTCCTTTTTCAATCTCTATAGTGAACTTTACAAGCATATATATGATTCTTTTGTGATTTTTTAACCTTTCTGGGTTCTGCGCATTGTATTTTCTGCTCTGAAGCTCGTTTCTTGAGGATTTTACCTATGTAAAGAAAAATCCTTCTGTATTTTCATCTTTGTGAACTTTGAGAGATTCCTAGTAATGAATGGGTACCATCGTGAATATTTGGGGCTCTTCTTTACGAAATCAAGTTCTCTAGCATTTTTAGCATGAATTTTGCATTTTGTTGGGGTTCGGCCTGGAGGGTTTTGAGTATGCTCGACCCTTGCTTTATTTTGTTCCACGACCATAGTTGTTCATGGAGATTGTTCTAAGCCTTTTCTTTTCCATTCTTTGAGCTTTCTGCGATCTTTTGGTCTAAAGCCCTCTGTGTGATCTCTTGGCCACCATTGATAAGAACTCGAAGCTTCACTACTTGATGATGGGTTGTCTTGATACTTACTGGAACGTTTTACTTTTGACAAGGTAAGTATTTTTTGGACCCGAGCTCTCCTGGGTAATCCTTTGTCTGTCATTTTTTGAGATATCTTGTTTTCAATTCAAAAATGACACCATATCTTCTGTACTTACCTTAAATAGAAATGGGTATCATTCTTTCTATTCTAAATGATAAATATGAAGCTTCGTTGATGAAGGGGTTTCTCTGTTCGTGCATATTTTATCTTCAATTCCATATCTGGACATTTTTGAGATCTCTAGTTTTCGAACTTGTTCATTTTCTTTCGATTCTATAATCTACTTTGAAGATTTTAATGGCCTCTGGAACTCTGTTTAATTTTTGATTCGTCATGTTGCCATTTCGAGGTGTTTTGCGTATTAGTTTTCCTGGTTTGGCTTATGGGAACATTTGATATGGCCGTATCGTTGAAACTCACTTCACATTCTTTTATAACTTGCACTTCCCGATTTGAGCTGACCTTGTACTCATCGAGTATGAAGCTTGTGTTTGATCCATTTTAAGAGTTTGTCAGTGCTCTGTTTCCATGCTTATAGCTGAGTTCAGCCATGACTGAGAGCCATATCCTTTGAACGTTATGTCACTGTCTGATATGAAGCGATAATTGGGTTTAATTTTCACTGTAATCAAGTGTCATGAATGTACAATGTAAAATTATGTTTCACTTTGTTGTATCTGCCTTTTGCTGTAGATTTTATGCATGATAGTTTCTCCACCCGGGAACTTTGTAAATACCTCAAACCCTCTATTTGTACTTCAGAGCATGTGTATGCTCCTGATTTCAAGCATTACTCGGTGTAGAGGGTTTGTAAAATGAAAATCCATTAGTATATGTTTCTGTTTTAATTTCATCCCTCTATGGCTGGTAATACTGCTCTATCATCATGGAGATTTGCATTGGATCTAGGCATCTTTCATGTTTTTCTATGTTTTCTTTTCTTTGACTGAAAATTTCATAGAAAAACTTACTGGGTTCGAACTCAGCTTCATCTGCATGATTCTTCTATATCATTTCTTGTGAGCTTTTGGGTATTTTGATTTTCATATACCCTACACTGTATCATGATCTTTGTACTTTAAGACTGTACTTTGAGATGTAAGTCTTTAATATTCTTAAATCTGTATCAATGTTTCTGAGGTAAAATGTTTCAATCATGTTTCTTTCAAAACAATTGAGGATTTTGCAAAGCATTATGGCTTGGATTCCTGAAATCTGGAATATAAAGTTCCTCTGGAGTTTGTCTTATTTTACCATTCTTTTTGCTGTACCATTTGCTACCTGATTTTTGTTGTGAAATTTGTAATTCCTTAGTCATTTTGTGAGCAAAAATTGAACTGAAGCAATGCTCTTTCCATCGTAAGTTTTTTTACTTCACTAACTGTAACTTTATATAGTCCATTTCAGTTTATAATGAAAATGCATACTTTTGATCTTAATAAATGATGCAGAAAATTTGAGTTCCATTTTTACTTTCGATGATGATATTATGTACTTGTACCTATCTCTGCTATAATTGATTGTACCTTTTAAACCTCAACCTTTTAACTTTTCTTTTCATCGGCATAATTGTGTCTTTACTTACTTGGAATGAGAAAGGAACATGAACAATGTTGTTAGGTCTTTGTTGACATTTTTGCACCCCGTGCTAAAAAGGTCAACTCAAAATTTTTAAAGTTTCTCAGATTGGTCAATTACGAGCTTGGTTATGTTTGGGACAACCACCTCGGATTAGGATATAATTTTTAATTTTTGGGTTTTAGGAGTCATTTGGGATCAAAACTACAACTTGGGTATAGTTTAAGAATGCCATGCCTCATAGATGCAACCATTCCATTTGAAACCTTTGTCAGAATTGTGCAACAGCTGTGAACAACCATTACAAAGCCTTGAGGAAGACAGGAAGGAAAACATGTATCAGACATGATGTTCTGAAGCTACAGACAGGTGGCAGTGTTAAAGGACAATTTACAGTTTTACAAGCAATTTGCATTTTCAAAAAAGCGACAATAAGGTGCACTTGATTTTTATTTCTAAGATTAAGTGAATTATTTAAGTGTTTTGAGTTATATAGGTTCATTCATTATCCATTCAAATGAAAGAAAGTACAGAAAGGAAGGACATACATCTCATAACACGAAAATATTTTCATTTATTCATGAGGAATAATTTTACTTTTTTTCTCACACAAGCCGTGAGCAATAACTAAAGAGTCAACAATGCATATATTTATGAAGTTGAAAATGTAAAGAGGTAAAAGAAACCCGTCATTGCCTCGAGGAGGTTTCTTTTCTTTCTAAATTGTTGTTCTAGCTGCCCACTGTAATTGCATCATGGTACCTGAAAAGGGAGAATCAAATGATCGTCAATTTTGAGCTCAGGGTTTAATTTAACTCTTTATACTTCCAAATTCAGAAATTCATGCATTCAAAAGTGTAATTAGCAGTGAAGTAGAAGAATCTGAATATAAAGGCCAAGGTTAACAAGAATGATTTATTACAAATGCTGAAACAAAATGAAAAAAGAAATCTGATAAAATTTTGACAGGGCTTCGCCATGTAAAATGGACATTTATGACTTTTCCAGAATGCATATCTTAAGCTGTATTAAAGCTCAAATATAGTGGTTAAGCAAAAAAGAAATGAAACTACAAGTTACAAGAGATCAACCCAAAAGATGAACTGAAGAGAGAAAATGCATGGTATGCTAAAAGATAAAGAAATGCTACAATACCAATGGAGAACAGCTCAAAAGGGTTTCGAGTACATATTGATGAGATTTTTGAAGAAAAATAACAAATGCAAACATAACCTCGAGAAAATTGTCAGAGCATAAGAGTTCGGGAAAGGTGAGACTTTAGAGTTCTTCAAAAGTGTGAAAGTATTCAAGTCTTAGGATGAAACAAAACTCAAATAAAGAACATAATAGTTCGGAGTTTGAATCAAGAACAAAAAGTTACCAGAAACTTTTATGTAAAACTCAGAAGTACAAACTTTAAAATAAAAGAGCTCTGCATAATGATGGAATAAGGTTTTAGTATAAATATGCAAAATTTGTAGACCCAATAGAAGCACAGACAACATATCCGTAATCAACTCACAATGAGCTTAGAATTTCAGAGTAAGGCTTCAATACCCAATTCTTACCCCAAGTCAGATAATGATGACAACACAGAAAGGAAGATAGCTCCTAGTTGGTGCAATGATAAGATTTTGCATAAAGGAGAAACCCAAACCCATTCCACAGAAATGAAGAAATTCCTAGTTAAAATGTGCTTCAGATTTATAAACAGACCTGATATTGGACGAAGTTTTACTTCTATGGCAACCACCTTTTCAAATCAAAGTAAGAAGAACTTTCAAAGTTAAAGTCAAACACAGGTACATGCCCTTAGCGAACTTTAGAAAATCATGACATTCATTGTACAATACGAAGTTTTGATGCAATACATTATCAGAAAGCAAACCCACTTCGTATAAGAAAAATGGTAGAATAGTTAACTCTAAAATACTATGAAATCAAGGGAATTAGAGATTTACCTTAAAAGTAGGGTTACAGGAACTCAAGAAATCCTTCATCAGGCCACCAGGTAACATAAAATGGAATAGTACTTTAGAATCCACTACCACGACATCCGTCAAAGCAATAAAATATCGAGTAGAGGAAAAAAAAACAGAGCTCACAGAAGCCCAAAGAAAATATTCATGGTAGCAATAGAATTTTCAAAACTTAAGGCAAAGAAAAGAACCTTAAAACAAAGTGTTCACGTTCACAGAAACTCACAGAGGTCAAAGGATAATATAGTTGTGTGCTTGAAGTCTATAAAATGATGGCAATAAAATAAAATCATCCCACTCTGAAAACTCGTAAAGGAGCTACAGATTTTCAAAGACTCAGAGGGCCGACAGATACAGAAGAACCGAAATCAGAAACTATAATAATGGTGTCATAGAAAAAATGCTAGGGCTTCGCCCAGAGAACAAGGAAATCAAAGGAAATGAACTTGAGTTCATTCTCTATTCCAACCACAGTGTCCGAGAAACCGTAACTCATCCAAGTTGAGCATTGACGGCAGTGCTTTAAATCAAAAGGATGATCAAAGGATGAGATTGCATCATGAAGACCATTTCCAACCACCACTTCAATCAACGGTAAGATGCATTTAGGGTTGTAAGATCGACAAATGAGACTTATTACATTTACTAACCCAGGTTTAGGGATCCGATGGTGGTGATCAATGTAACAGAAGATCAATGACCGAAATTCATGTACGTATCCACTAAAATCTCAAATTAAATGCCAAAAAAATTGATAGAGGTAAAGGCCCGAGCCTTTAAGCCAATTAAATGCACATTTAATAAACCACATAGACCACCGGGTGATCCTACAAAAGATGAAGGGTGGGAATATCTAGGAAAACTCATCAACGGTCACAGATGATCCATATTAATCAAATAAATGTGCACAAGGCCAAATAAACATCGAAGGGGTGACTCATCAAGCTGAAGGGGACCAACCCCATTGAATATTATTTGCTTTGACCTCCTAAGGTCTAGACCATAGTTGCCTCATGTAAATCAATAATAATAATTTCTATCAACCCTTAAAATCCGACAAGTAAATTAGAAACAATGATAATCGAAAAGGTGTCTGAGTAATATATCAATACCATGTAATAGTTGGATCATGTGTAAAACAATGTAAGGAATGGGGCTGAATAATAGGCATAATGATTATTCAAGTGAAGACTATAGTATATGCTATCAGATATGTATAGGCTCCCATGACCTCATCTCCAAAGTGTCGAAAACACATCAAAACTTTGATCATAGCATGTAATAAGCAATATGGCCAAGTTACGATTAACCTATGGGAATTAATTTTGCATCCAAAGGGCAAGTTGTAGATGTCACATCAGAAACAAGAATATAAATTTACATGCTCAGAGAAGGAGACTTTCCCAAAGAATCAAGATTTATTATTAGCATTATTTACCTAGCTTTATTAAAAATAGAATACCAACTTCGATTGATCGAGATGTAACCAAAGGCTATTAATGCCTCTTTGTACTAGTTTGTTTAATTTTATTCCTTTATTCATTATTAATAAAGGATAAAAATAGGATGCAAGGGTGAGTATAGCCTTAGTTTATTTTTAGGAAGGGTGGGTTGATCAAATTTGCTATATATTTTGTTCCTTAGCAAAGCACAAAGGAGGAATTTTTGGATACATGAGTGCTTGAGCAAATATTTCCAGTTTTTCCCTCTGAATGTGAAGTATTTTCTACCTTTCTAATTATTTGCAATCTTGTGTATGTTTCCATTAATCTTGTGAATGCAAATTCCCGATTAATTATCTTACCCTGTTGCGAATCCAGTAATTTCTCCATGATTTTAATGTGTATGTTTAACTTACCAGTATTGTTGTGATACTTTCCCTCAATACACCAAAGTGTTTACCCTTAATATTTGTAGAACATTGTTGGGTGGTGCATCAATAATTCTTCCCATATCAATTGTGCATATACTCACCAAATCCCTCATATAAATTTGGTGTATCACCTCGCTTTTAATCATTTTACAGTCATCTTTTACCCTTAACCTCGTAAAAAATCAGTCTAGGATACATCAATAAGGAACTGACCTTGATACCGAGAGACTCACCTCAAAATAGGTATACCAACAAACCTAAGGTGTTTCCATTGTATCTACGAAAGAGAGATAAAATTTGTAAGCTTAGAACACCTGCAACCATCTCTCTACAGGGTGCACTTTCGAGAGATAACAGTTTTTGGCATGCCCGATGGGACCCTCACACACCTATAAGTTTCACTTTTCAAAGGTGTTTCATCATTCAAGCAGATTAGACACCATGCATAACAGTTTTTGAAAGAACTACTATTGATGTGTTCCGAAGATTCAAGATCTTGAAGAAGAACTCATCTAGTGACTCCATAAATCTTATTTTAGATTATTACAACACTTTTCAACTTCACCAATTTTTCAGCTGTAGTTTTTAGGTATTTTTCAAGAAAATCGATCTGTAATTTTGTTGTTATCGTCTGAACTTTTGAGTAAAGCAGACATGTTTTCATAGTTCAATATTTTATAAGGTCCTGCAACCATGAACCCTCACTTTCAACAATATTATGAGCCAAACCAATAGTACTTTTATTCATCTTCTCCTTCATATCATTCTTATAACCCGTATTAGAAGGAATATCCTTATAACCCAAACCTTGCTGATCAATATGATTATCAATATGAGGGTTATGTTGTTCAAGGTCAAAGTCATGTAGAGGGTTATGCTAAGTATGAAAGGCAAAGATTTCTTATAATTTAGTTTAATAGTTTGAAGTAGCAATATTTAGCTATCAACGAACAAATTGAGAAAGCAAAAGCAATGAAGAATGATAGGTGTCAGGATAGGGAATCTTGTCAATGGGATGTTCCTTCTTACGTTCCCTATCAAATTCAGTGCCTATAAATTCTCCTTGCTAGCTAATGCAGCCTATTCCTCAATTTCAAAATTATCAAGCTTCTATAATTCCTGCTTTTTCTAGCCCACAATCACATACTGAAGTCAAAATTAAGTTTCCAAGTTGGCATTCGGATGTCCTAAAATTTTACCCCAATCTCTTGTCCAAAATTTTCCAATCAAGTTTGAAACCAAGCTCGCTCCTCCTTCTTTACCCATAATTCCACCCGGAAAGAGAGAATCAAAAGATCAAGGAGGAGGGGCAGCCAATAGAAAACAATAGGCTGAAATTTTTGCAAAACTTGCATG
This sequence comes from Taxus wallichiana var. yunnanensis, assembly GCA_018340775.1. Taxonomy (NCBI): domain Eukaryota; kingdom Viridiplantae; phylum Streptophyta; class Pinopsida; order Cupressales; family Taxaceae; genus Taxus; species Taxus wallichiana. Next base: position 432,626,196 of record CM031242.1, on the reverse strand, counting down.
GATGGGTATCAAAGTTTCAATTTGATTTTATTCCATAATTAGAAAAAGAAACCATGTAAAAGGTACAACCTATTTTTCCAATAGATCAAGAAAAGTTGGAAGATGATCAACAATTTGCATATTCTGAGTGTAGTGTGCATGAGGGCATCATACTCACGCAACTTACAACCATATCAGAAGAGGATAGATCAATTTTGAATAAAAATGAGGTTAAATTTCAAGGAAATTGTGTTTCAAATTCGCAGCCTAAAGTTGTTGATTTCTTATCAGATTTGGAAAACTGCATAGGTGAAGAACAACCTATAGAACTAACTGATTTGCAGTTTCAACATTCAAATAACCTCTGGTTGATAAGATACCTCTTGTACAAGAAAAGGAGGAAGAGATGCTTTTAAATACAAATCTTTATTATCCCCTCTTGGAAGAACCATTTTAGGAGGAGAATGTCTCAGAACAACATGTTGCTCAAATAAGATCTTGTGCAGAAAAACAAGACATTTTTGATCTTACAAATTTTATGTCAAACCAAAATAATCAAGATGAAAGATCAGTTGTGGTACAACAGTTTGAAGGAGCTGAAGTATGTTCATATCAGTTTCAGAAAGTTTAAAGGGTTGATACAGAACAACAAATTCACATTAGTACCTATGAAAATGAAGAAGATGATCTTCAATTTTTTTACCGTACCTTGTATCTGGATAGTGCCTATGAAGAAGAAGATAATGATATTCAGTATTTAGACTGTATGGAGGATCTAAACAATATAGAATCATTTGACAGTAGTTTTGAAAGATCACTTATATAAGTTATTGGACAACAACTTGTAGAGCAGAAGCAGATCTCAAAACAGTTTCAAGATGAGTTACAACAATTGGAAGACATAAAACAACCTCCAAGATAGCTTCAGAAAGAGCTCATTGTTGAAAATGATATTCATGATTCAGATCAAATCAAAACTATCAATAATTCTACTGCGAAGAGGCCTTGTCCTATTCGAATTTGAATGATTCTAACCCAACTACAACTTTTCCAGATTTCATGATTGTCTTGGATCACAAAAGTGAGTTACTTGTTATCAATAAAAACCCTCAAGTCAAGTCAGAATGGATTATAGATCAGATAAAGGTGCTTCCCATTTCTTGGACTGATCTAATGAGTGAAATAAAGGTACATATCTTACTTTAAGCTTTAACATTTTGTTGGTTTCTAGAGCTGAATTCATGGCCTTGGTTTTGGAGAAAGGGGAACTACTTTTCACTGCATGTTTTAGGTTTTTTTAAGCCTCAATTGTTGCATGTTAGAGTAGGATAGATTAGGATTTTCCTTTCAATAAGTGTAGTTTCTGCACATTGCAATCTTTTTAATTCAATAAGTGCATTCGTGCACGTGATCTGGTTCACTAGATCCTTTCCCAGTTTTAGTTCATTTTGGAAGGGTTGGACCTTTTAGAAAGGCAGATTTTGGTTACATGCTTCGAATCCATGCCCAATGGACAAGAGCAAGGCACTGGTCTATAAGCTAGCAGGAAGCTTTCCCCACAAGATCACCAAAAATGTTGACATTTTTACACCCCGTGCTAAAAAAGTTCAACTCGAAACTTTTAAAGTTTTTCAGATTGGTCAGTTACGAGCTTGGTTATGTTTGGGACAACCACCTTGGATTAGGATACAATTTTTAATTTTTGGGTTTTGGGAGTCATCTGGGATCAAAACTACAACTTGGGTACAATTTAAGAATGACATACCTCATAGATGCAACCATTCCATTTGAAACCTTCGTCAAAACTTTGCAACAACTATGAACAACCATTACAAAGCCCTAAGGAAGGCAGGAAGGACAATTTGTATCAGACATGATGTTCTGAAGCTGCAGACAGGTGGTACAGTTTTGAAGGACAATTTACAGTTTGACAAGCAATTTACATTTTCAAAAAGTGACAATAAGGTACACTTGATTTTTATTTCTATGATTAAGTGAATTATTAAGTGTTTTGAGTTGTATAGGTTCATTCATTATCCATATAAATGAAAGAAAGTACAAAAGGGAAGGACATACATCTCATAACACGAAAATATTTTCATTTATTCATGAGGAATAATTGTACTTTTTTTTTCTCACACAAGCCGTGAGGAATAACTGAAGAGTCAACAATGCATATATTTATGAAGCTGAAAATGTAAAGAGGTAAAAGAAACCTGTCATTGCCTCGAGGAGGTTTCTTTTCTTTCTAAATTGTTGTTCTAGTTGCCCACTGCAACTGCATCATGGTACCTGAAAAGGGAGAAGCAAATGATCGTCAATTTTGAGCTCAGGGTTTAATTTAACTCTTTATACTTCCAACTTTAGAAATTCATGCATTCAAAAGTGTAATTTTCATTTGAAGTAGAAGAATCTGAATATAAAGGCTGAGGTTAACTGGAATGATTTATTACAACTAAAACAAAATGGACAAGGAAATCTGACAAAATTTTGACAGGGCTTCGCCATGTAAAATAAACATTTATAACTTTTCCAGCATGCATATCTAAAGCTGTATTGAAGCTCAAATACAAAGTGGTTAAATAGAAAATAAATGTGACTACAAGTTACAAGAGATCAACCCAAAAGGTGAACTGAAGAGAGAAAATGCATGGTATGCTAAAAGATATAGAAATGCTACAATACCAATGGAGAACAACCAAGAAGGGTTTCGAGTACATATTAATGAGATTTTTGAAGCAAACTAAAAAATGCAAACATAACCTCAAGAAAGGTGTTAGAGCATAAGATTTCGAACAAGGTGAGACTTATGAGTTCTTCAAAAGCATCAAAGTATTCAAGTCTTAGGATGAAACAAAACTCAAATAAAGAAAAAAATAGTTTGGAGTTTGAATCAAGAATAGAAAAGTTACCAGAAACTTTTATGAAAAAATTAGAAGTACAAACTTTAAAATAAAATAGATCTGCATAATGATGGAATAAGATTTCAGTAGAACTATGCAAAATTTGTAGACCCAATAGAATCAGAGACGATAGATCTATAATCAACTCACAATGAGCTCAGAATTTTAGAGTAAGGCTTCAATACCCAATTCTTGCCCCAAGTCAGATAATGATGGCAACATAGAAAGGAAGATAGCTCCTAGTTGGTGCGAAGATAAGGTTTTTCATAAAGGAGAAACCCAAACCCATTCCGCAAAAATGAAAAAATTCCCAGTTAAAATGCGCTTCAGATTTATAAATGAACCAGATATTGGACGAAGTTTTACTTCTATGGCAACCACCTTTTCAAATCAAAGTAAGAAGCACTTTCAGAGGTAAAGTCAAACACATGTACATGGCCTCAACAAACTTCAAAAAATCATGGCATTCATTGTACAATACGAAGTTTTGATGTAATATATTATCATAAAGTAAACCCACTTTGTATAAGAAAAACGATAGAATAGTTAACTCTAAGCTACTATGAAATTGAGGGAATCAGAGATTTACCTTAAAAGTAGGGTTACAGGAACTCAAGAAATCCTTCATCAGGCCACCAGGTAATAAAAAATGGAATAGTAGTTTAGAATCCACTACCATGACATCCGTCGAAGCAGTAAAATATTGAGCAGAGGAAAAAAACCAGATCTCGTAGAAGCCCAAAGAAAATATTCATGGTGGTAATAGAATTTTCAAGGCAAAGAAAAGAACCTTAAAACAAAGTGTTCACATTTGCAGAAACTCACAGAGGTCAAAGGATAATATAGTTTTGTGCTTGAAGTCTATAAAATGATGGAAAACATCTAAAATCATCCCACTCAGAAAACTCGTAAAGAAGCTACAGATTCTCAAAGACTCAGAAGGCCGACAGATACAGAATTTCACCCCAATAAAAAAATATAATAATGGTGTCACAGAAAAAATGCCAGGGCTTCGCCTAGAGAACAAGGAAATCAAATGAAATGAACTTGAGTTCATTCTCTATTCCAACCACGGTGTCTGAGAAACCGTAACTCATCCAAGTTGAGCATTAATGACAGTGCTTTAAATCAAAAGGATGATCAAAGGATGAGATTACATCATGAAGACCATTTCCAACCACCACTTTAATCAATGGTAAGATGCATTTAGGGTTGCAAGATCGACGAATGAGACTTATTACATTTACCAACCCAGGTTTAGGGATCCGATGGTGTAATGAAATTACTTGTATAATTCAGATCATGAGTAGAAATATAACACCGAATAACACAATATTCCATAATAATGATCTCAATATGTAATTATAATAGCTTCACCACTTCGAGGGGGCAACCTCCAAACCTTATAATAATACTCAAATGCTCTAATAATCATAAACTACTACCTACTAACCTCTATATATACTATTCCTATGCTATGGCCAACACCAAGGCCGACCCACTAATGAGAATATAACATATATGAAAGAGATACATAATAATAAGAAGTTATGATAGCCACAAGTTGGCTATATACATCCAATATAAGATATATGATTAAGGGCATAGCATGCCCCTCCCCTTCGAAGCAACATTGTCCCTAATGTTGAGAAGATCTAGATGTTGCTGTAGGAAATTTGCATCCTCCCAAGTTACGTCTTCATTGTCTAGATTTTTCCACTTGATCAAATACTCAGTGATGACCCTTGTCCTCAACCACTTAGTGCATGTCTGAAGGATGCATTTTGGTTCTAGGATGATTCTTCCCTCTTCATCAAGCTCGGGTAACACTGTCTGGGTTGATATTGTCTATCCAATTACCTTCTTTAGGAAAGATACATGGAAGACTGGATGAATTCGAGTAGCCGGAGGAAGTTCCAGTTTGTATGCTACATTGCCAATCTTCTATAACACTTGATAAGGACCATAATACTTAGGTGAAAGCTTGTTATCCTTTTTGTGTTGTTTTAAGGACATTTGCTTATATGGTTGTAAATGCACAAAAACCCAATCACCGATTTCAAAATGTCTTTCACTACGATGTTGGTCTGCCTGCTTGCTTCATGAGGTTTCGTGACATGGCCAAATTCTCCCTAAGACTAGAAAGCACCTCTTGTTGGCATTGAATATGTTCTTCAACTTCTTGAACCTTTGGCAGGACTCTTAAAGATGAAGTGATAGATGGTGGATGGTACCCATATAATGCCAAGAAAGGAGACATTTTAGATGAAGTATGAAAGGAGGTGTTATACCACCATTCTTCCAACGGTAACCATTGGACCCATCTCGCTTGCTTATCTGATGTAAAACAACAAAGATATCCCTCCAAGCACTTGTTTACCACCTCTGTTTGCCCATCAGACTAGGGATGATAAGAGGAACTACGAGCTAGTTGTGTGCCTAAGCATGAGAACAAGTCAGTCCAAAAATTACTAGTAAAGATAGGGTCTCGATCACTTACTATAATCTTTGGTGTCCCATGTAGCTTCTGAATTGTATCCCTGAAGGTCGTTGCTACTGTACTCGCAACAAATGGATGTGATAAAGAAAAAAATGGGCATATTTGGTGAGTCTATCCACCACCACCATGATTACATTTTTACCTTCTGATTTAGGCAATCCTGTGATGAAGTCCATAAACACCTCTTCCCACCTCTGGCTAGGAATAGATAGAGGTTGTAAAAGACCTAGGGACTTAATTGTTTTGCCCTTATTTTGTTGACAAACCATGCATTCTGCCACAAACTTTTGGACATCTCATTTTATCCCTTCCTAGAAAAAAATCATGCTTGATTCAATGATAAGTCTTTAAGAAGCCAGAATGACCCCCTACTGGAGAAGCATGGAGCTTAGATAGAACCCTATTTTTAAGGATTGAATTCTTACATAGATATAATCTATCTTTATACCATAAAACATCTCCTTTCCATAAAAATTTTTCTGACATGTTTGGATCTTGTTGGAGATTCTAAATGAGATTTTGTGTACCTGGGTCATTTTTCCATTCAGACCTTGCATCCTCTATCCAATCCTCCTGTAATACAGATATGGCACACAACAATGCCTGGGTAGATTCATCCTTCCGAGATAAAGCATCAACAACTACATTCTCTTTCCCTTTCTTGTATATTATCTCAAAATCATACCCCAACATTTTTTAGACCCATTTATGTTGTTCTTCTGATGATAAACGTTGCTCTAAGAAGTATTTCAAACTATCATGATCTATCTTTACTTTGAAATGTCGTCCCATTAGATATGGTCTCCATTGTTTCACTGCATGAAGTATTGCTAACATTTCTTTCTCATAAACTTGTTTAGAGATATTCTTACCTTTGAATTGGCATCTCTTGAAGGCAATGGGTCACCCTTCTTGCATGAGTACTACCCCCATACCATACCTTGAAGCATCACATTCAACAATGAATGTTTTTGAAAAATCTAGGGTGGCTAGAATTGGAGTGGTGCACATGGCCTCCTTCAACTTCTCAAAGGCCATAGTAGCTTACTCATTCCAATGGAAAGAGTCCTTCTTCAATAAATTTGTGAGTGGTGTTGCGATGCTGCCATAATTCCTTACAAATCTACGATAATAACATGTAAGCCCCAAAAATCCTTGAAGATTTTTTAGGGTTTTGGGAACCTTCCATTCAAGCATGGATTTTATCTTGTTAGGATCCAATTTAACACCTTCATAAGAGACAATATGATCCAGATATTCAACCTCCTTGACACCAAAAGAACACTTAGAAGGCTTTGCATAAAGTTGATGTTGTTCAAGAGTTTCCAACACCTTATTTACATGATGCAAGTGTTCCTCCCATGTTTTAATATAGATTAATATATCATCAAAGAACACTAAAACAAACTTTCAAGAAATGGCTTAAAGATGGAATTCATCAAGATTTGAAATGTAGAGGGTGCATTTGTTAGTCCAAAAGGCATTACCAAGAACTCATAGTGTCCTTCATGTGTCTTAAGGTTGTTTTATGAATATCTTCATCCTTGATTCTAATCTGATGATATCCAGAATGAATATCAAGTTTTATAAAGTAAACAACACCATGTAACTCATCTAGCAAATCATCAATTACAGGAATAGGAAACTTATCTTTAACTGTGTACTTATTGAGTTCCTTGTAATCTGGACACATGCACCAATTGTCATCTTTTTTTCGTACCATCACTACAAGAGAAGAGTAAGCACTTTGACTATGACGAATAAGTCCTGCTTCTAACATCTCTTGAACTATCTTCTCAATCTCACTCTTTTGCATATAGGGGTACCTATAAGGTCTGATGTTGGGTGGTTGAATCCCTTAGTACTAGCTGGATGGCATGGTCATGGTCTCTTTTCGGAGGCAAACCCTTGGGAATTTCTCCAAAACCCTTGAGTGCTCATCTATAACTGCTTGCATATCTGTGGGTATAAATGTATTGGAATGATGTGCTTCCAATGAAAATAGTTGTGCTACAAACCCTTTTGCACCTTTTCTAAGCAATTTTTGCATCTGATGAGAACTTACCATATATGGGGACTTTGCTCTTAGTCCTTTTAGTTTAAAATTCCTCCCTTCTAACTGAAATTGCATGAACAACTCTTGGAAATTCATTTCAATGGTTCCCAAGGTGGTAAGCCACTAAACTCCTAACACAATGTCTGCTCCTCCCATGGCAATGGCATACATATTGCTAGTTAGCAAGTAATCTCCCATGACAGATTAATGTTATGGCATTTTCTTGAACAACTAACAGTTTTCCCATCAACGATCATGACTTGACATTCTGGAGCTGGATAAACAAAGCAGTTCAAGTGTACCGCTAACTTATGATTGATGAAATTGTGAGTACTTCCCGAATCAATCAACATTGTTACCCTCTGTTTTTTAAGAATCCAACTACTTTGAGAGTTTGGGGAGTGCTAATACTAGAAATTGCATGGCATGATATTGTTGGTTGGGGATCTCCTAATTCCTCCTCTGGCTCTACCTCTTTGTCTTCTTCATTTTCTTCTTCTTCAGTAGGTCCCTCAATGTAGAACAACTTCTTTTCCGCACACTTATGTCCTAGTCCAAATTTGTTGTCACAATTAAAACATAACCCTTTGGCTCTCTTTTCTTTAATTTTTTGAGGTGTCAGTCTCACTGGCCGAGGGAATGATGGTGGAAGGGTGCTACGATCTCTAATAGTACTGACAGTTTGTTTCCGACTTGAAAGAAATTTTTCCTCTACCCTACGTGCCATGATCATAGAGTCTGAAATCTTATGAGGATTAAACATACACACCTTAGTCTCAATTTGTTCTTTAAGACCCCCAATAAATAAGTATTTCAAATTATCTTCAGGAATATTTTCCACCCGTAAGGAAAGGTTTTGGAATTGATGGATGTTACCTTTGAGTGTTCCTATTTGTCTGAGCTTTTCTAATTGGCTGAAATATTCTCTGACACACTAAAACTATAGTGCAATTATAACTCTTCGATGAATATTGTCCATGTAACATTGAGGCCACTCTTTTTCCTTTGAGCACATAACCATCGATACCAAATGAATTGGTCAGGTTCAAGATACAACGATGCCATGGTAACCTTTTGTCCCAATGGAATCTGATGAAGATCAAAGAAATTCTCCATCTGGTTAATCCAATTGAGTGGATCCTTTCCATCAAACTTACGCATTTCCACTTTTGGAAGCATGTTACGGGCTTGTAGAGTGTTTGTATTTGGATTGGTCATGTTTGCAGATCCACCCTGGCTAGTTTGTTTATTACTTTGACCTAAAGATCCACCATGGTTAATATGAGTATGATTGAGTTGTGGCTCATTAGGAATGATATGATGACCCATGATATTGTAGCTAAATTTTTGAATGAAATCCTCCAATTGTTTTCCAATCTTTTCTACATCTTCTTTGTTGGCCACTCTACCTTTGAGGTTTCGCAACTCTAACTCAAGATAGCTGACCTTATGGTCAATTGAAGTAAACCCTAACCCTGAGGACTCTGTAGATACCCCTTTTGACTCTAAATCCCCAACTATTATCTCATCCTTATTAGGGGTTTTACCCGGAGTGATGGGATTCTTTTTGCCTCTTGTCAAAGGCCCAGCCATGATGCCCTAAAATGGTAAGATTTAAGGATCAAGGTCAAAATTTAGGGTTTCGATTTCAATAGGAATTCGGAATTTTTTTATAAAACTCAAAGAACGAACTCAAACTAATTTTTAATCTTCTTTTTGGAAATGTAAATAACTTTGAAAAATTCCACAAATTGCACCCTATGTAGCCGAATTATGAAAAAACATAAAACTGCTATAACTTTTGCAAAACAAGTCAAAAATTTTAAAATTTTAGGGGATGCTTACTTGACTGATTTCACCACACCATAGAAAAATTTGCAGAAAAATGCGATACCAATGTTGAGATATGGACGAACCTTCAAAATTAGGGTTTGACGCAATGTTGGCCGAGTTCAAGCTTTGATACCACTTGTAATGAAATTACTTGTATAATTCAGATCATGAGCAGAAATATAACACTCGAATAACACAATATTCCAGAATAATGATCTCAATATGTAATTAGAATAGCTTTGCCACTTCGAGGGGCAACCTCCAAACCATACAATAATACTCAAATGCTCCAATAATCATAAACTACTACCTACTAACCTCTATATATACTATTCCTATGTTATGGCCAACACCAAGGCCGACCCACTAATGAAAATTTAACATATATGAAAGAGATACATAATGATAAGAAGGTATGATAGCCACAAGTCGGCTATATACATCCAATATAAGATATATGATTAAGGGCGTAATAGATGGTGGTGATCAATGTAACGTAAAGATCAATGACCGAAATTCATGCACGTATCCACTAAAATCTCAAATTAAATGCCAAAAAAGATCAACAAATGTAAAGGCCCAAGCCTTTAAGCCAATTAAATGCACATTGAATAAACCACGCAGACCACCATGTGATCCTACAAAATATCAAGGGTGGGAATATCTAGGAAAACTCATCAATGGTCGCAGATGATCCATACTAATCAAATAAATGTGCACAAGGCCAACTAAGCATCAGAAGGGGTGACTCATCATGCTGAAGGGGACCAGCCCCATTGAATATTATTTGCTTTGACATCCTAAGGTCTAGACCATAGTTGCCCCATGTAAATCAAAAATAATAATTGCTATCATCCCTTAAAATTTGACAAGTAAATTACGAAACAATGATAATCGAAAAGGTGGTTGAGTAATATATCAAGACCATGTAATAGTTGGATCATTTGTAAAATAATGTAAGGAATGGGGTTGAATAATAGGCATAATGATTATTCAAGTGAATACTATAGTATATGCTATCAAATATGCAAAGGGTCCCGTGACCTCATCTCCAAAGTGCTGAAAACACATCAAAACTTTGATCATAGCATGTGATAAGTAATATGGCCAAGTTACGATTAACCTATGGGAATTAATTTTGCATCCAAAGGGCAAGTTGTAGATGTCACATCAGAAACAAGAATATAAATTTACATGCTCAAGGAAGGAGACTTTCCCAAAGAATCAAGATTTATTATTAGCATTATTTACCTAGCTTTATTAAAAATAGAACAATCAACTTCAGTTGACTGAGATGTAACCAAAGGCTATTAATGCCTCTTTGTACTAGTTTGTTTAATTTTATTCCTTTATTCATTATTAATAAAGGATAAAAATAGGATGCAAGGGTGAGTATAGCCTTAGTTTATTTTTAGAAGGGTGGGTTGATCAAATTTGCTATATATTTTGTTCCTTAGCAAAGCACAAAGGAGGACTTTTTGGATACAGGAGTGCTTAAGCAAATATTTCCAGTTTTTCCCTCTGAATGTGAAATATTTTCTGCCTTTCTAATTATTTGCAGTCTTGTGTATGTTTCCATTAATCTTGTGAATGCAAATTCCCTGATTAATTATCTTACCCTGTTGAGAATCCAGTAATTTCTACATGATATTAATGTATATGTTTAACTTAGCAGTATTGTTGTGATACTTTCCCTCAATACACCAAAGTGTTTACCCTTAATATTTGTAGAAAATTGTTGGGTCGTGCATCAATAATTCTTCCCATATCAATTGTGCATATACTCAGTCAAAGCCCTCATATAAATTTGGTGTATCACCTCAGTTTTAATCATTTTACAGTCATCTTTTACCCTTAACCTCAGAAAAATCAGTCTAGGATACATCAATAAGGAACCGACCTTGATACCGAGACTCACCTCAAAATAGGTATACCAAAACCTGAGGTGTTTCCATTGTATCTACGAAAGAGAGATAAAATTTGTATGCTTAGAACACCTGCAACCATCTCTCTACAGGGTGCACTTTCGAGAGATAACAATCCTTCTTTTTCACTGGTCCCGAATTATATATTGTGTAAATGCTTCTTTATTCATTCTATACTAATTTCAAGTTCATTATTTTAAAGGACACCTACTCAAAGTTGTGAATACAGTAAGCATGAAATTCGTAGCCTTGAGGATCCTTTATTTCCCTTCTCAGGTACAATACAACAGCTCGTGAAGATGGGGGAGAGGGGCAGTGAGGACAAACTCAACCCAAACTGATGAAAATCCAGGCAATGATGGATTTCATCCTTTCTTTGTTCACAAATTTACATATATGTCCGTTCATTGCATGCACTTTATTTCATATTTATTTCCACGGCTTGTGTGGGTTCATTGTACTTTTATTCCATATGAATAGATAAACTATTTTCATGTAATGAGATGTATATCTTTCCTTTCTGTACTTTGTTTCATTTGAATGGATAATAATGAACTTGTACACTCAAAAACTTAAATAATTCACTTAATCATGGAAATAAATTAAAATCAAATGTACCTTTTGATGTTCATTAGATGACTTAAATTTATTGTGCACCTTGTCCTTCAAAGCTACAACCTGTCCGTATCTTTCAAAACTTCATATTTGATACATGCTACCCTTCCTGCCTTCCTCAGGGCCCTATAATGGTTGTTTATGGTTGTTGCACAATTTTGACAAGGGTTTCAAATGGAATGGCTGCATCTATGAGGCATGACATTCTTTAACTATACCCAAGTTGTAATTTTAATCCAAAATGACTTCCAACTGTCCAAAACCAAACAATTAAAAACTATATATTTTTCCGAGATGGCTGTCCCAAACATAGCCAAACTTGTAACTCGACCAATATGAGAAACTTAAAAGTTTCGAGTTGACCTTTTTGCACAGGGTGTGAAAAATGTCAACAGGATACATGGGAGTGTTTTCAGATTGAATTTATTTCTCTTCTGAGCTGGGACATGCATGTATACTGTGTAACCAAATACTCGTAAATGAGAAATTGATGGATTTCTACCTCTCCATACCTCTTTTGGCATTTTATTTTGTGGAATATTTATTGGTGCCCTATTGAGAATATAAACAGTTGTTTGTACTACTTCTACACAATATCAATCCTCTAACTTTTATGTTGATAGCATGCAGTGAGCCATCTTCATCACTATGTGATTGTGTCACTCAACAATGCCATTTTGTTGGGGTGTGTAGGAGCATTCAAGTTCTTCTTAATGCCTTGTTGGTTCAGGTATGCCAAGAAATTATTTTATGTGAATTCCCCCCCTCGATCTGAGTGAAGTAGAAGAAGAGGTTGTCTTGGTATCTTTCACAACATGTTGATAAAAGATCTAGAAATTATGAAGAGTTGGAATCTTCTTTTTCAATAAAAACACCCACATATTTCGAGAGTAGTCATTCATGAACAATTGGAATTACTGATATCTTGAAAAGGAAGTAGGTAACATTCCATTTAGATTGGTATGAACTACCTCCGAGATGTTACTTGGCATGGAAGGTGTTTTCCTTAAATGGATCCCTGTGTTGTTTTCCTACAAGACATCCAAGGAAAATAGGCAAGGAACTGGACAATTTGGGAAGTCCATGTACCATTATTTTTGAACTTAACTGGTGCAAAAATCCAACAGACAAGTGACCATATCGGTAATGTCATAGGTTAGTAGATTCTACTGTTGAGGCAGATAAATCTATTGCAGAAGATGAAACAATATTTAAGGCAAATAACTTATCTTTTAAAAAGATCTAGCAATAATCATACCTTGTGTTGAGATCAAGCATGATTTGATTCCATTTTGAACAAGAAATTCTACTTTTAGATGATGATACAAGAGCTGACTTACTGACAAGAGGTTGTTAGTCAATCTAGGAACATATATTACCTTTGTAAGCATACATTTTCGTGGTCCCAGAGGAATGGTAACTTGGCCTATTCCTTTTGTAACGTAATTTTTGTCATCTACTATCCGAACCCAATCTCCAGTGGGTTGTTCATTTAGTAAATCAAACAGCTTCTTGTCACCTGGCATATGCTTACTGGAACCTGAGCCTATCAACCAAACTCTCTTTTTGGGTTGCAAAGTATAAGAGATGAGTACAAGATTCTTACCACAATTGGCTCCTTCTTGTGTCTCCTCATCGAGACTTGAAGACCCCTATTTCAATCCATTATACCAATAGTGATTAGTGTCATGATTGTTGGTTTTATAGATTTGACACCACCTTTTTGAATTTTGAGCTTATGCCGTTGATTTTGTTGTGCTTGTGTTTGCTTCTCTGGGGACCTTTCTAATTCTTTTGGCCACGATGGAGTTTTGAGAAAAGGCTTTGTCCTGGGCCTCATCTTGGACTAAATTGATGGCCTCTTCCTACTGCAATAAGTTCATGAGTTCTTCGAATGTCACTTTCCATTTAGATACATTCAGTGTCATAAAAACACTCAGAATTGAGAAGGAGTGCCCTCAAGGTGATTGGAACTAGAATCTTGTCTTCTACCTTTTCACCGAGCACTAGTAACTATGTTTGCAGATCAACCACCGACGTAAGAACTCCTCAACTTTCTCATATGACCCCATAGATAGGGTGTGCAATTTCGACTGAAGATGGAGTATATTAGTCTAATTCTTCACCTCAAATATGGTTGCTAACTTATCCCATGCTTCCTGCGGTTTCTCTGCATCCCGAACATGCGAGTTTCACATCATCGGTGATACTCAACATAATCAACATCAGTGCTTTGGCACTAGCCATCTCATATTTTATGAGTTCATTAGGGGTAGTGGGAATTGTCACTGACCCTGTGATGATGCCCCATAATCCTTCAAACTAAAGGATAGTCTACATCTTTGTTTTCTAGGCCACATAATTTGGCCCTTTAAGTAATTGAGCATTGGATAGAAGCAGTTTTGGTGCAGACATTGTAATAAAAATAAATAATTTTTTTATATTAATTTTAGATAATTATTACAAGTCTTCACTCATTGTTGAGAGAATCAGCCTCTGAGATGTTCTTGATATTCTCGTGTTGAGATATGGTGACGCTTCTTAGGGAATTCTTCTTCGTCTTCACAGTCTTCTTCATAACCGGCTTCTAGCTCTTCTTAAACTCTCTTCACTTGGAAACTGAAATTAAAAATAAAATACCCCAGAAGTCCTCTTCGAACTAGTTCATCGAATATAAGGTTTCTAGTGTTGTGAATCTCATTAAGCAATGCAAAATAGAACCTGGAGCTTTTTGGAGCTTCTAGATGGTGTTCTATAGCTTGTGAATCATTGTTATGGCTTTCAGCAGTCCCAATTGCTTCATTCACTCTTAAAATTTGGTCTTAGTCTGTCAGACTCAATATTGCCTTGGTTGAGGCCTCTTCTTTAGGAAATAATGGCACCTTTTTTAATTATTTAGCAAACATTTCTTTCGACCACGTCTTTTCATTGCTCATGTCCACCAATCCATGTTGATATTGATGATGGAAATATTGCCTTTAGATGTTAATCAATAGTAGATGATTTCCTCTCTGCAGTTCACTGGTATAAAGCCAACCCAAACGTGATTCTTCAACACAACAACAAATGTAATGGAATTTTCCAGTTTACTCCACGTGTGCAAGAATGAAGATTTTCTTTTTTCTTTTTAAATGAAAATATCTTTTATTCCTCCCACATCCAGGCATCCACGTCTAAGGAGAAAAAGAAGAAACATGTCTATGTGTAAAATGCTAATCAATGGAATTTATCAGCAGAGGCAGATTTTCTTTTAGCAGCAAATTCACTTTGATTTCCCTCCATGTATTTCTTTCAGGAGAAAAAAAAAAAAAAACCCCAATTTCCAAGCAGCATGCACTTGCAGTCAAAGAGAGGCACTTGTTTTGGTTTCTTGGCATGTGTACAAGCAAGGAGATAGATAAAAAGGGAAAAAAAACCTTCAGTGTTCCACGCAACAAAAAATATCTTCCACGTTTTGTAGATCATGTTATGCGCTTGGACACCTTTTACTCTTTGCAAGTCGTTGAAATAATGCCAAGATAAATGTTGTCTCCTTCACGCAGATCTCTATGCTATAAATCTATGCCAATGATATCCTAAAATTACTTTCCTCTTACACACAGGCCCAGATAGAAGAACGCTCTGATACTAGATTGAGAAGAGTGAGAAGTGGAGAAGAAATAGAGATTACATATCTCTCTTGTATTATTAATCAGAAGCACGTACAAATATATAGGGAAGAGAAATAACAATATTCCCCAAAATTAAAGGAGAGGTTATAAACAAATAGAGATTAATGGGATACGCTTTAAACAAACACACCTAATAATATCTAATTATTTGCTATGTAAACTATGCCAACAATTGAGAGCATGACTATTACTTCGAAGACCTTTTTGCATTGAAAGTTCTGCATTATTCTATTATTCCCAATAATCTTGAGTAACACAATGCAAGCTTTAAAGAATATATTTTTATAATTAATCATCTTCTTAAGCCCTTCTTATGAAATCATGTGTTGCTTTATAAGTTCTCCATTATTCATAATACACATATCCCCAGTGAAAAGATGAATTGAAATTTACTCCATCTTTCGATATATTTTCTAAATTGTTAGTGTTGATTAATCATACATCGCTAGCATGGTGTCAACGTTGAAAATAGGTAATTTCTATTGTTGTTGTTTTCAATCAACACCTCAAAAGAATTATATGCTATAACTTAAAACTATGGATGCATTTGAATAAACAAATATTTGTGGTGTAGTGATTACCAATTTCTTGTTAAGATGTAGGCTATTTTATGATAGTTCCTCATTTCCATATCATGTTATCCCATGGGTGTTTTTAGTCATCTAATATTAGTGGTACCGAGCTCCTACCATTGTTTTCCTTAATTTGTGTATGTATTGAGAATGAGGAAATAGTTACCCTTCCTGTTCACATGAGATTGAAAAAACTCTCATGCACTACGGATTCCATGAACGCAGACATTTTTTATATTCCACATTCAGAATTTTGTAATGAAATGTTAGAGGTGATAGGGACTAGGGGGGTGAATCAGTCCCCAATAAAATAATTTCACTTGTGCTTCAAACCCTAACCACACATACTCAAGTATATCTCATCAAAGCATGTAAATTTCTCAATGAATGACACATAATGAAAGAACCACAATGATAAGCATATACGACACTTACATTTATATTAAAACTAGATCCAAAACTTATATTGATGTTCAAATCGAATCACAAGAGTAGTATCTTCAACAATGAATTACAAGAAGCAATAAAGTTCTCTCAATACAATCCACAATGTCTCAAGACCACATATGATTAAGTAAAACTATAAGAAGATATTCAACTTCAATATCCAATCTGAAAATGCCTCAGATACAAGAAAATAACATATGGTTCCTAAGATAAAGTATGAGTTCTCTTTCCAATATGAATGCCATATGGTTCCTTCTTTCGATAGCTTCATGAAATTTTTATTTTCATAAATGATTTTTAACTTGGTAATCCTGTGAATGATTTGTTAACCACTTAGTCCATGAATCTTCATCTGAGTTGTATTTCATTTATTCAAAACTCGGAGGGTACCTAGATTGTTGCAAGCTTGTATTTGAGCTTACTTAGAAAAGTGACTTCCAGATTTCTCATATCTAGAATGGTGAACATAAAATCATAGCTATCCTTTTGATCTTATGAGATTCAGTTAGTGCTTCTATGATGAATCTTAGAAAATGCATACTGAAAGTCATAAGGATCATTTACTACAACTGTATAGATGTTCTTGCCTTTTACCTGTTTCATGATATATGTCCTAGAAAAATACTCATTTCAAAAGCATTATGATTTCCTTTATGCCTTGATGTACTTTCATATTCAGGATCAATGTGATCAATAACTATTTGTAGAATCAGCTTTCCTCCATTTATAAGGACTCTTGAGCTTCTTCTTCTGAATCAATTGAACTCACCCCTTATGCATTGTTCTTAGTACATCCTCATTACTATTTCCCTAAAGAATACTCCTTCTGTGTCAATCATTAGCTGAAATAACGATTTTTTTCCTTGGTAGATAGTAACTCTAGGGATAGTGTGAGACTGCAATCTTCTTTTCTACACTGTATAAGTGTACTTTATTTCATCTGGAAAACTATTTTTGATGGTTTTGTGCTTTGTTTCTGTATCATATTTTGATGATATATTGGATTTGTATCCTTGAATCTGCACTTTGTGTATGCATTCCATTTGTTAGAATCTGCAGCACTAAACTTGCATTTCTTTTATGGATTAGTACATGTATATTTTTGTATATTCAACCTTTAGTCTAAACTGAAATAAATGTACTTTTGGGTTAAAATTGTAGAATGTAATACTTCTGATATGTAAACACAATAGTTATTTTTATTTCCTTCTTCTTACCTATACTTGCACATTTAGATAAACTAGTTAGAAAACATTAGGCTTTTTGGCCTCTCTCATGTTCCATAGTTTTCTTCTTTTATCTTTTCTTTTCTGAAATGATTCTGGGAATCATGTACGCTGATGTAGAATACTTCTCTTGTCAATTTTGTATCTGTCTCTGATGTATCTTATTCATGTAACTCATACCTCATTATGTTAGGAGATCCATTTGCACGAAGTTAGATAGTACAAGAATATGGATCTAAACCTTGAGCTTGTGACTGATAGTCTTTCTTTTTTTTTTGTTTCTTAGGTACAATGCCAATGTAGATAGCGAGGATGAAGATGGAGTAAATATGGAGCTAGAAGTGGAGCAATAAAGTCAAAATAAACTCAAGGAAATGATGGGTTTTTCATACTCCTTTACTTTTCTTTTCATGCACATGTACCTTCTACTTCAGTAGTTATGAATTAGTTTTGAGTTACATCCCATGACTTGTGTGGGAAACATTGTAATTCCTTATGAATAAAACATTAAATTTTGGAACTGAGTTGTGTACTTATTTCTGCATTTTCAGTTTGATGTATGGATTGTATAACAAACTAAACAACTCAATAACATAATTGGATGTACTTAATCATGAAGGAAAGAACTTTAAAATATTTACAAATTTAATAATGAACTCCCAATTACTGTAATTTGCAACTCCATGTGCTTTTCCAAAATTAACACTCCACCTATTCTGTAATGTTGGTCTTCATCAAGCTAATACATCTGTCCTTAGGGATTTTATGTTCTCTTGCTGAAGATAAACATGGAATTGTAGACTATGTGATTTTTTATGCTTTGTAACAACACAAATAACTGTAAATCACACGTAATCATGAATTGTTATGTATTCCCCTAGGTAGGTTTACTTCACCAATGCCATCCATCGTAACAAAGTTTTGAGTTTCCCATTTTTTCACGAGTGCAAAAATTGTCAACATTTCTGCAATCTTGCGAGGAAAGTTGCCTTCTAGCTTATAGACCAATGCCTTGCTCTTGTCCATTTGGCATGGAGTTAAAGCATATAACCAAAAATGCCTTTATGAAAAGCAAACTCAAACTGTGAAAGGATATGGAAACCAGATCATGTGTGTGAATGCACTTATTGAATTGAAAAACATTGCAATGTGCAAGAAAGCACTTATTAAGAGGGAAATCCTACTCTAAACAAACACTGTAGGAGTTTCAATAACAGTGTTTAAGAAACATACCATTCACAGGAATGGGAAGTTCGTGTCAACTCAGCCTTGAAAGCTGAAATGCATTGTGTTCTTTGCAAGCTGAAATCATGTAAGGACCACTCCAGATTGTATCTAACTTTGTGTTGTTTCCTAGCTTTGCACGATCAACATCCCATTTTAGCAAAATATCTCCTTCATTGAATATTATGAAGATAGCCTTCTTAGCAAAAGTTTTCTTCATCTATTTTTTATTCTTTTTCATGTTTAGGTGAGCTTGATCTCTTAGCCCCTACAACTCATTAACTCTACATAACGAACATGCAATGGTTCATTCTCAAGTAATTTCATCTGATGTAGCAAATCTAATGCAGGAAAATCAACTGAGATGGGCATTCTTGCCTCTCTTTCATAAACAAGCTTGTATGGTGAATTGCCAACTGATCTTTTAGGGGTCACTTTATCAGCCCAAAGTGCTGAATTCAACATTAGATGCCAAACTCTTTGGTTATCTTTGAGTGTTCTTCTGATGATCCTTAAAAGATTCTTATTAGTAATTTTAGCCAACCCATTACCTTTTGGGTAATAATTAGATGACGTACTTAAATAAATCATGTGCTTAATAGCCCAATCTGTTACCTTTACACCAAGAAACGCTAAGGCATTATCTAAAATGATAGTTGTTGGAATGCCAAATCTACAAACTATACCTACATAAAAGGATAGTATTTAAGTTTTATTAGCCTCCTTTAAGGTTATCGCTTCAGTCCATCATGTAAAGTAGTCTGTAGCAATCAAGATCCATTGTATCTACAAAAGAGAGAGATCCAGAGCAAGCTTAGAACACCTGCAGTCATCTCTCTACAGGGTGCACTTTCGAGAGATAACAATTTTTTCCTTGTGACAAAGGTGGATTTATCATGCCAATGAAGTCAATACCCCACTACATGAATGACTGATCCACTAAAATAGGCTATAGGGGTAGCGAAGCTAAACGTTCTTTTCCAACAAAGAAAGCACATTTCCTACACTTTCTGATCCATTCAAAGTAGTCCTTTAATATGCTGGGCCAAATAATAATAACCACCTTTCATAATTTTTAAGGCTGTAGTATGTGCTGAAAAAGTGACCTCCTATAGGTCCTTCATGAAATTTGGATAACAATTGCTGAATTCTATCATAATCAACACATTGCAACAAAATTTTGTTTATATCACTTTTGAATAACACACCATCAATGAAAACATAAGGTACAACTTGTAACTTGAAATACATTCATTTGTTCTTGTCCATACCTTTCATATAAGTGCCTTGTTGTAGATAGCTAAATGAATCAGTCATCCATCTTGACTCTTGAACTTCTTGAATAAGCTCAGGTTACTGATTTTCTGGTTGCACCAATCTATCTGACTACTGATTCGTAACTTCAACACGTTGTTCTAGATCTTCTGATTCTCAGTAGCCTACTATTTTTCCACATCAACAATTAGATGCTCACACAAACCTTTTCCTTGAACTATTTTTATGACACGGATATCAACATCATATTCCATAACTTTTGTAATCCAACTTGCTCTCTTCTCATTTAGCTCTTTGTTCAGCAAGAACGTTGTCACACTTAGATGAAAAACTAAAACATGTATCTTGTTATTGGAAAGCATGTACTTAAAATTTTTCAATCCTCTAACTACTGAAAGTACCTATTTTTCAAGAAAGGTGTACCTTGTCTCGTAGTCATGCAAAAATTTTCCAAAGAAAGCAATTGGTTGCTCAGTGTTTACATCATTAACATGAGTTAAAATAGCTGAAATAGTCTCAGCTCCTGCAAGTGCATACATTGTAAAATATTTATCAAAATTTGGATTTGCAAGAGTAGGAGCTTGTGAAATGGCTAAATTTATGGCCTCAAATCCTTTTTTCCCTTCGCTGGTCCAAGAGAAAGTTTTATCCCTTTTTAACATAACTATTAAAGGCTTGACAAGTGTTGCAAAGTCTAGAACAAATATTCTAATAAATTTGATCTTTCCAAGGAAACTCTGCAGTGATTTTTATGATGAGGTAAGGATAACTGTGAAATAGATTCGATTATGAAAGGATCAATAGCTAAACCTTGTTTAGAGACAATATGACCCAATAATTTACCTTGATGTACTAAAAACATGGACTTTTTGGGTTTTAAGGATATTCTGAACTGTCTACAAAGATGAAAAGTCTTCCTTAAATGCATTATATGTTCATTAGAATTCTTTGAAAAAATGGTGACATCATCTAAGTAAACAAATGTGCATTTATTTAATAAACTGTGAAAAGCCACGTCCATTACACGTTGAAACATTATATCGACATTTTAAAGACCGAAAGGAATTCTTTTATAAGCATAAGTGCCCCATTTGGTGGTAAAGGTTGTTTTGTATCTCTCTTCCTCATGCACAAGGATCTCATTATATCCATTGTAGCCATCTAAAAGAGATAATATGTCTGAACCAAAAATAGTTCTCAAAAGCTGATCCATATTTGGTAGAGGATAATGGTATTTTAATGAAGCTTTATTAAGGTCTCTGAAATCCACACATAGCCTAATTTCTCCATTCTTTTTCCGAACAGGAACATGATTAACTACCCAACTTGAATGCTTAATTGGAAAAATAATACCTGATTCGATTAACTTAGATAACTCTTTTCTCATCAATGGCTCAATTTTTGGATTTACAGGCTTTGCTTCGCCTAAATAGCTTGGATATTGGCTGTAACTCTATTGTATGCTGAGCTAAAATTGGATCAAACCCTCTCAGATCTTAGTACTTCCAGGAAAAACATCTCTGAATTTTGTACATAATTTGATAAATGATTGGTGTTCAACTAAAGAACATGCCTTTCCAATAAGTAGCTTTTTTTTCATCCACCAAGATTTCTTCATAGTTATCTGCGTGAGTTGAAATCTTGCCTTTATCCTTTCTTAACTGATCATTAGAACCAAAAATGTCTTGTAGAGTGACCAATCCTTGAGGCAACTTGTTTTTTTAACTGAACAATCTGGTCACCATAGAAGTGCTGCAAGTTTTCCTAATTTATTGGAGAAAATTCATCTTCTTGTTGTAAGAATTTGCAAATCTGTTTATCGTCTTTGAAAACCAATGAATTATCATCTTCAAAAATCTACAAATTTGTATGGTCCAGTCAGTGGTTGAGGCTCTACGAGCAACATCCAAAATACAGAAAAATAAAGAGAGTCCTCAAAACATAACATATAACAAGAAAAAATAGATTCAACTCAAACACAGACACAACACGCATGCAGACTCTAAAACCTTGAAACAAAATCAACAACAAAACCCAAAACATAGAAACAACGAAAGAGCATAAAAAAATTGAGAGGAGGAGAAAGAAATGATGTAAAACATGTTGAGAGTACAGGTTATATGGTATAATATTCCAACGGCTCTGTTTCCAAAGGAGATGTGTCTTCTTCCCTGGAACTCTCTTCTCCAAGACTGTAATGGTCCTATGCTTTTACTCCTCACAATTCGAGCAATTTATACGTAGAATCTTGAGATGGTACATGCTTTTATTATCATATTTTGTTTAAACATAATTAAAATCTACTTAGTTTCTTAATAACAAGATAGTAATAAATACGGCCCGCCCCCCACAATAAGATAGTAATAAATAAGGGCCCACCCCACCACATCCACAAAACAAAGAAATTATGTCTTCAAAATCACGAGACCCATACCAATACGTTTGAGTATACGAGGCTATGCCCAAATCTCTCCATAGGGCATGGCGTTAGGGTGCTATCAACCTTGAACTAATGCGAACAAATAGTTACCATATTACATATAGAAACCACATAAGACACATACATATAGTATTAACTTGACTAGGATGATAGGCCTTTTCCATCCTATGTTCTCTTAAGGTATGGTCTTGATGAAAGGTTACAAATATCATATGTATTAAGCTCTACGGTTTTTGGTTGTGATATTATTTTGCTTGGGAATATTTGATTTTTTTAATATCTCTAAGGATTTTGTTTGTATTTTCATTTTCGATTGGCCTTAGCCTCCATTTCTATCAATTTTTGCTGATCACAATATTTTGTATCCTTGTAATATTTTGAGTGTCATTTTTGTGTGACCATTGTATTTACGAAAATTGTGTACATGTTCTTATTTACCTGATAGTTTTTTTCTTCAATAATGTAAGAATGAAATCTACACCTAAAAACGTAATAGGTAATGAAGGGCCATTACCTAAATGTATAAGTAATTAAGAGACATGGATTTTATGGTCACTGATTGTAACATGTAGTGAAAATGCATTCTATAAATCAGTATTGATGAAAAAAACTAAATAAAACTTGTCAAAAATTAGTTTGAGCTTGTCTAAAGGATTTTTTTCAAAAGGGTAGATGTTCAAGAGTGGTGGTACAAATATTTTTAAAAATAATGGTCACATTGTTTCTTAGAAGAAATTAATGTGTATTTTCCCAAGGTCAAGGAGACTACAAGTACCCTCAACACCCAAGAACTTTCTTTGGGTTCTTTGGGTGGAAGGGATAAATTGTAGAAGATTCATCAAAAGATTATGATAGCATGGTAAAACCTCCATTGTTGAATAGTACTTTTATTTGGAATGAGGTAGTCATTAGGGCATTCAAGTGTTAAGGACAACACCCAATTTTGATGCTGCAATTTTTTCCAAAAGCTTCATTGTAAGATCTAACATGTAGATGTGGTTTCTGTACAGTTTGACAAGATTATTGAATTTAAGTCACCTAATAGAAGGTAGGAAATTGTTGAAGCCCATTCATTTGAAATAAATGTTGGTTGTTTTCATCTGGTCAAACAATAGAGATAAGAATTGTTGGCTACTTTTCATTAAACAATGGACACCTTCTCTAATGGGAAGATATTATAAGGGTAACAAAGATAATAACAAAGTACTTTTTGAGATCGAAGGTTAACATCTAACGAGAAACTAAAATGGGTCTTGTAGATGTTGGATGTCTTTCACGTCAATTACAAGAAATGATACAAAATGTAGTTCCAGATTGTACTTAAAGACATACGAGGCCATAGAGGCAGTATAGTGTGCATATCAATATTGAAGGAAGAACACAAATCAGAAAGAGTGTTACTTTAATTTCATATCAAAACAAATATAGGAAATGTATTCTTAAAACCAAAGATAACATGCTTAAAGAATGCATAACATGCCTTGGTTCCTCCATATACATCTCCCAACATGGCCTTAAAAACAAATGAGGTCCACTCCGCAACCTCTTCCAAAATTTATGGAACAAAAAGATGTAAATCAACTAGAAAAAGTCTGTTTTGAAGTGGATACCATCTGTGACATTGAAATTCTTAATGGATCCTACTCCACCACTTTCTTCGATAATGGAAGCACTAGAGTAGATGTTAAGCAAGGCCTTGGGAAGAAAATGTGTGATGTCCTTAGCAAGGGTCATCCAAAGCATTTTGGGTGCAACAGAGGCTATCACCTCTACACTTTTAGCTCCTATAACCATGCAAAATGGATGAAAATTTGTTGTTCCAGAGCTTGGGAGTTATGATGATTATTTGATATATTCTTTTTAACATAACTCTTACCATGCATAGATTGAGAATATCGGGTTTGGGGTTGTTGGATATTTGTAATAAGGAAAATCTATGGATGTTGTTGTTCTGTTATAGGGGATTTTTGTTGTGCATGGATTTTGTGTGACTTTGTTGGCAAGTTATTGCTTTGTGAAAATTTAATGGGTGACTCGTGACAATTCATGTGAAGTGGGAGGTACATGCAAACATAATAATGATTTCTATGGATAATGATAATCAATTGTGAAACTCAAGATGTTCAAGGGAGAAAGTAATAAATCTCATATGTATAGGAATTCATATGTAGATTGTCATCTAACATCTCTTTTTTGTTTAAGGGTGCCAGGGATGAGATTTGACGTGCAAATTTTAAGTAATAAAATTCATGTTCTTTCAATTTAAGTTATTTGAAGATATCATAACAAAATCTGCTTTATTAAGTTTTATAATCCCATAACATATAATTAAAAGAAGACACATTTAACAATTTCCCTTATGATACAAGAGCCCACCAAATTCATATAATACAAGAGAATTTTACCCTAGTTTCTTGATGGTCCTGGGTCAAGCATTTTGCTTTCCATTATAAAATCCCAGAGATGACTCTTGGCATTACATATCGGTGGGTATTGGCCATCATAGATGGTTACATGGGGTTATCTTCTTGCTTTGTATGAGTCGTCATGCACAACTTTAGCTGACAATATACATAATTATGTGATCTTGTGGCTTCTTGTAATTGATAAGGATGATAAGTTTCTTGCTATGGCTTGGGAAAATTTTAGTGGCGAATATTCATTTATTCGCAAATATTCCTATTTTTAATTTGAAATTGGAGAATTTTTAGCGTTGGTCCTTGGACCAGTTTACCAATAATTTCTAGGTACAAGTTAATTTTAGTGGTTATACCGCCATTCCCAAAAAATAGAAATTCATAATATTCGCATGGATATAGTCAGTCGTAACATATTTTTATGCTGTCGAGCAACAACATATAAGTATGTTGTCATCCAGTAGCATAAAAAAATGTTATCGACTAGTAGCATATTTGTGCTATCGTCCGATCGTATACCTATATGTTGTCGTTCGGTAGCATAAAATATACTACCCGATTGGTAGCATATAAAAAAGCTAAAATATCCCTAATGGGATGCCACTAAAAATAATGGAGAAAATATTGAAAACTTGTAGCTACATAAAATACTGATTTTACCAGATTTTTATAGTAAGGACAACAAACTAAATAGAATCAATATCTCCCAAGATATCCACTCGAATCACATAAAAACTTAAAGAGAGCTTGACATTATTATAAAGGACATGATAAAACTATTTTTGGGAATTTTATAGAGATTAAACTGCTGCCAGAAAAAGTACAAAATGCCTTAGGCGGTTGTAAAACTTCATAGGTTCGTGTCCCTCTAATACAAGAGCAAAAATAAGGGTCTTTGGAAATAACAGTAATAGATACATGCAATAACGTTTCCACCTTCGGATCTAAAACAACCGACTGAAAAAACCTCAAATAAAGGTAGCAGGTCGCCACGCTTGGTGAAGGGGTCGAAAATGATGGACGCGCCTTCAGCGTGCTGCCACGCCCAGCCCAAAAGGCTACCATGAATTTGATTGGGCCACTCTGCTTGTCTTCCCCAATGCTCCCAATACCCGTGAAATCCTTCATGAGATGCCTCCAACGAAATATCCCACTCTGCCCACATGGCTGTCTCGGATCTGATCTACTGCCAGGATTCGGATCTTGAGCCCACTAATTATCCTCTCCCAATGCCACCAAATATATGCAGAACCTTTCTCTGTGACCTCTGATATTTTCTCTACCACACAACCTTGAAAACGAATATGGAATGACAGACTAGGGTAGATCTCTCACTACCGAAGAATGCCCTGCTAGCTAGGGACGGGTCTCTCACCACCAAAGCTAGGGTCCCTGTGGGATTTGAATCCATAAGCTATAGATGCATGACATCAGCTTCTACACATGAAGGGGTCAATAAAATGTAAGTCCAAAAAGTTCCTTTTCTTCCTCCCCCAGCTTCTTATATATATTACCTTGGCAAACGAGCCCCATAACCCTTAGCGCATTTAATTCCATGGAGGGGCCAAAAAAATAGAGTAACTAAAGTTACTTTTTTCCTTTTTGAGCCACCATGTCCAAAAGTGACCCTTAACACAAAATTAGATCATTGGAACCACGTGGACCCTTCCCATTAGCTCTCAGCATCCACAGCCCTTGGATCTGACCATGACTTGGAATCGATTTGTCCCTCAGGATTTTGGGGTAGAAAAAGGGGACATTCCAGAAAAAGGGGACATTAAACCTATGGCCCCTTCTTAGTAGCCCCCAGCTGTCCCCCGCCCTTTGGATATGACCATGGCTTGGACTCACTTGACCCTTAGGCCTTTGGCACAGGAAAAGGGGACATTACAGTCCTCCCTTCCCGAGAAATGCTTGACCCCAAGCATTACCCTATCCAAATTGCGTAGTAGCTGAATACTGTGCCGTAAGTTACTCTACCTCACCCTACCATCCACCAAGGATTCATGTAATCCGAGGTAGCCATGAAACCATGAAATAGAATGATTCCCAAACCGTCTCTCCATGGGTGCCCACACCAACATTCCAATCGGTCAAATCCTAATGCAAGGTTTTCATCACGGGAACACTCACAGCCTCTCCAACCAACTCGGGGTATGAAAATCCACTCTAAATCCTGTAGAATCCCCCGTATCAGCCTGTGAAACTACCTGTTTACACACAAATGGTGCTAACTCTCCTACCTGACTTGCACTCATGTGAGATTTAGGCTCCTCATACTAGTATCTCAATGTGTCCCGTGGAGGAAAAGTCCCAAGACCCCAGCAGATAGCCAATCGGTGATATCAGCTCCATATAGTCCACCTCCTACGCCGAATGTGAACCTATTGAATAACCATGGGTCACTTTCATCTCTTCATTGATTAACACGTGGGTGAGGTGCTCCCCTAGGCATAGAAGTAGCAAAAAGCATAGGAGTGTTGTCCCATGTTGATTCAAAAAAACATGGTCCCGTAAGCTCAGACTGGTCATAATGATAAACCATATATGCCTATATAAATTTGAGAAGATCCTCCCTTAACCTTTGCCATATGAACCTCTCAGACATGAGCCTGTAGGTCTCAACGAAGCTCAAGCGCCCAGTCACAAAGAACAATGCACATGTTGCAATATCTCCATCCTACCCGATGAATCTGACACAAGGTTCCTTCTTCCTCGAGAGAAGATCATTTCATCCTGCAATCTGTAGTTGTCATCCTGTATGTGACCATCCAGAACCTCACAAGAGTGTTAATTCTTGGAGTACTCAACAAGAAAATGAGATCTCCAGTCTACCAAAACTTCAGATGACCAACATAATGATAAATTCGGATGATCTGAACATGTAGTCCCAATCTCTGTAACTGTCTCGTGTGCAACATTATTGGTCACACCCACATCCATCATTCTCCACATCGATCCGCAATAATTAAACTCCTCACCAAGCCGAAATGTCCTCTCCATCCCCTTAGTTGTAACCACCCTAGGTGCTCCTATAGGTAATCCCCTCAAAATCACATTCCTGCCCTCGAATTTAAACTTTAGCTCCATCATCTGAAAGTTAGTCCGAAACTCACCAAGGGAGTGAAGCCACTACACTCTCAACACCATGTTGGTCTCTCCCATACCAATGACGTGGATATCATCGGTAACTGTATAGTTACCCATCATGATGCTCACTTGGGGAACCTACCGTGTGCCCCTCATAGACTCTCGATTGGCTATAACCCCGTTAAGGCCCTCAAAATCCTCTATTTGTAATCCTCGCCTCTCAACCAATGAGGCATCAATACAGTTATCGGTTGCCCCACTCTTAATGAGTACCCTAGCTTACTGACCCTGCATAACTCCTCTAATCCTAAATGCCTTGTACATTAGAGTACTAGACAATGTGGCTATAATTTCCCAAGGAAAAGCCTCCTCCTCCTACCCCACATTAGCACTATCCAACGCAACCCCATCTCCATCATCCATCTCATGAGTCTCTAACTCCTCACCTCTATCACCCTTGCTCTCTTCTAATACCTCAATGAATTGGGCCTTCCCTCTACCTCTGTAATCATGTCCTTGAATCCAAGGTGTGTGGCAATCAAAATATAGTTTCTTTCGCCTCAACTCATCTCTATCCTCTACTGAAGTTCGTATGTTCTAGATGGAGGTTCCTTTTGCTGCACGCGAGGTGGAACCCTCAACTTTGGATGGGATAACTCCAAGTCTTGAGCTCTCCTAATAGCTGCGAGAAAAGAAGAAGGTTCAAATTCCTTCACAAACCCAGTGAAAGCACCTGTCAAACCTGCTGCGAATAGTGAGATCAACCTCATTTCCATGACATCAGGTACCATGACTGGTAATCTCTAAAAATTTATGATATATTAATCCAAGGGACCGGTTTGTCTCAAATGATTCCACTCCCTTAATTACCCGGGTGGTCCCTTATATCAACTCTACTCACCAGCCTCTCGCAAAACTCTGCATGAGTCGTAATGTGTATGTGTCCCTGTGTAATCAGCCCATGATGCCACCAATCATGAGCATCTCCCTCAAGATGCGATCCTGCAAACTTAATTGCATCTTCCTCGTGCATAGGTTTCAAGTCGGAGTATGTCTTCAACTTTTGGACCCAATATGGTGCAATACACTTCTTAGAACCATCGAAGTGTGGAATGGAGATCTATCCCAATCTCCTCTGTAACTCTGGTACCTGTTTCTGATGATCTCTCGTGGGTCGACTACCAATCTTCATTTTGCAATATTCTTGGAATGGCATGTTGTTACGAAATCCCTCACCCCAGATCTGGTTCCTCTCTCAAAAAGACTCCTCACCCAAAATATCTACAAGCTATTGTACCTGTGAAACTTTTGGATCCTTCAAGAAAGAAGGTTCGTGAAGCCCTAAAGGCCTGGCAGAAGAATGGAGAGGCCGCTTCCATGAATGTCCATTTCTACCTCTTTGACCATGTTGTCCCATATTGCTATTTTCTCCTCTCATTATGACTACTGTTATACATAGTCTAGCAGGCTGAAGATAATTAAAGAATATTCTCTTACCCTTCTTAGCAATCATACAACCAACTCTAGTACCTTGAGAGCTGCTCTCCCTTCTTGTGCCCAAGTCTCCAATGAAGCAATCATGCTTTCCAACACTTGTAATGCCAAAAGACACATTCAAATTCATTCTTTTTCTTATGAAATCAGTCACAAAATTTTCAAAAATAGAATCAAAAGTTTTGGATAATGGCCAAATATTGCCAGGATCCCATAGCTTGTAATGCCCATTATCCCTTGTATTAGTTAAGTGAGCTAAAACTTGCCACCATATATCATCCACAAGATGCTCATATACACATAGTTGGAGCATCGGTCCAACAAACTCCATGATGAAGACTTCATCATCTACCATACCATGCATCTCATGATGGAAATAAATTGGAATAGGCAACAATAAATAAGACACCTTAGTGTGCTCTTCATACCTTTCAAGGCCAACAATGTCCTCCATGTGTTCAAGATAGACATATGTTGAGCTGCCCCCAACATTGTTGCCTAAGTGCCTGTTGAAAGTATCTAAAATTTGTTCAACAGTTGTTGGTTTGGAAATTACAATAGGAAGCAATTGTACACAAGTGTCCATGTGAGGCTCCTCCTCATGTACTAGCTACTCCATAGAGTCTTCTTTCATGGGTGTAGACTTCCTTACATAAATTTCCCCCATCGTTTCCTTGAACTCTTGTATGTGTTGTCTTGTTTGAGTCACTATCAACCTAGCAGCTCTAGCTCTGTTATTCCCTTCCTCACACCTTTTAAGAGTTTCCATTACATCCTCCTTGCTTGCATAAACAAGTTTCTTCTCCTGAGCTGGAATAATTTCTCTAATAAGAAAAGTTTCACTAATGCAATTATTTTGCTCAACAGAAATCATACCCTTTGGTTTAGAAGCTTCTTCTACAAATGAGTTCTTTTGTGATTCAGGTACACTTGGCATATGATGACCTTGTTTGGGCTTGCTACCAATATTCATCATGTAATAATCTGGAAATGCCATATTATCTCTTGAAACCCTTACTCAAAGATTGGTATTTCCTCCAACAAGAATCCTCATCTATCACCTCTATTGGCTGCCCTTTATCACTATTCTCACCATGTCCCTTATTGTCCTTAGGTTTGCTTTGATTCACATTTTGAGTGAGCTAACTCAAATAAAGGTTAGTGGCTTCCTGCCGTTTCACCATGTTGGTGAACATTTCCTTCATAAAACCCCCTTTTAGATATTTCCAAATTGCCATATTTAACCAACACAGGATGGAGGAACAACAACTCTTATACCACTGAAATATTCCTAATGGGATACCACTAAAAAAATGCAGAAAATATTGAAAACTTGCAGCCACATAAAATACTTATTTTACCAGATTTTTATAGTAAGAACAATAAACTAAATAGAATCAATATCTCCTAAGATATCCACTCGAATCACATGAAAACTTAAAGAGAGCTTGACATTATTATAAAGGACATAATAAAATTATTTTTGGGAATTTTACAGAGATTAAACTACTGCTAGAAAAAGTACAGAATGCCCTAGGTGGCTGTAAAACTTCAGAGGTTCATGTCCCTCTAATACAAGAGAAAAATAAGGGTCTTTGGAAATAACAGTAATAGATATAGGAAATAACATTTCCACCTTTGGATCTGAAACGACCGACTGGAAAAACCCCAAATAAAGGCTGCAGGTCGCCACGCTTGGTGAAGGGGTCGAGAAAATGATGGACGCACCTTCAACGATGTTGCCACGCCCAGCCCAAAAGGTTGTCATGAATCTGATCGGGCCCCTCTACTTGTCTTCCCCAACGCCCCCAATACCCGCGAAATCCTTCATGAGATGCCTCAAACAAACTGTCCCGCTCTGCCCAGATGGCTACCATGGATCTAATTTGTTTCCAGGATTCAGATTTGGAGCCCACTATTATCCTCTCCCAATGCCACCAAATATCTATGAGAATTGTTATCTCTCAAAAGTGCACCCTGTAGAGAGATGGTTGCAGGTTTTCTAAGCTTACACAAATGATCTCTCTCCCTTTCGTAGATACAGTGGAAATACCTCAGGTCTGTGGGTATACCTATTTTGAGGTGAGTCTCCGGTATCAAGGCCGGCTCCTTATTGGTGTATCCTGAACTGATTTCTGGGAGTTTGAGAGTAAAAGATGACTATAAAAATGATTAAAACTAAGGTGATACACCCAATTTGTATGAGGTCTTTGACTGAGTATATGCACAACTGATTTGGGAAGGATTCTTTATGCATGAACCAATAGTTTTTCTACAGAACATCTAAGGGAAAAACACTTGATTGTACTGAGGGAGAATCACAACAGTACTAATAAGTTAACATGCACATTAAAATTAAGCAGAAAGACTGAATTTGCAGCAAGGGTAAGGTGATTGATCAGGGAATTTGCATTCACAAGATTAATATAGACATACACAAGAGTGAAAATAACTTGGAAAGGTAGAGAATACTTCACACTCAGAGGAAAAAATTGACAAAATTTGCTTCAGTACTCCTATATCCAAAAGTCCTCTAGTCCTCTTTGTGCTTTGTAAAGGCACACAATATATAGCAAACATAAAATTCACCCTCTTCCTAAAAATAGACCAAGGCTTGTACTCACCCATGCATCTTATTTTATCCTTTATTTAATAATAGATAAAGGGAAAAATAGAGCATGCAATTACAAATAGGCATTATTAGCCTTACTTACATTACAGTGAAACTGAAGTTGACTATTATATTTTTAAGAAAAGGAGGGTGAATAATTTGCTAAAAATAAGGTTGCTTTAAGAAAGCCTTTTCCAAAAAGCCTCTTTCTATGAACATGCAACTCTGTCTTCTTCTCTATTTTGTCCTGTTGTGAAGGAATGCAAAAATACAACTCCTAATATGTGAGAAAATAATTACAATACTTGTAATATTTGCAAAAATAATTCCTCCTGTGGGGACCACCTGCTATGTGCACATGTTCTGATATTGACATCTCCTTTTGAAAAATGGTCACATGAGTGACACTCTACAAATCAACCTAGCTCTTTGAAGTGGGGACCACCAGTGGTTGAACTTTTGTATTCATTTGATTTGGCCACTTTTGTGGATTTAGCATATACTATGTTTTCTAATCATGAGGGGCAACACCCCACCATGTTGGAATATTATAATATTCACCTTTTTGGTGATCATGATATATGATTTGGTCGCCCCTTTAAAATTATTTGAAATATGCACTTGGGTTAGACTTGAAAGTCGTTTGCAATGATTAATTTGGTGGATACGTGGCTATTTCCTTCCACGGTGACTCACCCCTCGGTGACTTGGGTGGCGGCATCAACTCTGGTCAGGTTAATTATAACCCTGGTGGTTTATTTAAATTTTCGTGCCTTGTTCTTTGTCATTGATCTTTGTACCCTGTCTGATCACATACCGTTGATTTATGACCTGTGATTAGGGCTTTGGATGGCATTTATTGTGGGTGGTGGCATCCTAACTGTGGTTAACATTGATTGTTGTGATGATCCGAGGATGTTGATCTTTGTACCCTATCTTTTGCGATCGTTGATCTTGACTGTGGTTGAGTTTGAGTTAACCCATTTCTTGGGTTCAGGCAGTAAAGGGAACTTGACCCTAAAGCACATTCATTTGAATTTTTGGCCGTATGGGTGAAGCCCTGAAAATTTTCTTTCCGACGCCATTATTTTGTTTTGGTTCGAGCTCGAATTTCGTTGTATTTTAGAACTCCTTCTCTGCAAAATATTCTCTATCATTTCGATTTCCTAGTTTCTGTGTAGTGGTTGAAGTGTGGGCCATCATTATTATTTATTTAAGCTCGGCTCTGTTCTTTTATCCTCTGTACCATTCATGCCTCTATATATTGTTGAAAGATGAGTTTTCATTTCTTGGCCACCATAGTCGTTTATACGTAATCTCTCTTGCATGCGTAAACTTTTGTTTTCTTTTCTTCTTTAAATGTATCACTGAACTTTTGGAAATATTTGTGGGTTCTGATGATTTGTTTCTCTTGATTGACTTCTGAGTTTGAAACCTCACATGGGCCTGTAGACCTCTCACTTCATGACCTCTCACTTCATCATCTGATTGCTCAAAAGTTCTGACCATTTGATTGTCTATGGTGAGTTTGTTCTTCGGCCCAATCTGCATCATGAATTATAGATCTGTATTTTCTGA
The DNA here is from genome assembly GCA_018340775.1 of Taxus wallichiana var. yunnanensis. Classification (NCBI taxonomy): domain Eukaryota; kingdom Viridiplantae; phylum Streptophyta; class Pinopsida; order Cupressales; family Taxaceae; genus Taxus; species Taxus wallichiana. The sequence continues at coordinate 432,592,340 of CM031242.1, read as the reverse complement.
GTTCTGGGTATCTGTCATTCTCGGCCATTGCTGAAATGAACTTTGAAAAGACTATGTGATCATGTGTTTGCTTTGTTATGAAACTCTAATTTACTTTGTACCTTCCTTTATTTTACTGTGGTGAACATAGGTTATTTTCTTCTTTCTGGATATTCGTATTTCACCTCTTCTCTGTATGAGTTCTTTGTGCTAGGACAACTGTTATCCCACCATTTGTTGAGAATATTATAGAAGATGGTTATGAATTTCTGTAAATACAAGTTCTATACATTACTTCAAGTCCATTCTAAAATCTTTGGCTCAATTCTGTATTCTGGAGAATCCATTTGTTACAATTCATTGTCTCAGGATCAACTTGATTTTCTTGAAATTTTGTAGCACCTTTTGAGAATACTTGTGTTAAAATTTCAACACTTTGTCATCACTTGAACATTGAAATTATCCATGAGATGAGTGTTTGAAATGCCATTGTTTTCTAAAAATCACATCTATTAAATGCTTGACTGTAACAATATTCTTGACTTTTCTAAAAATAATGTATATTGTTTTCTGAACCTATGCATAACATATTATTTTTGGAACTTTGTTTACAACTCCTGCATGTTGGACAATTCAAGTCTTGTAAAAATGTAGTTCCATCTTCTTTTGTACTTCAATGTTGTACTTGAGCTTCACCTGTAGCTGTATATCTATATTTGATCAATCCCTTGCATAGATAGTTGTACTTCTTTGATATGGCAGCATCTCTGTATTCATTCTGAATGACTTCTACTTCTGTAACTGCAAATCATTTGTATCTCAGCATTGTATAATAATCTGATGGACAACTTATTTCTTCTAATTTGAAATTTATCCTTTCTCGTAGCAACTAGCTTTGAAATTCTGAAATTATATATGTTCCCGTAGCAACTAAAAATTACCCATACCAACTAGCTTTGCAGTGTAGCAACTTTTTCTGTAGCAATTAGCTTTGCACATGTAGCAACTAGCTTCAACTAGCTTCAGCAAAGAATTTAAAATTTAAAGTGTTGATTTTACATGGTAAGCCCTGTCAAAAATTTTCCAGAATCTTGTCTTCATTCCTTTCAACTGTGACCTTCTCTTTTAGACAAACATCAGCTTTCAAGTTCTTTTTTTTCATCTACAAACTAAAACATGTTCTTCTATTGATAGTATCTCTTCTACACTGTAACTTTCTTCCATTTCATAACAGTTATTGGAACTTTGAGTTACATTCTTCCTTTTATTTCATGCACCTATGACTTGTCTATCTTCCTCTTTGGCTGCAACTTGTATCTACACACTTAAGAAAAAAATTAGAAAAAAATTAGGCTTTTTGGCCTCGCTCATGTCCATGTTTTCTTCTTTCTTTTCTCTTTCTTCTTTCTGAGTGAATAAAGCATGCATGTAGTTTTCTCTTCAAGTAGAATACATCTTTTGTTAGGAGAAGATTCATATGCATGAAGTAGGATAGTGTAGGAATATGAATTGATCCTTGAGCTCGTAACTGATAGTTAATTCTTTTCTTCTTTTTAGGTACAATGGCTTCTACCATAGAGATGAAGATGCTTCAATCAAAGAACAAAACCTCAAGGCAATGATGGGTTCACTCATACTCCTTTGCTTTCTCTTTCATGCATGTGTACCTTTCTTTTCGTAGTTGTACTTTTTTCGATTACATCCCACGGCTTGTGTAGAAAACATTTGACTCTCCTTGTGAATAAAACATTGAATTTTGAAAATGAGTTATGTATTTCCTTGTGCATTCTAGTTTTTCTATGGATTGTATAATGAACTCGAACAACTCAGTAACATAATTGAATGCCTTAATTATGAAGGAAAGAACATTGATGAGAACTTGTAACATTTAGTAATGAACTCTGACTTTCTGTAATCTGCATTTCATTTGCTGCTTCAAAACTCAACACTTCACCTAATTTGTAATATGTCGTCTTCATCAAGACAACATAGTTGTCCTTCGGGCTTTGTGTCCTTTTGCTGAAGATGACATGAAATTGTAGACTATGTGATCTGATTCTGTTTTGAGACAACACACATAACTAGCAGATTTCACTTAATCATTAAACTAATTCAGCAATAGCTAATAACATTGAAACTTCCTTTAGCTTAGGTATACTTCACCTAAAACTTTTCAACGTAACGATGAAGTTTCGAGTTGCCCATTTTTGCACAAGTGCAAAAATTGTCAACAAGAACCTTTCTCTATGACCTCTGATATTGTCTCTACCACACAACCTTGAAAACAGATTCAGAATGACAAACTAGGGTATATCTCTCACTACCGAAGAATGCCCTGCTAGCTAGGGACGAATCTCTCACCACCAAAGATAGGGTCCCTGTGGGATTTGACTCCACAAGCTGTAGATGCGCGACAACAACTGCTACACGTGAAGGGGTCAATAAAATGTATGTCCAAAAGTTCCTTTTCTTCCTCCCCAACTCCTTATATATATTACCTTGGCAAACGAGCCCCATAACCCTAGGCACATTTCATTCCATGGAGGGGCCAAATAAAATAGAGTAACTAAAGTTACTTTTCTCCTTTTTGAGTCGTCATGTCCAAAAGTGACCCTCAACGCAAAATTAGATCATTGGAACCACGTGACCCCTTCCCATTAGCTCTTAACGTCCACAGCCATTGGGTCTGAGCATGACTTGGAATCGATTTGTCCTTAGGCTTTTGGGGTAGCAAAAGGGGACATTACAGAAAAAGGGGAGATTACACCTGTGGCCTCTTCTCAGTAGCCCCCAACATCCCCCGCCCCTTGGATATGACCACAACTTGGACTCGCTTGACCCTTAGGCCTTTGGCGCAGGAAAAGGGGACATTACAAAAGCTACCATTTAGTAGTATTTAATTGTGATGTCGTGATGTCTTGGTATTCGCCATCCATATGAAAGGTAATTATCACAAATTTGCCAAATATTTTCTAAGGATTTTTTTAAGGGACCCTTAAAATTTTCCCTAGACGTGTTGGAGTGTGTCAATGTGTATTTGAGAGGAATGAGAAGTGGAGAAGAAATAAAGATTAGATATCTCTCTTGTATTATTATTCATAAGCACATACAAATATATAGGGAAGAGGAATAACAATATTCCCCAAAAACAAAGGAGAGGTTACAAACAGAAAGAGAATAATGGGATACATTTTAAACAAACACTCGTAATAATATATATTTATTTTCTATGTAATCTATGCCAAAATTCCCCCTTATTACATTATTCTTGCAAATGTAACCCCTGAAAAGTTCAAATTTCACTTTTCCAAGAGATTTGGTGAGAATATCAGCTACTTGTGCTTTTGTAGGACAGTACTGAGTTGAATGTGATGGTTCAAGACGTGCTCTCAAATGAAATGACAATCAATCTCAATATGTTTTTTTCATTCATGAAAAACAAGATTCTGCATGAGCTTCAACACACTCTGATTGTCACAATAGAGAATAAGTGACTACTTTTAAGGAATCCCCATTTCATCCAAAATGTGAGTTAACCATATCGATTCACACACAGCTCCTTGTGTGGCACGATATTCTACCTCTGTAGATGAAATAGAAACAACATTCTACTTCTTTCTTATCCATGAGATAGGTCCAGATCCAAGATGAAAAATGTATCATGTTGTTGACTTCTTGTCATCAAAAAATCCAGTGTGGTCCGAATCCATATATCTCTATAAGAAGAATCGATCATTCTTCTTATAATCCACACCATAATCAACTGTTCCTCGGACATACCTCAAAACATGCTTTGGTGTAGTCCAGTGACATTTCTTTGGCTCTGCATGAACTTGGAAAGATAGCTAACAACATAGCATAAATCTGGTCTGGCATATGTCAAGTAGATGAGCCATCCAATAAATTACACGTAAAGAGTAACATCTACTTGAGGTGAGTTCTGGAACCGTGAAAGTTACAAAACTTTTTCCATGGGAGCGGATATAGGTTTACAGTTGGAAATTTTGTACTTTTCTAGGAGTGTCTTAGAGTACTTCATCTGGGAGACAAAAATGTGATGCTTCTTTTACCATATCTCCAAGCCAAGGTAGTAATGTAGTAGCCCCAAATTTGTCATGTCAAATGTTCTTTTGAGATCTTTCTTCACAATATAAACTTGATCTTCTGAACTACTAGTTATCAAAAGATCATCCACATACACAATAAGAATGACATGTTCATTGCCTACCTTCTTTATAAACAAATTTGAATCTGAGGTGCTGTAGTGAACCCATGATGCAAAAGGTGATCATCTATCTTGATATATCATGCCCTTCAAGCTTTCTTCAGTCCATACAGTGATTTGATGAGATGACATACCTTTTTTGGATGTTCTTCATCAACAAATCCTTAAGGTTGGGTCATGTACACTTCTTCTTTCAGATCACCATTTAGGAAAGTACTCTTGACATCCATCTACTGAAGTTTCCATCCTTTCTGTATTGCTAGTGTTTAAACAAATCTGATTGTCTTGATCTATGCAGTGGGTGCAAAGGTTTCTTCATAGTCGATGCCCTCTTTCTGAGCATACCCTTTTGCTACAAATCATGCTTAGTGTTTATTGATGGATCCGTCTTCCTTATAATTTGTTTTGAAAACCCATTTGCAGCCTATGGGTTTCTTTCCTGTAGGTAGATCAAAAAGTTCCCATGTCTGATTTTGTATGAGTGAGTCATATTCTGCATCCATCGCTTCCTTCCATCGAGGTTGACTGAGTGCTTCATGAATGTAGTGCCCGACAAAATAAACAACACTTAAATAAAAAATCATTAAAAATAAAAAAAAAAGTGGGAGGTGTGAATGGTGGGTGAGTGGAGTCTAGGTTTGTGTGAGGGTGGTGGAAGAAATTATTGCATTTAGGTGAGATGGAGATGGCTGGAAGATGGGCTGACAGAGCACGTGCGTAGGTTGTCAGCCATTCAGACTTATCATCATTCCTTGCTTAATAATTTCAAACACTTTAATGTGAATCCAAAGGCTACATCCACGTTGGAAACCCTTGTTAACATTGTAAATGTAGCAGAAATGGATCGTTGTAGTAGATTCCTTGTACCTGTGAGGAAATGACCTCTGCCTACCACTAGTTTTTGGTGTAAGTAGAAGAAGATTGAGGTCATGAGGCACTTCAAATTTTGGTCTCTAACCTGATCAATTCACCCTTTTCAGCTTCCACCCATCCTACACCGAAGGTGGATTTGTCAGATGTTTTGTTGCAAGTGTAATGGCATATATGTATGTAATTGTGGAAGCACGCATTTGGCATTTGAAATGTTCGACTAAATTCCTGAAACTTGGCATCATGGACTGTAATGATTACTGGATAGGCATGAAATGAGTTTATTGAAAAGGATTAGAAATTTCCAAGAAAATGCAATTACAGGTGTAAATCTAAATCCCATGACCTTTCTAGCCTCCTCCCTACTTGTACGCAAATGGGAACTCTGGAACATGGCATGGAAATCCATCAGGAAAATTTTTATTATAGCCACCATGGATGAAGCTCGAGCCAGGTTTTGTCTTCTAGGATGTGCAGGCTTGCTCGAGTCATGGTTGTGGATATTTTAGCATGCAAGCTCAGATCTTGTGATTTTTGAGTGAGATCCATGTCCGGTTTTTTTTTAGCTTTTGTATTGTTCAATCTCATGGTGTTGTTAACTTTGGGTGTTGGGTTCTATTCTCTTGTCCTTGTTGTTGAGTTTGTGGGCCTTGAACGATCTTGTTGTGTGGGATTTCTTTCTGAGCTTGAACCATTGTTTTGTCACCCTGTTTCCATGAGCTTGCTATAGATCTCTATGCGTTTTTATTGGCTCAGTCTCATTTGTAACTCAATCGTTATTGGTTTGATCTCTTTCCTTGAGTTGTGGGTGTCCTCAACGTAGCTCGAGATCATTTTGGTGGTTTCTTATTGGGTATGTGATCTTCCTAACAAGTGCTTCAAGAGATTTGGTTGCATGGAGTTTTCTTGACCATGTAAGATTCTTCTTTGCTTGTATTTGGCAAAAGCTTATAGTTTTAATGGAGGGATTTCTAGTATTGGTGTGAACAAATCTTGTTGCATTGCATCTACAATAATCTTGTATGTGGGTATGTATGGATTTCTTAGTCATGTTGGCTATCCTAAGGGAGCTCCAAACATTATCATCAAACACCATTAAACATGTACTGGCCATTCTAGGTTTATATTCTTGGTTATTGAAGATCACATAAGAATTCGAGGACTACGTTAACTAATTTGAAGGGCTCTATAATCATATTACCAACATACCATTTAAACTTGTGTGGTTTTATTAATGGTTATGTAAAAAGTGGGTTTTTTTGGAAAACACTTTGAGGACTTCAAGCAAAGGCGACATGGTAAAATTGTGGATGCTCATGAATTGTTCGACAAAATTCTTAAGTGAGATGCTTAACTAAATCCCACGGTTTCAACCGGCTTCATTCCTCCAAGCATGGTTCATCTCTCCTTATATTTCATGATTCTCATAATTTAGTTTTTCTTTTGGAACGAAATATAATTTTAAAATCTTAGGATTATCATAAGATTTAATTGTTTTATATTAACTTGTTGCAAAACAATAAAATGTCATATCGTAACTCACGCAATCAAAATAACCATTTTGTAGTAAACCATGAACTTCAACCCTCATTTTGAGGTGATTTAGAAAACTTCCTACCAAACTAGATCACTACAATATTGTTTTATCGACAAGTTGAAGTTGACTTCTGATAAATATGTTGACCATCTCTTGGTTTAAATAGATAAATTGTGACTTCTCGGAGACTTGAAAAGTAACCTTCGTAACTTTAGAAAGGGGAGGTTAAGCTTCCTTTGTGTACCTTGTTATGTGAGGTGTCACTTCAATCTTTAGATCGACCCCAAATGAACATTTGTGACCTTTTTGACGCCCTTATAAGAGCCATGCTACACTGTTTTGCAGCGGTAGGAAGCTGTTAAATCTAAAAAGTTTTGCTTTTGTTTTGAACCACCATTTTAAACCTGGATAGAAAAATTATTATCGGTCTTCACAAACCTCTAGTGTTTTTACTAGACAATAACATATAACCTTAAGTTTAGGGAAAAAACTTTTCTATAGATTTTGGCAAAGCCATTTTTTAGGCCTTGGGTCATAGTTTGACTAGGTTAAACTAGACCAATTAGGACCGGTGGCTTCATAAATCATGTAGCCATTTGAAAATAGTGTTCTAGTTTAAGTTATGATGATGCTAATGAATTCTCCATATATGGTGGAACTCATAAAAAAATATGGTGGCGCATTCACCCATCGAATGTTAGTTTTGGACGTGGTTTTATAAGCCCTCGAGATAACTTTTGATCATTTGCATCTAGGTCAATTACGACCGATGGCCTTAGAAAACTAGCCGCCAATCGTAAATCGTTCACCAGTTCTAAATTCTATCAGTTCCTATGGACTCTTGGTATATAAATGGACACGTAGAAATTTTTAACCATGGTGTGTTTGCTTATCAGAAGATAACGTTTGAAAGTGTTTTCTTCACCTCCAAGCTGTTGGTGCTCAAATTAGTCTCACCCTGTTTGTCATTGAATTTCCTCAGTTTACGACCTCTGTCATGTTTTCTGTCTCCCCATGTTGGTGCTTGAAGACTCTGTCCTCCATTTGGTTGCCACGATCAGTCCCTTCCATTAGTCGAGGATCACTTAAAGGTCCAGAATTTATTTTTCTTTTTCTATCCATCTGAGGGAGTCTGTAAATTGGGCGTAAAACTTGGGTTGCTCCTTTCTTTCCATTTTCTGCAGTCACATATTGGTGTCCCTATTTTTTTTTCCCAAATACCTAAGGAAACATGATTGGATATAGCTCGAAGGATCATGTTTGAACCTTATAATATTTCCAAATTCTCTATCCTTGAAGAAAAATTCATCTCCGGGCTCAAATGGTGGTTTTCCTGCATTTTTACGGTTTGATGGGTGTGTTTTCTCACAAATTTACATCTCTACATCAGTGGAAACGTGGCCCTTGTTGGTGGATGCAGCTCAATGGGCACTCTAAAAACTTTGTGGCTCACCTCAACCCAAAACTTGTCCATGTGGAGGAACGACACTCATTTGAAAATTCACCTTTTGATTTGGCCTTGAGTTATGCCGGGGGACACGTGGAGGATTCCATTGCTTTTCCCGGACTTAGAAAAAATTTTCATGCTTTGTCGGTATAGTTTTTGACGGGCCATGGACACGTGGTGGGCTGATGCTCATTTGAGGATCTACCTCAGGGTCCCACTTTAACAATTGTGAAAGGGGGATATGTGGAGGCTTCCGTCGTCTCCGTTTTGTACTTATTCTTTTCAAAGTAATTTTCTAAAGCTTGGGACACGTGGTGAGCCCACGCTCATTCAGGGTCTCTGCTCTTGGGAACCATCTTGAAGTTGCACCATAAATACACGTGGAGGTTTATGTCGGCCTTCCCTTCCCTTAGACTTTTCAAGCAACTTCCTAAAGGGTCTTGGGACACGTGGAGGGACTACGCATGTTTGGGGACCGACCCTAAGTTTTATTTTGAAGAAGCACCAAGAGGACACTTGGAGGCTTCCACTCACTCTACCTTTTTACTTGGACTTTGTTATCTCTCGAAAGTGCACCCTGTAGAGAGATGGCTGCAGGTTTTCTAATCTTGCAAAATTTGATCTCTCTCTTTCGTAGATACAATGGAAACACCTCAGGTCTGTGGGTATACCTATTTTGAGGTGAGTCTCTAGTATCAAAGCCGGTTCCTTGTTGATGTATCCTAAATTGATTCTAGGGTTTAGGGGTAAAAGATGACTATAAAATAATTATGAGTAAGGTGATACACCAAATTTGTATGAGGGCTTTGACTAAGTATATGCACAATTGATATGTGAAGGATTTTGGTGCACGAACCAACAGTTCTTCTACAAAATATTAAGGGAAAAACACTTGGATGTATTGAGGGATATTATCACAACAATACTGCTAAGATAAACATGCACATTAATATCATGCAGAAACTACTGAATTTTGCAACATAGGGTAAGATGATTGATCAGGGAATTTGCATTCACAAGACTAATAGAAACATACACAAGACTGCAAATAATTGGTAAGGCAAAAATTCTTCACACTCAGAAGGAAAAACTAGAAAAAATTTGCTTCACAACTCTTATATCCAAAAATTCCTCTAGAAGTTCTCCAGAAGTTCCCCCTTGTGCTTTGCAAGGCACACAATATATAGCAAAATTAATTCACCCACCCTTCATAAAAATAGCGTAAGGCTTGTACTCACCCATGCATCTTATTTTTACCCTTTATTTAATAATAGATAAAGGAATAAAAATAGAGCATGCAATTACAAATAGGCATTATTAGCCTTATTACAATTGGTCAACTGAAGTTGACTGATCTATTTTTAAGAAAGCAAGAGTAAATAATTTGCTAATAATAAGCTTTCTTGTTGAGCAAGTCTCTTCTGTGAGCATGTAAATTTGTCTTCTTGTCTGTTCCATCCTCTTGTGAAGCATGCATAATCAACTCCCTGTTTGTGAGAAAATAATTGCAATACTTGCAATATTTTACAGAAATAAATGATCTACTGCAGGGATCACTTATCCATAGGCACATCATAATCATCTCTTATTTTCTGGAAAAATAAGGTAATTAAACCATTCAGAAGTTTTCCTGCATCCAATGTTGACCTCTGGTAATTAAAATAATTAGCTCTAAAAGAGCTAGCAAACTCTGCAAAATCCTTCCCGTGATCACCATTAACGAAGCTCGTATTTTATCACTTTGAAGATGTCCATGCTCGACAAATTTGATCCAAAATGGCCCTACAAAATCATCCTTATTGTTTTCTGATAAAATTTGTGCATTTTGAAATACTCGGCTTGCCATTTTCTCTTGATCCGAGCTATACACGTGTCTGAATTTAATTGCAGCGGAATCGTGGCTCGAAATTATGTCTTTTGCTTCTTTTCCAAAAAAAAAGCTCAAAAACTAAAAAAGCCCCGGTGGTCCGCTCCTCCGATTTTACCCTTTGGCAACGTGGGTGGGTCATGGGAAACTTTGTAAATTTATTCCATTTTGTTTATGTGGGCCCGTGGATGACTTAATAACTTTTCTTCTAATTTTCCCTTTGCGGGCCTCGTGAAAGTTTGATACTTTGACTCCTTTCGCGGACTTTCGGTCCTGTTTGTAATTTGAAACCTTTGTGGAATTTTGGGCCTGAGGGTCTATTTGAAACTTTAACCCCTTTTGCAAAAATCTCAAAACTCAACAAGGACCCGCTGCTCCACCACTTTTTGACTTTTGGATTGTTTTGACTTTTGCCTTGCGGGGTTGCAGGGCTATTTTGAGATTTTAAACTTTTGAAATTTTAAAGTTTAAAACGCAAATAACTCCCGACCTCCATTTTTCTGCTTCTTCGTGATGGTGCCACATGTAATCTATGGATTTTCTTTAACACTTTATAAAATTTGAAAATTATAAGTTGGTCAATCGACCACCATTTCACTTGGACTACTTTTGCATCGATCTTGATGATCAATTTGTGAGTGTTGATCTCTGTACTTGTCGATTTTTTATCGTTGATCTCAAAAGCATGATTAGGGTTTCTGACTTGTATTAAATGCATTTTTTGAAGACTCGAACCATGGTTTGCATTGAAAGTGGAGATCGATCCTCATCCTTTGATCTTTGTCCTTGTTGATTTCTAATCGTTGATGTCTAACCATGGCTGGGTTTTGTTAACTCACCCCTCAAGTTTGCATGGTAAAGGAAAGCTCGACCCTAATGACCATTTCATTTGGATTTTCACTATGTGGGTGAAGCCCTCGCAAACATTTATTGGTGCCATTGTTGTCCTTTGAAACGTGGTTATGTGTTATTCTTTTTTATGGCCGCCATTGTTGTTTTCGAGCTTGGCCATGATCTCACTTCTGCCTTCTTCAGAGCTATATGAGCTTCTAGTTTTTCAAGATCTCTACCTTTTCCTTGGCCACCATTGGAGCTCTATTATGATCATTCTGTTAGAAACTTTGATGGAAGTTATTGTCTTCCTTAGTTCGGCCCTCTGTAACTTTGAACTGTGAATGCTGAAAAGGGTGAGTTTCTTTATCTTCGAACATGAAAACTATTTCATTTTCACTGAGTTCTCTTTCCTACTCTGATTCTTTGCTACCCATGAGTGGGTCTTGTTTATTTTCTCGTGATATGTGCTTTTGAGTTCCATTTGCTTTGGCCATTTTCTATATAACCTTCCAATGTTGTGTTGAAACACCACCCTTTTTTTTTAAAAGAGTTTGAACTTTGGATCTTTTCTGAATGGATGTAGCTTCCATTTACACTTTCTCCTTCAAAACTGAGCAGTGGTATATACAAAGTACTTTGTATTTGATATTCCAATATTGATTTTCTTCACCATAGAGTTCTTCTTCCATTCACTTTTGATTTCTCTGACTGGAACTTGCTCATTTTGGAATGAGGAGAACATATGAGTAATTCTTCTTGGTCAATGATTCAGAGTTATATGCCTCATAAATGATTTTCATTCAATCATCTTTGACGATTTCCACATTGCATTCTAATAATATTTGGTGAAGTTTTCAAATCTGGGGTTGACATCTCAAGCTTGATTCATGACTGAATTCTCAATAATCTACTTTGTCCTTCTCATATCTATTTATTGACCTCATGTGAGTTTTTCAAGGTTGAATGATGTTAATAAAATCTGTAAATGAAATAGTTTCTTGTGCATCTCTTTCTTCAGCTCACTTTTGAAATGCCTATTTGTAACCTGTAGCTGCACTTATACTCTTTGATCCTGAAGTTGATGGTTACTGTGATTGATTATTGGACTGAAAATGCCAACTGCCATAGAAATATACTTATGATATTTATAATTAAGATGCCTTGTACCCTGCAATAGTTTTCTGGGGATTTATAAGCAATTTTCCTTCTATTGTAATATCATTCTCAGGCATAAGCCTTGATTTAGATACTTTTTTCTATTACTTTTACTGCATTTCTTTGATTTCAGCTTGATATAGATATTGTAAAGTTATAAATATCCATTTTACATGGCGAAGCCCTGTCAAAATTTTCCCAGAATTCCTTTTCTTTGACTGAAATCTGGAAAATGTACCTTGTCTACAAGCATATTCTTTGTTCTGTAGTACTGTGATCCTCTTCCATTTGTAGGAAATATCTGAGTTTCAGTTACATTGGTCTTCTTTTTCAGCATGTATATGCTTCTTTCTTCTTGGCTGCAACTCTGTACCTACACACTTAAGAAAATAGTTAGAAAATACTTAGGCTTTTTGGCCTCTCTTGTGTCCATGTTCCTTATTCTCTTTTCTATTTTTACTTTTGAGTGATCTATGCAATCTGATCTTTGAGAAAGATATATCTCTTATTTCTTAGAGATCCATATGCATGAATTAGAATAGTGTAGGAATATGGATTAACCTTGAACTCTTTATTGATAATTTCCTTATTTTTGCTTTTCAGGTACCATGCCTTGAGGATGCGGAGACAAAGATGAAACAAGTTGGAAAGAAGATGATCTGCACAACAAGGAATATACCAAGGCAATGATGGGTTCACTCATACTCCTTTGCTTTCTATTTCATGCATGTGTACCTCTTACTTCAGTAGATGTACCTTACTTTTCAGTCACATCCCACGACTTGTGTGGGAAACATTTGACCTTCCTTGTGAATAAAACATTGAATTCTAAAAATGAGTTGTGTATTTCCTTCTACATTTCAAGCTTTTGAATGGAGTGTATGATGAACTAAACAACTCAGTAACATAATTGAATACCTTAATCATGAAGGAAAGAACATTAATGAGAACCTGTATCATTCAGTAATAAACTCTAATTTCTGGAATCTACACTTATGTTTGTTGTTCCAAAACTCAACACTTCACCTACTCTATAATTCGGTGTCTTCATCAAGACAACACAGTTGTACTTTGGGGCCTTTTTCTTCTTTTTCTGAAGGTATCATGAAATTGCAGACTATGTGATCTATTACGTTTTGTAACAACACACATAGCTGCAGATTTCACTTAATCATTAATTAATTCAGCAATAACTAATAAAATCATAACTTCCTTAGCTTAGGTATACTTCACCCATGACTTTCATCGTAACGACAAAGTTTCGAGTTACCACATTTTTGCACAAGTGCAAAAATTGTCAACAGACTTTTCAACGGCCGAAGGAGACTGTCTCGGACCTTAGACACATGGCGCCTTCCATTGAACCTTCAACTTTTTAACAGACTTTGTTGGACTAAGACACGTGTTGAGCCTGCACTTGTTTGGGGTTTCTACTTTTGGGGACCATCTCAAAATGCGCCATTGAGACACGTGGAGGCTCCTCGTTGGATCCTTTTTCACCGAGACTTTTCAAAGGCCAAAAGGTATTTTTCTTGGGACCAGGGTATGTGGAAGGCTCACACTTGTTTGAGACTTACCTCTGTGCTTCTCCTTTGTAGTTGTGCTAAGGAAACACGTGGATAACTATGATATAAAGTGGAAAAGGGGTAGTATCAACTGTTGCTGTGTATTTCACCTATATTTCCACCACTTTTTCTCCAAGCCTCTTATAGACGAAATACACACAATTTTTCATCGTTCTTTGATGAAATTATTTATCGTCTCTGTCGGTAAGGTGCCATTGAATGGATTCAAACTTAAATTGTGAGTCCAAGGATCGTTGAGGTCAATATTTTGAAGAGAGAATTACTTAGGCACTTGAAAATGGGAATTACCAGAGGAGATGGACGCGGGGCAAAATTACAAAGGAAAAGGAGGGAAAAAGGATGAAATGATGAAAGTGTAGGCGCAAAAGGTGAAAAAGCGTTGCCTCAAGAGCAAAAAGGGATGACTTGTCAAGTCCAACTATGCAGAGGCTCTGAAAAATGATTAAAAAGGGGATTTCTTGCATGACATAATCAAGAATGATTAAAGGGACTCCCAAAATTTGTGGCATGGCATCCTAGTCATTAGTCGAGGGCCCAAGAAACGTGATCACTTCACAATTGGTCAACCTGGCAGATTTTAGATCTAAATTTGTTAAATATTGTTGTCTGAAACAAATTAGTAACAAGCAAAGGTCCCTCGAATGTTCTTCTCTTTTGGGGGGAAAATTGAGTGGGAAAATGTATAAATGCAATGAGAATACTCTTGCAAATGGTCGAAGTTTGAATTCTTGAGAAAAAAATTGAGAAAGCCGTCTTCCCAAGAGACCAAAGCCAAGATTACCTGTTATTTTCTTTTGTGTTAGATTTTCTATCGTGTCAAGTTGGTTGCAGATGTATAGCCATTGAAAAGCACTAAGATTTCTCTGGAAGCTTTCCCTTGTTGATGAATCTAAGCAATTTTGGAATTAATTTGTGTCTAATCTCTAGCAATTTTGTGTCTGCTTTATTTTCAGAATGTCTGCAAATAGTTTCTTTCATTCCTATTACAATCTTACATTGAAATTTTTGTGAAATCACATAGGATCTCATCCCTGTGACAATATAATGGTATTTGCAATTTCATTTCAAGAATATCCTTCATCTTGGATGAGATAAACAAATTTAAAATCAATTCACTGTCATTTGTTGATAAAGATTGTCTGTAAGTCTTTGGGTGTACCTTAGGCATGATTAATAAAAAAATTTAGTGTTTAATTGAGTCTTCCAATTCAAGCCTTCGTGTTGGAGTCTCAAAGATTATGTGAAAACGTGTTGATCTAGGCATCCATTAAAGCACACCTTCTAGTTAAAGGAATGTCTTGACTGTTATGAAGCTTTCTATTGTGAAGTTGGTCATTGTTGTGTAGTCCCTTCAAAGATTGGGTATAATCAACTTTATCCTACTTTATCTCCCACCAAAATCATTTAAAAACCATTGATCCACCCTGAACTACCCCTGTTTGGCCTGTGTATCAACAAAGGAACAAAATCTACTTGCAAAAATATGTAGAACAATTAGGAATTCTTAATGTCTTCAGTAACCTTAGCCTCGTGTTGAAAATATCTCCATCATTTCGAAGTGATAACTCTTAATAGTTAAATCATGGAGCATTGACTGTATTTTCCCAAGGTTCCCTTCATAGAATTTGTGCAAAAGAAGGATATCTCCATCTCCTTCATCAAATAGAGGTTATGTTATCTCTCGAAAGTGCACCCTATACAGAGATGGTTGGGGTATACCTATTTTGAGGTGAGTCTCTGGTATCAAGGCCGGTTCCTTGTTGATGTATCCTAAAATTGATTATGGGGTTTAGGGGTAAAAGATGACTGTAAAATAATCAAAACTAAGGTGATACACCAAATTTGTATGAGGAATTTGACTGAGTATATGCACAATTTATATGTGAAGGATTTTGGGTGCATGAATTGACAGTTCTTCTACAAAATATTAAGGGCAAATACTTGGAGGTATTGAGGGAAAGTATCACACTAATACTTAAGATAAACATGCACATTAATATCATGCAGAAACTATTGAATTTTGCATCATGATAAGATGATCAATTAGGGAATTTGCATTCACAAGACTAATAGAAACATACACAAGATTGCAAATAATTGGGAAGGCAGAAATACTTCACACTTAGAAGGCAAAACTAGAAAAAATGGCTTCAGTACTCCTATATCCAAAAAGTCCCACAGAAGTTCCCCCGTAGTCCTCTTTCTTGTGCTTTGCAAAGGCACACAATATATAGCAAAATAATATTCACCCCCTTCCTAAAAATAGCCTAAGGCTTGTACTCACCCATGCATCCTATTTTTATCCTTTATTTAATAATAGATAAAAGGAATAAAAATAGAGCATGTAATTACAAATAGGCATTATTAGCCTTAATTACAATATAGTCAAACTAAAGTTGATTGTTCTATTTTTAAGAAAGAAGGGTGAATAATTTGCTAAAAATAAGATTGCTTGCTAGGCAAGTCTCTCTCCATGAACATGCAACTTTGTCTTCTTCTTTATTTTGTCCTGTTGTGAAGGCATGCAAAAATACTCCTATCTATTGAGCAAAAATAAATTACATTAATTGCAATACTTTGCAAAATAATTCATCCAAATATCTATCCTGATTGGGACGACCTTTGTCTTTGATGTTGACACTTGTTTTATCTTCTAGTGATCACATGGATAGCATAGTGTAAATTATCTCCAACCTTCCCACTAGCGGGACCACCTTTGTACTTGATCATTAGTCTTCATTGGTTTGGCCACTCTTGATTATCCGACCTTAGACTATAGTACTAACATAGTCTAATGAATTCGGCCCCCTTTGACTACACATATGGCACATTATAATACTCGGACACTTTGATTATTATTTCCTTATCGATTTTGGATTATTTGGGATATGGAATATGGTGTAGACTTTGGAAAGTCAATGTAATGATAATTTTACTCAAATGTGGGGTTGGCCCCCCTCTCCATGGTGACTCACCCCTTAGCATGTCGGTGGCTTTCCTTGTAACTCAACCCTGATTAGGGTTTTCTTTGTTACTGCCACGTGTATATTTTAAAACTTGATTGGGTTAAGTTTACTCAAACCATGAGTCATAGGGAGAGGGAAATACACTTGGAACCCTAATCATTATCATTTTTGAGCTCTATCTTGAAGCTAAACGAGCTCTGCCAAAATTTTGATCTACCGTCGTTGATCTTTTGTGTTGAATCTTCCAAGCTCATTCTGAGGGGCTTCAATTCACAGTCATGGGAGGTGAATGTGGAGCTCCTGGTATCTCTGCATTTGGTTCTTTTGCTCTGTTTATAGCTCTTGAACAAGATGGTTGAGGATATTGCCGCCAATGGTTGAAAGCTTCAAGCTCGGCACTTCGTTATTCTTTGGTCCCTGTGAGTTGGCCTGCAAAGTGGTCACCAATTTTGTGGGTTTGAGATCAGTTAAACGACTTGAGAATGGGTTGTTTTGATACTTGTTGGAACATTCTCTTTTGATAAGGTAAGCACGTTTTGGACTCGAGCTCTTCCTGTAATCCTTTGTCTGTCATTTTTAGAGATCTCTAGTTTTTTCAAAAATGACACAAGATCTTTTGTATTTACCTAAAATAGAAATGATCATCGTTCCTTCTATTCTAAATGATAAATATGGAACTTCGTTGTTGAAGGGTTTTCTCTGTTTGTGCATATTCTACCTTAGATTCCAGATTTGGACATTTTTTGATTTGGGTATTCATGTTTTCTACCAAAGAGATTATGGCCATCGTTTATGACTTGTAGTTCCTATAGCATATTTTGAATACTGCCCTTTTGGGTTTCTTTAAGAAATGGATCATTGTTCTTTTCTACTTGGTGGTCTGTTTGAGCTCTGAAACTTGCCCTGAAAGCTATGGATGTTCTGAGATATTTTCCCTAATTTTCTGTCTCTGCTCGATATCCTTGAGACCTTGTTCATTTGAGATCCTCCCTATTGAGGAGATAAAAAAATATGGCCTCCATGATTTCTTCTACTAAGCCCTCGGGCTTGTATCTCTTTTAGGCTTTACCCTTGAACATGCTTCTGCGATGAAAACTCTGGCTCTTCCTGATTTGAAATACTCGTATTTTGATTTGGTAAAGAAAATTGGGTCGCCATTGTTTAATGCTCATTGGGTTTCTGTATTATCCTTGTTCCCTTATGGATATTTTATGATGTTTTCTTTCTCAGATCTGTGAGTTTTTGTAAAATTCTTGAGCTTAGATGTGGATAAATATTGCATCTCAGGTCATTGTTCTGAAACTCTGTGAAAAAGTAATTGTTGCATTTTAGCATTCTCAAATTTATTGAGAGATTTTTTGAGAAATAATTGTTTGTTGAATCCTCTGAAATGGCCTCCTTGTTTCGGTTTTGTGATTTTGACCCTGGAGCTAGACTTCTTCTCAGTTCATAATTTTGAACTATTTCGTGATCACTGATGGTAGATCTTGGAGCCTTCAACCTGTTAGGATCTGTACTTTGAATTTGATCATAGCTGGAAAATTTTCTTTATCTAAATCTATAGACCTGCAGGTTGCTCCTATTTTTGTATCATCTGAATGGGATACAATTCTCTTTCTATCATACTTTTGAACTTGATGTTCTACATTTCTTTTTTGTGATTCATTTCCTTGCATAAATAGTTGTACTTCTTTGATATGGAAGCATATATGTAATTCATACTTCCTTTATTTGAAAAACTGAATTCATAGAAAGGATGTACTTTGTAAAATAATTTCAAATTTCATGTTATTCAGTTGTTAAGTTATAATGAATGCTCCAAGTACTTCAATATGATGACTGAGAGTGCAGTCAATTTATTTTCTGCATTGTATATTGTATTTCCTTTTATTACAGCTCTGATATGCATGCTGAAAAAGTCATAAATGTCCATTTTACATGGCGAAGCCTGTCAAAATTTTCCCAAAATTCTCTTTTCATTCTGTTTTAGCTGCAATTTTATCTCGTTTTAGTTGACTTCAGCCTCTAAAATCTGATTCTTCTACTTCACCTTGATAATACACTTTTGAATGCATGAATTTATGAAGTTGGAAGTATAAGGAGTTAAATTAAACCCTGAGCTTAGTATTGATGATCGTTTGCTTCTCCCTTTTCAGGTACCATGATGTAGTTGCAGTGGATAGCTGGAACAATAGTTTCAAAGAGAGAAGAACACTCCCTCGAGGCAATGACGGGTTTCTTTTACCTCTTTACATTTTCAGCTTCATAAATATATGCATTGTCTTTCCTTTCAGTTATTTCTCACGGCTTGTGTGAGAAAAATATGTACTATTATTCCTCATGAATAAATGAAAATATTTTCGTGTTATGAGATGTATGTCCTTCCTTTCTGTACTTTCTTTCATTTGTATGGATAATGAATGAACTTATACAACTCAAAACACTTAAATAATTCACTTAATCATAGAAATAAATAAACAATCAAGTGTACCTTATTACCGCCCATTGAAAATGCAAACTACTTGTAAGACTGTAAATTGTCCTTCAAAACTGCCACCTGTCTGCAGCTTCAGAACATCATGTCTAATACATGTTGCCCTTCCTACCTTCCTCAGGGCCCTGTAATGGTTGTTTACATTGTTGCATAGTTCTGATGAGGGTTTCAAATGGAATGGTTGCATCTATGAGGCATGGCGTTCTTAAACTATACTCAAGTTGTAGTTTTGATTCCAAATGACTTCCAAGACTGTCCAAAACCAAACAATTAAAAATTGTATCTTAATCTAAGGTGGCTGTCCCAAACATAACCAAATTCGTAACTGACCAATCTAAGAAACCTTAAAAATTTGAGTTGACCTTTTCGCATTGGGTGCAAAGAAATTGTCAACATTTTTGGCGATCTTGTGGGGAAAGCTACCTGCTAGCTTGTAGACCAGTGCCTTGCTTTTGTCCATTGGGCATGGAGTCCGAAGCATGTAACTAAAATCTACCTTTCCAGAAGGTCTAACCCTTCCAAAATGAACTAAAGTTGGGAAAGGATCTGGTAAACCAGATCACGTGCATGAATGCACTTATTGAATTGAAAACATTGCAATGTGCAGAACTACACTTATTAAAAGGAAATCCTAATCTACCCTACTCTAACTAGAAGCAACTGAGGCTAAAAAAACCTAAAATAGGTAGTGAAAAGTAGCTTCCTTTTCTTTGCAACCGAGGCCATGAATTCAACTCTAGAAACCAACAAAGTGACAATTAGGAATGAGATATGTACCTTTATTTCACTCATCAGGTCAGTCCATGAAATGGGAAGCACATCTATCTGACCTGTAATTTGTTCTGATATGATTTGAGTCCTTTTATTGAGAACAGATAACTCACTTTTGTGCTCCAAGACAAGCATGAAATCTGGCAATACCGTAGTTGGGTGAGAATCAGCCAAATACCGAATAGGAAAAGGCCTCTTCGCAACAAAATTTTTGATAGTTTTGATTTGTTCGGGTCATGAATATCATTTTCAATAATGAGCTCTTTCTGAAGCTGTCTTGGAGGTTGTTTTGTGTCTTCCAACTGTTGTGACTCATCTTGAAACTATTTTGAGATCTGCTTCTATTCTGCAAGTTGTTCAATGACTGTTGTAAGTAACCTTTCAACACTTCTATCAAATGATTTTACATTGTTCAGATCCTCCATGTAGTCTAAGAACTGAATATCATCCTCTTCTTCATAGGTACTATCCAGATACATGGTACGGTCAAAAAAAAACTGAAGATCATCTTCTTCATTTTCATAGGTACTTATATGAAGTTGTTGTTCTGAATCAGCCTTTTGGACATTCTAAAACTGATCTGAACATACTTCAGCTCCTTCAAACTGTTGTTCCATAACTGATCTTTTGTCTTGATCATTTTGGTTTGAAAAATAATCAGGGATCAAAATTTTCTATTTTTTCTGCACAAGATCTAATTTCAAGCAAAGATCTTTGTTTCTCGAGACATTATTCTCCCAAAATGGTTCTTCCAGGAGGGAAAAATAAAGATTTGTAATCAATAACATCTCTTCCTCTTTTTAAGTACAAGAGGGACCTTATCCACTAAAGGTTATTTGAATTCTGAAATTGCAAAATCAGTTAGTTCTATAGGTTGTTCTTCACCTATGCGATTTTCCAAATCTGACAAGAAATCATTAACCTCAAGTTGTAAATTTGAAACACAATTTTTTTAATTTCAACCTCCTTTTTATTCGAAACTGATTTATCCTCTTTTGATATGGCTGCAAGCTGCATGAGTATGGTGCCTTCATGCACACTACACTCAGAATATGCAAATTGTTGATCATCTTCCAACTTCTCTTGATCTACTAAAAATAGATTGTACCTTTGCGTGGTTCCTTTTCCCAATTCTGGAATAAAATCAAACTAAAACTTTGATGTCCATCCATGCAAGCTCTGAAAAAATTCCATCCTATCATTGTATTCTGATAGCTTCCCCTCCTGCTTGATATTTTGATTCTTATAACCTGAACTGGAAGTATGGGTAAAGAAGGAGTGGGCTTAGTTTCATATTCAATTGGAAAATTTTGGACAAGAAGTTGGGGAATAAGATCTGTATTTGGAACAACATCTGAACGCCAACTTGGACACTTAATTTTGACTTCAGTATGTGATGGTGGGGTAGAAAAAGCAGGAATTGCAGCAGCTTGATAGTTAGGAAATGGAGGAATAAGTTGTATTGGCTGACAAGGAGAATTTATAGGCATTGAATTTTCATAGGGAGGGTAAGCAGGAACATCCCATTGACAAGGTTCCCTATCCTGATGCCTATCATTCTTCATTGCTGTCAATTTCTCAATTTGTTCCTTGATAGCTAAATATTGCTACTTCAAACTATAAAACTCGATTCTAAGATTTCTTCACCTTTCATACTCAGCATAACCCTCTATATAACTTTGACCTTGAACAACAAAACCCTCATATTATAATCATTTTGATAGACGGGGTTTGGGTTATAAGGGTATTCATTCTGATAAGGGTTATAAAATTAATCTAAAGGAGAAGGTGGATAAAAAGACTGATTGATTTGGATGATAATATTGTTGAAAGTGAGGATTCATGGTTGCAGGACCTCATAAAATACTGAACTTATGAAAATAGGTATGTTGTTCACAAAACAACTAATAACGGTAAAATAACATATCTAAATTTCTTGAAAAATACCTGAAGAATGTAGCTGAAAATTTTAATACTTGTTGAAAAGTGTTATACTTGATCTAGAATCAGATTTATGGAGTCGCCAAATGAGTTTTGCTTCGGATCTTGAATCTTCAGAACGCATCAATAGTAGTTCTTTCCAAAACTACTATGCATGGTGTCTGATCTACTTGAATGATGAAACACCTCTGAAAGTGAAACTTTTAGTTGTGTGAGTGTCCCACCGGGCGTGCCAAAAACTGTTATCTCTCAAAGTGCACCCTGTAGAGAGATGGTTAGCAGGTTTTCTAAGCTTGCACAATTGATCTCTCTCTTTCGTAGATACAATGGAAACACCTCAGGTCTATGGGTATACCTATTTTGAGGTGAGTCTCTGGATTAAAAGGTTGGTTCCTTATTGGTGTATCCTAAACTGATTTATGGGAGTTTGAGAGTAAAAGATGACTGGAAAATAATTAAAACTGAGGTGATACACCAAATTAATATGAGGTCTTTGATTGAGTATATGCACAACTAATTTGGGAAGGATTTTTGATGCACGAACCAATAGTTTTTCTGTAGAATATCTAAGGGAAAAACACTTGATTATACTGAGGGAGAATCACAATAGTACTAATAAGTTAACATGCACATTAAAATTAAGCAAAAAGGACTGAATTTGCAGCAGGGTAAGGTGATTGATAAGGGAATTTGCATTCACAAGACTAATAGAAACATACACAAGACTGCAAATAATTGGTAAGGCAAAAAATCTTCACACTCAGAGGGAAAAACTGAAAAATTTGCTTCAGTACTTCTATATCCAAAAAGTCCTCCGAAGTTCTCTCATATTCCTCTCTTGTGTTATAAAGGCACACAATATATAGCAAAAAAAGTTCACCTTCTTCCTAAAAATAGCCTAAGGCTTGTACTCACCCATGCATCCTATTTTTATCCTTTATTTAATAATAGATAAAGGAATAAAAATAGAGCATGCAATTACAAATAGGCATTATTAGCTTTAATTACAATACAGTCAAACTGAAGTTGGTTGTTCTATTTTTAAGAAAAAAGGTGAATAATTTGCTAAAAAATAAGATTATTTGCTAGGCAGGTCTCTCTCCATGGGCATGCAATTTTGTCTTCTTCTTTATTATGTCTTCTAGTGATCACATGGATAGCACAGTGTAAATTATCTCTAACCTTCCCACTAGTGGGGACCACCTTTGAACTTGACCATTAGTCTTCATTGGTTTGGCCACTCTTGATTATCCGACCTTAGACTATAGTACTAACATAGTCCAATGAATTCGGCCCCTTTGAATACACATATGGCACATTATAATACTCAACCACTTTGATTATTATTTCCTTGTCGGATTTTGGATTATTTGGGATATGGACTATGGTCTAGACTTTGGAAAGTCAATGTAATGATAATTTTACTCAAACGTGGGGTTGGCCCCCTCTCCACGGTGACTCACCCCTTGGTAACTTTGTCGGTGGCATATGTAACTCAAGTTGAGTTTGCTTTGATATTTTTTGATCGTTTTGGCCATCAATCTGTGTCCTTTTTCATCTTTGGCCATCGATCTTGAACCTACGGTTTAGGGTTTTGGCTTGGCATTTAATGTGGTCGGTGGGCATGACCGTGGTTAATTGCTTTGAGCCTGGAGCTCGATCTTTGGCCTTTGATCTTCGTACTCGGTTGAAGCTTAATCATTGATGCTTGACCCTCGGTTAGGGTTTCGTTGACTCTCCTCTCGAGTCGGTATGGTAAAGGTAACTCAACATTATGATCATTTCATTTGGTTTCCTAGTTCATGGGTGAAGCCTGAAATTTTTTTCTCAATGCCATTGTTAGAGCTCGCTGAGCGTTTATGGGAGTGCCATTGTTGATTATTCTATACTCGACTCTTTGCAAAAATGGTTCTTTGCATTTTGTGCTTCTTCTGAGTGAGTTTTCTATAATAATGCCACCATTGTTAGTGTTTTTGAGCTCAGTTTTGTATTGGCCGCCATGGTTGTTCTCTTGGAGCTTGGCCTTTCTGAAGATTTGTTGGCCGTTCGTTTTAACTCGAGCTCTCTTGCAATTTTTTTGGTGTTTGAGTTTCTACTCTGAATCCAAGCTCTGTGAGGATTCTCAAGGAACATGGCCCAAACACCGAGAGCACCAAAACAATGTTATTGATCCGATTGAGCTCGGTTCTCCCTCTCTTTGCATCACTGTTTGATGAAGTCGGTAAGTTTTGACCCTGAGTTTTTGTTGTTACTTGGTCTTGACATTTCGACCTCTGAAACTGATACTCATTTTCTTTTGCATTTCTTTGTGATATGTGGAAATTTCAACTAGAAATCATCCTGGATGTTTATTTTTCCTCTGCACTTCATTGATCTTTTGAGGGTTTTCCTCAACTCGGCTCAAACTGGTGAGTTCTCTAGTTTTGAACTATAATATTTTGCAAAATATTGATGGCTCTTGAAACGATCATAATCTGTGATGACATATAATTAACTGTAGCTCAAAAACTTGTTTTTGATAACCCAGGTGTAGGTATTCTTGTCGATATAAAAGCACGTTGAATATTATCTGCTCCCATTGCTCTGTAATTGAGTATTTTGGTTTTGTTGCTCGAAAATTCAAACATGTAACTTACTCTGATCTTTGCCTCAAAGAATTTGTCCCTTCCATCTTATTATGGGCCTTCACTGGGAATTTTTGCTTCTTTTTGTTGGACTGAATCTACATCTTCTTCTTTACGTTAATAGATCTATTTCCTTCATCTTGTGCATATTTAGATCCAAAATATACTTTGTGCTTTGAAGATTGAAAACTCCTTTCTGTATTGAATATTCAAACTTGAAGTAATTGATGATGTTCATAGCAAGGTAGAGGTGTGGATATTGTTGCATCATGCTTATTTATTTGTGAGCTTCAAATGACACAACTGTACTTTGATCCTCATTTGTAAAAATGGATTATGCTTGGTCTCTTGTAACCTGTAGTGGCATTTTCTGAGTTGAAAAGTCTCAATCATGTTCTTTCAAAGCAACAGAGGTTTTTGCAAAGTATTATAGCTTGGATTCTTGTGTGAAGTAGTCTTTCTCACCTTGACTGCCTGAAAATGATGTACATTTTATTCTAAAAATAGTACCACATGATGGTTGTCATTTTGTAAAATTATGTGCTTGATATTGATTTCTCCATTTTCTACAACTCTGTACTAGACATCATTCTTATTTCTATTGTGAATAACTTTGAAAGTTGCTTACTATTTGAGGGATGAATCATGTTTGATAAAGTATTCAGATGCATTTGATAAGAAAGTTGCTTACTATTTGAGGGATAAGAACCCTGGGACTTTGAGATAGGCCTTTAACCATGGCTCTACAAATTGAGAACAACATCAAAGTAGTTGGAAAACCTCCTAATAGAGAGGGTGTTAAACTGATCAATCTTGAGAAGCCTCAATCAAGTAAGGCTATGTGGATCTTGAGGAAGTTGTAAGGACTTTGGATAGGGCTATCAAAGAAATCTCTTACAAGCTGGCCAGGGCAAAAAAGGGGAATTGGACAAGGTCCTCAGGGTCAACATAGGCAATAAGGACAAGACATACTTGTGAATCATCCTAAAAAGATCAGAGGTCTGATGACAGAGGTAAAGGACCCATGGGAGCTAGAAACCCCAAGCTAGGGAGAATAGAGTAGTGCTTGATCCTATAAATGCCAGAGTTGTTGTTGTTGAAGAGACAAATCAAATGGATTGGTGTGACAAATGCTTCTTACCCCACTTGCCATGTGAAGTAGATCAACAAGTTGAAGAAGCTGATGATGATGACAACACTGATGATGATGCATGCATGGTGGACTACTCTACAAGCTCACAACAAGGAGCAACTTCAACTAAGGTAATAAGTGTAAGAACTACTACAAGTTTTTGGGACTGCATTCACCAAGTACCTCTTCTTCCTCCCTCTCATGCTTTATAAATAGATATGGTACAAGCATTTGAACTTCCTAATAATGATTTTGAGTACTTAAGAGCTCTAATGATTAAGAAGTACGATGGAGGAATCCCATCAGAAGAGGATAGAGAGTTGTTAATGAATGTTATTATGGCCCAAGAAAAGGACTATAACACAAGAAGTAAAGTTGTCAAAGGGGCAGGGCCTCAAGCCAAAACAAAGACCCCAGTTCTCACCAATGTCCCAAAAGAGACTCCAAAGAAAGATGCACCTAGCAAAGGCCCTATTGTCTCAAGTAGAATTGGTTTACCACCCATGCCCAAAATGTTAAAAACCTTGTGCCATCTGATGAGTCTGTCAACCTTTCTCCAAATGTTGCTTTTCCCAAGTACATTCCCTATGACATTTCCCAAGTATTGAGTCAGATCAAGATTTTTGTCCCAATTGTGGAGCTGCTTAGGATTCCAGAGCATAAGAAGAGGGCTTTTGAGTATTTTGGATTGGGGGAAGATAAGAGTGCCCAAGGAAGAAATATAAAAATGTAAACACTCCTCCTTAAACCATTGCAGACCTAGAAAAACCACCAGCATTAGAGGAGATAGGTGAACCACCTAAAGTCTTCTTGGGGACATCTTTGGTTGAGTCTGAGTTAAATGTTGATCCATTTTTTACAACACTAATTATTAAAGACAGACTGCTACACAATTGTATGTTTGACTCCGAGCATCATGCAATGTTATGGCCCTAGAAGTCATGAATGAATTGAACATTAAAGTGATAGCAACTTATGGCAAGTGTACTACAATGGATTCTAGAGAGGTCCCAATTGTAGGGTGTGTGAAGGGTTTGGTGGTACAACTTGCAACTTATCTAGGTAAGAACCTGAAACTTGATGTTGTCATTGTTGATTGCCCTGCCAAATGGGGCATGTTGTTATCAAGAAAGTGGGTTGTAAGTGTTGGTGGAAGTGTTCAGATGGATATGTCTTTTTCCACCATTCCAATTGAAGGCAACCTTGTAAAGCTATATGGAGAGAAGAAAATGTTACACCTCATTGAAGATCCAAATAATGCTTCTTATGAAGTGTTATATGCTGATGTGGATGCAGATAACTTTGTGGGGTTTGCTGATGGCAAGGAGCACATGATTGATCAATGCAAATGTCTAGAAAAAGTGGGTTTTCCTTGGACCTTGTTATTTGATGGAGCTTGTTCCAAGTTTGGAAATGGTGATGGCATTGTTCTGATTTCCCCAGGCCAAGAAGAGTTTGTTTTTCTTTCAAACTTAACTTTGAATGCACTAACAACATTGATGAATATGAAGCATTGCTATTAGGCCTGAGCATTACATGGAAATATGGTATAAAGGATGCCATTGTCAAAGGGGATTCAGAATTGATTGTCAAGAAAATTAGGAAATTGTATGCTACTAAAAATCAGAGAATGAAACAATACAAACATGCAATTTGGGATTTGATTGAAATGTTTTGACTCTTTTAATATTATGCACCATGATAGAAAGTTTAATGTTGTTGCAGACAAGTTAGCAGTGCTAGGATCTAGATTTGGGAATTGTACAATGTCTCCATTTTGTGAGTATGATGTTGAAGTACTAACAAGGCCATCTGTCCCTGATAACATTAAAAATTGGCAAGTGTTTGATGATGATGCCTAGGTGAAATGGTTTCTACAGAGCCAAGGTGAGTTTGCTGACCAAAATATAGATTGGGAACCAATGGTGTGTGTTGCTGAAGGAAAGGAAACATTATTTGGCAAAGACATCATCCAATTGAAGACAAACACGATTCCCAGAGGTTTGGTGGCTCTTGAGTTGAACTTTGATAATTCTGATTGCATTATTAAAAGAAATATGTCTATTTCAAGAGATGTGGAAGAGCATGACCTGGGTACAAAGGAAAAGCCACGTAAAATCTGGTTAGGAAGCAACCTCAGCAAGGAAGAGAAGCAATCCTATATTCAATTGCTAAAGAAATATCAAGACTGCCTAGCTTGGTCTTACTCTAAGTTGAAGGCATACATGGAATATTTGTTCCAACATGAGATTCCTCTTGAGTCTAATGCAAATTATTTCAGGCAAAAATAGAAGCCCATCAATCCACTTCTTTCTTTGAAAATGCAAGAAGAACTGAAGAAGTTGAGGGATGGAGGAATCATTCAGCCCACAAGGTACTCTTCTTGGGTTGCAAACCTAGTGCATGTCAGAAAAAAGAATGGTGACATAAGGCTATGTGTAGAATTCAAAAACTTGAATAGAGCATCATTGAAAGATAACTACCCTTTGCCAAACATGGAGAATATTCTACAATTGGTAACAAGTTCTGAATTGTTATCTACTCTGGATGGTTTCTCTAGCTATAATCAAGTTGTTGTGAAGGAGTCAGAAAGAATAAAGACTACCTTTACTACTCCTTGGGAACTTATGTCTATGTCAGGATGCCTTTTGGCTTAATTAATGTTGGAGCAACTTTCCAAAGAGCAATGGATGTAGCATTTTATGGTTATATCAATGATTTCATTGTTGTTTATCAGGATGATGTAACTATGTTTTCCAAAAATAGAAATTATCACTTGCAACACTTGGAGAGAATGTTGATAAGATGTAGAGAGTATGGCATATCATTGAATCCTAAGAAGTGCCACTTTAGAGTGCAAAAGGCAAAGCTACTTGGTCACATTGTATCAAAATAAGGGGTAATGATAGATCCAGAGAGAGTGGAATCCATCAACAAGGTTCCAATTCCAAGAACTAAGAAGGGAATTCAATCCTTCTTTGGAAAAATAAACTTTATCAGAAGATTTGTGTCTAACTTTGCTGAGCTCACCATCCCCATTACTAGTATGCTTAAGAAGGACTAGGTAATCAAATGGGAAGAAGCTTCCATTCAAGCTTTCAATGGGATCAAAGAAGCACTAAAGCATGCCCCTGTTTTGGCAGCCCCAAATTACATGAAGCCTTTTCAAGTATTTTCTTTTTCTTCAGAAAATGCCATTGCATATATTTTGTTACAGAAGGATGATGAAGGGGATGAGAGACCAATTGCCTTTTTCAGTAAGGCATTGCAGGGAGCTGAGTTGAAATACACCATCATGGAGAAAAAGCATTTTCCTTGGTGAAAGAAACAAAGGTTTTCAGACCCGATCTTAAGTTCTAAATTTGTTGCTTATGTTCCCCACACCATGGTGAAAGTCATCTTATCAAAGATGCAGATGGGTGAACAAGTTGCAAGAGTATGACATGGATATCCAAACCACGAAATTGGTAAGAGGTTTGGGCCTAGCTAATCTTATGGCTGAGAGCAACCTATAAACTATTTAGGTAAATGAAGTAGAAGGAGAAAGGGTGGATGTCCTTAAAAATTTGGTAAGTTTTGAATGATACAAAGATATAATCTTTTATCTTAGACATCTATGCTGCCATGAATATCTGAGTAAAAATAAAAAAAAGAGCTCTTAAGTTAGCCTCTCAAAAGTATGTCATTGCTGATTTTGGGTTAGCTTGGAAGAATCCCGAGGGAGTGCTCTTGAGATGCATTACTGAAAATGAGGCCCCAAAAATAATTGTTGATCTCCATGGAGGGGTCTGTGGGGAAATTTTGCTGGAAGAGTTACAACACATAAAATCTTGAGGGTTGGTTATTGGTGGCCAACTCTCTTTAAGGATACAACTCTATTGGTGAAGAAATGTGAACTCTATTGTGTTTGAAAGTTGCCTCAGGTCCCACCTTAACAATTGTGACAGGGGGATAGGTGGAGGTTTCTACTAGCTCCGCTTTGTACTTAGACTTTTCAAAGCAATTTTATGAAGCTTGGGACATGTGGTGAGCCCACGCTCATTCAAGGTCTCTACTCTTGGGCACCATCTTGAAGTTGCACCATAAAGACATGTGGAGGTTTCCGTCGGGCCTTCCCTTCCCTTAGACTTTTCAAGCAACCTCCTACAGGGCCTGGGACACATGGAGGGACCGCGCATGTTTGGGGACCGCCCCCGAGTTTTATTTTGAAGAAGCGCTAGGAGGACACTTGGAGGCTTCCGCTCACTCTACCTTTTGCTTAGACTTTTTAACGGCCGAAGGAGACTGTCTCGGACCTTAGACACATGGCCCCTTCCAACCTTCAAATTTTTAACAAACTCTTTTGGACTAGACACGTGTTGAACCCACACTTGTTTGGGGTTTCTACTTTTGGGGACCATCTCAAAATGCGCCATTGAGACAAGTAGAGGCTCCCGTTGGCTCCTTTTTTCACTAAGACTTTTCAAAGGCCAAAAGGCATTTTTCTTGGCCCAAGGTACGTGGAAGGCTCACACTTGTTTGAGACTTTCCTCTGTGCTTCTTCTTTGCAGTTGTGCTAAGGAAACACGTGGATGACTATGATATAAAGTGGAAAGGGGAAGGATCAATTGTTGTTGTGCATTTCACCTATTTTTCCACCATTTTTACTCCAAGACTCTTGGAGACGCAAATACACACTATTTTTCATCGTTCTTTGATGAAATTCTTTATCGTCTCTATTGGTAAGGTGTCATTGAATGGATTTGAAACTTAAATTGTGATTCCAAGGATCGTTGAGGTCAATATTTTGAAGAGGGAATTACTCAGGCACTCGAAAAAATGGGAATTACCAGAGGAGATGGACGCGGGGCAGAATTACAGAGGAAAGGAGGGAAAAAGGATGAAATGATGAAAGTGCAGGCATAAAAGGTGAAAAAGGCATTGCCTCGAGAGCAAAAAGGGATGACTGTCAAGTCCAACTATGCAGAGGCTCAAAAATGATTAAAAAGGGGATTTCTTGCATGAAAAAATTAGAATGATTAAAGGGACTCCCAAAAATTTGTGGCATGACATCCTAGTCATTAGTCGAGGGCCCAAGAAACGTGATCAGTTCACAATTGGTCCACCTGAAGATTTTGGATCTGAATTTGTTAAATTTCATTGTTTGAAACAAATTGGTAATAAGAAAAGGTCCCTCAAATATTCTTCTCTTTTGGGGGGGAAATTGAGTGGGAAAAAATGTATAAATGCAATGAGAATACTCTTGCAAATGGTCGAGTTTGAATTCTTGAGAATTTTTTTGAGAAATCCATCTTCCTAAGAGACCAAAGCCGAGATTACCTGTTATTTTCTTTTGTGTTAGATTTTTGTCATGTCAAGTTGGTTGTAGATGTATATCCATTGAAAATTTCTAAGATTGCTCTGGAAGCTTTCCCCTACTGATGAATCTAAGAAATTTTGGAATTAATTTGTGTCTAATCTCTAGCAATTTTGTGTCTGCTTTATTTTCAGAATGTCTACAAATAGTTTCTTTCATTCCTATTGCAATCTTACACTAAATTTTTTGTGAAATCACACATGATCTCGTTGCAATTTCATTTCAAGAAGATCCTTCATCTTGGATGAGATAAACAAATTTAAAATCAATTCACTTGTCATTTTTTTAAATATTGTTTTTAAGTCTTCGGGTGTACCTTAGGCGTGATTAATCAGAAACTTTAGTGTTTAATTAAGTCTTCCAATTCGAGCCTTTGTGTTGGATTCTCAAATATTATGTGAAAACATGTTGATCTGGGCCTCCATTGAAGCACACCTTCTAGTTGAAGGAACGTCTTGAATGTTCTGAAGCTTTATGTTGTGAAGTTGTTCATGTTGTGTAGTCCCTTTAAAGATTGGGTATAATCAACTTTATCCTACTTCATCTCCCACCAAAATCATTCAAAAACCATTGATCCACCCTAAACTACCCCTATTTGCCCTATGTGTATCAACAAAGGAACAAAATCTACTTGCAAAAATATGTAGAACAATAAGGATTTCTTAATTTCTTCAGTAACCTTAGCCTTGTGTTGAAAATATCTCCATCGTTTAGAAGTGACAAATCTTAAGAGTTAAATCATGGAGCATTGACCGTATTTTACCAAGGTTCCCTTCATATAATTTGTGAAAAAGAAGGATATCTCCATCTCCTTCATCAAACAGAGGTTACACTAAGGGTCCTCTCACCCTGCTCGAAGAGGCACGACCTAAAGTAGTGAGGAAAGGTCAAATACGCTTAAAGGTGTTATCCATCTCTCCAAAAATATGAGTAACAAAGGGTCAGTTAGATCTCATCCCCGAAAAAAAAAAGACACACATTATGATCTATCTACCTCTAAGCTCCCTGTCGAATCTGTGTTTTTGCTCGGCCTGAAAAGGATAACGAATTTGGATACCAACATGATCATTTATTGAATGTTTTTGCAACTAGTAGAAAAACGTAAAAAGAAAGTTGTAGGACCCCTGTCAAGTTACCAAACCATCGTGGAAACTTGTTGACACTTGTAATTAATCGCTTGAAACTCTACTATGTGACTTTTTGTTCGAAATTGAACTTTTGGTGAAATAGTTTTTCTCTCTCTTCCCTATTTCTTTCTCTCTCCTTGGTTAAGAAATAAAGTGAACTAAAATGAAATAAATATGTGTCTCTAACCTTCTTCTTTCGAATGCAAAGTATTAATGTTAATATGTAAATGGGAAACTAAAAATGTTAATTATGTTAGATTAGGGTGGATGCCATGCCAGCGATTTATCACTGATTTCATGCTCACATGTTTTTGCAGGATGCAAGTAAGATGGCAAAACAACATGGGAGTGAATCGTTGTATTTTGTTAGAATTTATGTATGTTAATAGAAGGAAATTTTTATGTATTGTTATGTTACATTAAATTTATATATTGAAATTTGGTAATATGTATGAGATGCTAGTTTTAGGAATGCCTTGGGAAATGTGCATTTAATCATGGGTATTTTTTAATTTAGATTTTCATATGGAAAAAGTTGGATATGTTAAATGAATTCGAATTTAATATATTGTAGTGCATTTCTAGTGTGCAATATTTGATTAATTAATTGGTGTGTTTTTTTCTTTACCTTGAAAATGCAATAAAGGAATCTAAGTGAATTAGTCAACCCTAGTACAAAATTTGTGTACCCCTAGTGGTGTTATCGTCATAATCGGTATGTTTAGTGACATTTTCATCAACCCAACGTTTAGGAACGACATGGTTAAGCTATTTATAGTGTATGAAAAATAAACACTTCTTTAGGATCCTAGTGGACTACCAAGTCTTGCAAAGTTAGATCTAGAAATCAACTTCATGATCAAATGAATTCCTTGAGGGATCCAGTCGACATAAATGGAGCTTGTGAAAATGTTGAACTATGACTTAAATCTTGTTAATGATCTCCTTAGTTCCTTGCAGATAAATGTGTTACCTTGGTTACTAGCAACATAACACCTTGGTCTTTCATGAAGGTTGTTTAACATAAATATGTCCTCTCACCTTAAACTCATATATAGTTGAGGCGTAGATCCTTAGGTGCAATTGGAATTAAACTAAACCTCAGTTGATTAGGAGGTTAACTTGGGGTTCATTTGTAGTTTATAATGCTTCCAATTATGTACTTATTCAATATGTTACATAAGTACTTTTGCAACTCAATTATTATAAAACAATGCTAATAATGAGACCTTAGTATGATGTAAGAGTAAAGCATATTAGAGTAAAATGAGATTTGAGGTTAGGAATAATGTCACTCTTGGAGTCATTATAATTCAATTAAACATTTTCTTGTGTTACAAAGAATATGAATTTCCCTTGGTGAGATCAAACTTAGAGAAAATAAAAGATATATATAAATCTAAATATAATTTCTTGATGTGGAAATGTTGAATGGATTCAAAAAGTTATTGAACTATGTTAACTATGTTAGGGAAATAAAGTTACCATGATTAAAGAATGTTTATGGGAAAAAGGCATCTTGAATCCAACACCCCCTTAAATCCTAATATTTCTTTCTTGTCATCACGTCAGATTCACTTGTGTAGCAAGGGTAA
This sequence comes from Taxus wallichiana var. yunnanensis, assembly GCA_018340775.1. Lineage (NCBI taxonomy): Eukaryota > Viridiplantae > Streptophyta > Pinopsida > Cupressales > Taxaceae > Taxus > Taxus wallichiana. The sequence goes on along the minus strand of CM031242.1, from coordinate 432,558,834 downwards.
AATTTAATCATTGAATAAACGTTCAAAAGCATTCTTAACATAATAACGAGAGAAATAAGAACTTTGTATGCAATTTGAAATATGCCAAATAACTATGTAAGTTATGGAGATTGTTGTAAGAGATAAATAACCAACTTAAATGGTTAAACTGTAAGTTGAATGCAAAATGAATTAAATAATTTGTAGGTGGAAAAAGGAAAAAGAATTTTAATCATAACTAAGATGTAATCATGGTAATGATGTGTTGTGGGTTTGCCAATCCTTGAGTCCTTTCTTTGTGGTTGGGTCATTGCGAGCATTCATTCTTTAGGGAAAGTGTGGGATCAACATGTATATGGTGTTTCACGTGTCTATGTGAGTCGATGACTTATGTAAGTGTCTTTTTTGCATTTTCCTTGTGGTGTTGTGTAGTGGGCAATGCATATATATATATATATATATATATATATATATATATATATATATATATATATATATATATATATATATATATATATATATTAGTACTATTGATGTAGTATTTGTGTGTGTAGTTTTTGGGCGTTACATTTTGTATCAGAGTGAGGTTCATGCTCTCGAACCTCTGGGAGAGATTGGAGTTGTGATGGTTGTTGCATGGTGGTGGTAGAGACTGGAAGAGTAATGTGATATAAGCGTGATGTGAACTATGTCGTAATTGTGATATTGTGAATGCACATGTTGTGTATGTCACTTAGTGCATATTATTATCATGTTGATGTGCTTTTGATGAGAGTATTATCTCTTCTTTTTGTGGATTCTATGAAGAGTTCACGTGTGATGTATCGCCTTGTTGTGTGTAAAAAAATGTTATTGTGGATTGCGGAGTGTTGGAGCATTTTGGCATTATTTGATATGAATGTGTATTAATGTATTAAATAAAAAAATTGGTGTAAAGTAAATTGGATTGTATCATGATGTCATCATCATGTTGTGATGAATCGTGTGTGTCACCATGTTGTAATTGTAATTGACTATATGTTGTGATGTTAGACATTGTGATCCTCATATGTATAATTCATGTAATATGTGACGGTTCATGTCTTGATTTAGGGGTATATGGTGAGCATATGATCCCTATTGTACAATGATTGAACTTTGGGTGCAGTATGTGGTAATGTGATGTATCATAACCCGTGAAAGTGATGATTGTGTTCTACCCTATATATATATATATGCGTAAGATGCTATGGTTAATTTGTGTGAATCACCTTTGTGTTAGTGAGGTAGTTATGTATTATGTTGTGGACCCTACACTAACTGACCCAAGGGGAAATTGGTAAAATGTGTATATATGGAGTGATGAAATGTGTACCATTGACCGAGTCATTCAAGCCAGTACGAGATAGGAAGTGGAGTCTTACATAAGCTAAAAACCCCACTTTTGTTCATTTGGTATGTATGGCACTTGCTCAATGGGTGTCATGCATATTGTGTTTCATGGACACCTTAGGCTCATTAGATGGCAACTTGTACTCCTTTATCTCTCCCGATATGGTTATCGTATGGATTTAACCTACATGTTTTGGACTATGTTGAGCCTTGTCGAAGTGGTGGCGGGATGATTCAAACAGAGATGATGACAGTTGTATTATTTGATATGTTATTTTATGATTTGAGGCTCGATATCCGAGTGCCAGCAACACGTTGAGTACCCCTTTAGTGGTTGTACAAGGCCATATAGTTATTGTGATGTGTTATTCCTCTACATGTATTTTATTTGTAAATTGAACACGTTCCCTTTTCTTGCTAGAACCAGCAGTTTGTTGATTGACATGTTCTTATATTTTGGGAATTTATTTGGTTGTTGCACTAACATGCATTTGCACTAACTATCGTTATTTGGCCATTTGATTTGATTTGATTTAAATTTTATTTTTTAAGTTTAAAAAAAAATTATAGTCTTGTCCAAGGCTTGGGATTTTTTCCACTTAGCATTTGAAATGGGTTGTTATGCCGGTTCTAATGTCGTAATGTGTTGGAATAGGGTCATGGGATTCACCATGTAATGGTGAAACCTATGTACCAGCTTCATTGTATAGGGGTATGCCCCAAGGAGTTACAGATAACTAGCGGGTTGTTGAACCATGAGTTATTATGTCACTTGGGTTAGAGGTATTTGGACTTTATGCACCTAGGGCCATAGGGTGACCGACCTCTTTTGGGGATTGAAAAGAAAAAAATTATCTTTACTTTATTTTCTTGAGGCAGGCATAAGAGACTTGAGGGGTGCATAAGAGACTTGAGGGAGGCATAAGAGATTTGTATTGGTGTGATTGATGCTTTGGGAGGTATATGGAGTTGTCTTGTGATACTTGGGAGGTATATGTATTTGTTTTGTGATGCCTTGAGGGAGGCATAAGAGACTTGAGGGAGACATAAGAAACTTGAGGGAGACATAAGAGACTTGTGTGTGTGTGATTCGTGCACTTGGAAGTTATCTTTTTTATGCTTTGGAAGACACATGTAGTTGTTGGTGATTCTTTGGGAGGTATATGGAGTTGTTTTGTGATGTTTTGGAAGGTGTGTGGAGTTGGGATTATGAGTATGTGTACTCTTATGAGTTTATTTTATGTTTTTTGATGTTGTTTCCATCTTGAACCTATATAGTTAATGTTATGGTTTTGAGTTGTGTGAACCTCCTGTATATGTATATGCTAGGAATTCCTATCTGTTTGTAGTCTACTTATGTTATGAGTACCTTTTTTTCGAAGCATGTGTGACAAGTACTATGTTTTAAGGGCTATGTATGTTTTTTTTCTATGGTTTTGTTGAGTTCTTGTGATGTGATACAATAGTGCAAGTATGTAGCAAGATGTCTCATGGGTCATTTGTGTTGTGTTGAGTTTTGTGTGACATCTTGATGTCAGTTACTGTTGGGCACCCATGAACATAAGATAATTGAAAATTTTAACAAAGAATATTAAGAGCTTGAGATTAATAAATATTGTTAAAGGAAAAGTATAATCAAGTAACAATGTAAACTAAAAGTTACCAATCTTCATAGAACAATGAAGTTTTAAAAGATTGTTAAAACTTTCTTGACTTCCCGTGGTTGTGTTCTAATGACATAGATCTTATCCCTAGATGAAAACTTTGTGTCATTAGCTTCCTTCATTCCTTATAACTTTTGTTATGTTTGGAATTATGTCACATCGAGGATGATTCTCTTATAAGGGGAGGGAAATGTAGTGCCCGACAAAATAAACATAACTTAGATTAAAAATCATTAAAAATAAATAAAATAAAAGTGGGAGGCGTGAATGGTGGGTGAGTGGAGTCTGGGTTGGTGTGAGGGTGGAAGAAATTATTGCATTTAGGTGAGATGGAGATGGCTGGAAGATGGGATGACAGAGCACGTGGGTAGGCTGCCGACCATTCAGACCTGTCATCATTCCTTACTTAATAATTTTAAACACTTTAATGTGAATCCAAAGGCTAAATCCATGTTGGAAACCCTTGTTAACATCGTAAATGTACAATAGAAATGGATCATTGTAGTAGATTCCTTGTCTCTGTGAGGAAATGACCTCTGCCTGCCACTGGTTTTTTGTGTAGTAGAAGAATATTGAGGTCATCAGGCGCTTCAAATTTTGGTCTCTAACCTGATTAGTTCACCCATTTTCAGCTTCCACCCAACCTACACTGAAGGAGGATTTGTCAGATGTTTTGTTGCAAGTGCTATGGTAGATATGTATGCAATTGTGGAAGCATGCATTTGGCATTTGAAATGTTTGACTAAATGCCTAAAAAAACTTGGCATCATGGACTGTAATCATTTCTGGATAGGCATGAAATGAGGTTATTGAAAAGGCTTAGAAATTTCCAAGAAAATACAATTGCATGTGTAAATCTAAATCCCATGACCTTTCCAGCCTCCTCCCTACCTGTGCACAAATGGGAACTCTGGAACATGACATGGACATCCATCAAAAAAATTTGTTGTAGCCACCATGGATGAAGCTCGAGCTAGGTTTTGTCTTATAGGCTGTGCAGGCTTTCTCGAGTCATGGTTGTGGATATTTTAGCATGCAAGCTTAGATCTTGTGATTTTCGAGTGAGATCCATGTCGGGTTATTTTTATTTAGATTTTGTATTGTTCAAGCTCATGGTGTTGTTAACTCTGGGTGTTGGGTTCCATTCTCTTGTGCCTCCTCATTGTTGAGTTTGTGGGCCTCAAAATATCTTGTTGTGTGGGGTTTCTTTCTAAGCTTGAACCATTGTTTTGCCACCCTGTTTCCATGAGCTTGTTGTAGATCTCTGTGTGTTTCTTTATTGGCTCAGTCTCATTTGTAACTCATCCATTATTGGTTTGATCTCTTGCCTTGAGTTATGGGTGTCCTCAACGTAGCTCGAGCTCATTTCGGTGGTTTCTTACTTGGGGTCTATGATCTTCCTAACAAGTGCTTCAAGAGATGTGGTCGCATGGAGTTTTCCTAAACATGTAATATTCTTCTTTACTTGTATTTGGTAGAAGCTTATAGTTTCAATGGAGGGATTTCTAGTATTGGTGTGAAAAAATCCTATTGCATTGCATCTACAATAAGCCTGTATTCAGGTATGTATGGATTTATTACTCATGTTGGCTATGCTAAGAGAGATCCAAACATTATCATCAAACATCATTAAACATTTACTGGCCATTTTGGGTTTATATTCTTGGTTATTTAAGATCACATAAGAATTTGAGGACCACACTAACTACTTTAAAGGGCTCTAAAATCTTATTATCGGAATACCATTTAAAATTGTGTGGTTTTATTAAAGGTTATGTGTAAAGTGGGTTCGTTGGAAAATACTTTGAGGATTTCAAGCAAAGGAGAAATTGTAAAATTGTGGATGCTCATGAACTATTCGAAAAAATGCTTAAGTGAGATGTTGAACCAAATCTCACGGTTTTGACCAACTTCGTTCCTCCATGCATGGTTCATATCTACTTATCTTTCATGATTCTCACACTTCAGTTTTTCTTTTGCAATGAAATATAATTTTAAAAGCTTAGGATTATCATAAGATTTTATAGCTTTATATTAACTTGTTGCAAAACAATAAAATGTTGTATCGTAACTCACACAATCAAAATAACCATTTTGTAGTAAACGATGAACTTCAACCCTCATTTTGAGGTTATTTATAAAACTTCCTAACCAAATTAGATCACTACAATATTTTTTTATCGACAAGTTGAAGTTGACTTCCCGGTAAATATGTTGACCATCTCCTGGTTTAACTAGATAAATTGCGAGTTCTAGAGACTCACAAAGTAATATTCGTAACTTTAGAAAGGGAGGTTAAGCTTCCTTCGTGTACCTTGTTATGTGAGGTGTCACTTTGACCTTTGGATTGACCCAAATGAACATTTATGACCTTTTTGACACCCTTATAGGAGCACTGTTACAATGTTTTGCAGCGGTAGGAAGATGCTAAATCTAAAAAGTTGGCTTTCATTTTGAACCACCATTTGAAACTTGGATAATGAAATTATTATCCATCTTGGCAAACCTCTAGTGTTTTTATTATAAAATTGTATGGAACCTTCAGTTTATGGAAAAACACTTTTATGTATAGTTTGACAAAGCCATTTTTAGGCCTCGGGTCGCATTTTGACTAGGTTAAACTAGACCAATTAGGATCGGTGGCTTCAGAAATCATGTCGTTGTTTGAAAACCGTGTTCTAGTTCCAGTTTTGATGAATCTGATGAATTCTCCATATATGGTGGAACTCATAGAAAATTTATTGTGGCGCGTTCACCCATCGAACGTTAGTTTTGGACATGGTTTTCTAAACCCTCGAGATAACTTTTGATCATTTACAACTAGGTCAATTACAACCGATGGCCTCGAAAACTAGACACCAATCGTAAACCATTCACTAGTTCTGAATTCTATCAATTCTTATGGACTCTTGGTATATAAATGGACACATGGAAATTTTTAACCATGGTGTGTTTGCTCATCGGAAGATAACATTTGAAAGTGGTTTCTTCACCTCCGAGCCTTTATTGAACGTTTTTACAACTAGTAGGAAAACATAAAAAGAAAGTTACATGACCCCTGTCGGGTTGCCAAACCATCTTGGAAACTTGTTGACACTTGTAATTAATTGCTTGAAACTCTACTTGTGTGACTTTTTTGTGAAATTGAACTTTTGGCGAAATAGTGTTTCTCTCCCTTCCCTATTTCTTTCTCTCTCATTTGTTAAGAAATGAAGTGAAATAAATATGTGTCTCTAACCTTCTTCTTTTGAATACAAAGTATTAATTTTATTATGTAAATGGGAAACTAAAAATGTTAATTATACTAGATTAGGGTGGATGCCATGCCAACGATTTATTATTGATTTCATGCTCACATGTTTTTGCAGGATGCAAGCAAGATGGCGAAACAACGTGGGAGTGAATCGTTGTATTTTTTTTATAATTTATGTATGTTAACATAAGGAAATTTTCATGTATTATTATGTTACAATAAAGTTATATATTGAAATTTTGTAATATGTATGAGATGCTAGTTTTAGGAATGGCTTAGGAAATGTGCATTTAATCATGGGTATTGTTAGTGCAAAATCACAAACCCCCAAATGAGTCGTCAGATCTGCTTTTCTAAGGCAGATTCATTTGGTGTGACTCGCATAATATTGAGTTTTCCCCCAAAGTGTGGGACTTCACAGTGGGAAAAAACTCTCCAAATTAAGGCTAGTTCCTACTCCTCTGTTTAGGTGTATGCATGAAATTGCAGAGGATCTATCCTAAATCCTACTCTAATTTTCCAAGGAGATAGAGTTAAAGGGGAAATGCAAAGCAAATAAAAACTTAAGCTATCAGGTGATACACCAAAGGAGTGATGGACAATTGTTTTGTTGGCAGACACAAACCAGAAAAATGCAACACAAAAACATGCACAAATAACCAGAGTTGTAATGAAGGATCAAGAGACAATAATTAACATAGAAAGGGATGAAGATCACCCATAGAACATGTATTATTTCTCTCATGGCTTGATACGATGCATTACAATAATAACAAGGGAAATTTGCATTTACAGTCTATATGGGAGGTCTGAAACTCCATGAATTCACTTGCCAAGGAGAAGAGGGGAGCCTGCAAAACAAAAGAATATCCAATCCTTTACAATGAGTCCCGACCCTGTATTTATAGACTCAATTAGAGAGAAGAAAGAGAGAGAAGTGGGAAAATAAAGTCGAAGCTCAACCACTACTATTAATGCCTCCTACAAAATCTTCCCCAAATCTATCTTGACTGTATAAATCTCAGGTTCGGTGCCTCAAGAAGGAGGAAACGGTGGAGCAGATCGAATCTGATCTGGTTATTAGGGTAGATGGATCCCGCATTAATGAACCTAAAGACATTTTCTCCATTTTCCTTTACCTAACCTCTCAAAACTTAATTTTTCAGATCTCCATGGCGTGGAAAAGGCCGAGATCTTTCAAACGGTGTCAGATTTGCAATATTTCGAGCCATGAGTCAAAGATATGCCTCTTCAAAGTTTGTATCGGGCCCGTTACAAAAATGTGGGAAAACTAGTTTTAAAAACTAGCCCCCTTTTTAATATAGGACACGTGGAGGGCTAGTGCTTGTCTGAAGGCAGCCTCTATATTTTACTCTTGGAATGATGCGGAGCTGACACGTGGCTTCCTCCACCGACCTGCTCAATTTCTTTATTTCTTCTAAGTCCCTTGCTCGGTGGGGTCATATTTCTTAACTGGGGACACGTGGCGGTCTGGCACTTGTTTGAAGACCCTCTCTCTATTCGACCCTTGAATTAGCATCTTTTGGACACTTGGCACTGTCTTCTAACCTGTCATTATGCATTGACTATTCAACCCAACTCTTTCCCCTTTGAAGAGACTGGACACGTGGAGGCTCGTGCTCGTTTGAAAGCCCGATCAAGATTTTTCCTTTGAAGGAGCATCGGGTTGAAACTTGGAAGCCTCCATGGGTCTTTGGAATTCTCAATGATCTTTACCTTACCTTTTTGGACCTTGGGCTACATGGCGAGCTAGCGCTTGTTTGAGCCTCCGCATTTGGATTCTGCTTTGGAGATGTGTTGCTTGGACACTTGGCACTCCCCGCCAGTACTTCTATACTTAGCCCCTTTTTGAGGCCTGCCCTGTCCGCCTTTTGACCTCTATTGACCATTTGCTACATGGAGGGCTGACGCAAGTTTGAGTCTTTACCTTGGGCTCCCATCTTGGATTTGCGTCGAGCCGACACTTGGCACCTTCTGTCTAGTCGAAGACTTTTCAACGACCGCACAACTTTTGGGGATCTAGACGCGTGGAAGCTTGGCGCTCGTTTGAGATTCTTGTCTTGGATTCACCCTTGGAGATCTAAGAGCAGCAATAGATTAACAAAGGAAATATAAATTGATATTGTATTCAGCTTATCTGAATTACATACACAGGCTATTAAATAGCCATATACATAGGAAAACTGACTTCCTATAAAATAGGAAAGTCAACAAACCACTTACCCGTTTATAACTTTACGGGTACAACAAAACTCTATAATAATATATTGTTAAAACAATATATTATAACAATTAATTGTACAACTCAACATAATTATAATCTAACTTTTATAATAATGTGAGTACTAATAATAATTCCTAACATTCCCCCTTAGTGCGAACATGGTAGAAAAACATCCACACACTCTCGCAGATGCTCACCCTGTGGCATGTCCAACTCGTGACTCATGACCTTGATCCAAAAAAGGCTCTCTCCTTCCATGGTTTTAAACAGGCTTACCACAAACCTTGAAGTGACAGGAACCTCATCAACTGTCGACCTCGTGTGGTTTTCTGGATCCTCCCACAAACCCTTTCAAGATCCATGAACTGACTTACTCTGGTGCTACTATTCACCACTATGCTTATACATCAGGGAATTATGTAGGAAACACAACATGCATATCACAAAACTGCACAATAGAAGATATATTGAAAAAATTTCACATTACTTCCTATAAGAATCGTAATGTTCTTAATAGTAGTCTCTGTCATTGATCGCTGCCACTCGATCTCGAACAACATAGAAAACTGCCATTGCCACTGGAAGCTTTCCTTGACTAAGTCATTTTGGGTGCAGAATGGGAATGGAACATTGGTATTTATTCCCCCCCACAATGTGAAATTCCACTCATATAGATACTGAGAAGCAAACTGCATCGAAGAACATACTCCTGAATGGATCTTGCTAGTTAGGTCTTGCTGCACATGGTCACTAATGCTAGTGAACGTATTCTCCTAGCTGACCATCTTCCAACGAGTGGGCTCGGTCCAAAGGATCACCGATCATCTCGCGCTCCAACACAACTTTCTTTCCAACATCCATCAAATACCACACAAAACAGGAACACGGCAAAACTCAAAAAACAAGTACTCACACTGCACACCTGTGCCACCAAATCATTTTGTGCGGCCCCGTCGTTGGTGACTGACGAGAGGTCGCTGTTCGACCTCCTTCCTCCGATGCCTCCTTCCTCCAAACTTCTCTTATTACTCGAGCTTCGATTGCTTCGTAGAAGACTTGGTGTACTTATGCAGGTAGAAGTTGTAGAACAACAACACAAGGGAGATCATGTAGTAGAAAAGTATCTTGCACAAAAATCTTGGGTATGGAGCTTGTGTTTTCACACAATAATAAGCATGAACCATATTCACACCAAATTGCAGCATTTGGATTTGGGTGAGATATTTTCCCCAAAAGAGGTATTTTTGCCATGGTTTCTCTTTGCTTCTTAGAATTGATGAAACCAAATAATAGAAGTACATAATTACATGAACTCCCGAGTTCATCGCTGCGGAGAAGTAAGCATCTCCTCCTGGTGCATGATGGGCAATGATCCACCAAATAATGGCAATAGAAACATGGTGATAAACATGAAGTACAGTGATCTGGCGAACATTCCTTTTGAGCACCATTATAATCGTGTCCATCAGCTTGACAATCTTGGACATGTAGAAAAGATAGATAAAGTATGCCATCTCATTTTCATCATCCTTGTAAGCATTGCCCCAAACAGAATATTTGAGTCGAATCGACTGCACCACAATACCGGAACACATATACACACTGAGCATCAAACAAAAAGCATTATGCAAAAGAACCAGCAGCCTCAACCATTGCGGCTCTGCAGCCCTGGGCTTAAGCCCAAAATCTTAATCCACAGCGATCCACCACACACACCCACCAGATAAACCGCAAGCGCAACAAACATGGGCGTGGGACTGTCCACATAAGGTAAACCACGCGTGGAAACCGCGCCAGCCAACTCCACACCCGCAGTCACATTAAAAAACCGCAGCATTCTCTCTGTAATTCTCTCGTTCAGCGGATCGTAAAATTCCTTCACAACCAAATCGATGCAAAAAAAAATGGATCAAAACAGAACTGATCCCCCAAGCAATAAAAACTCAGAACTGGCAGTCCTCAATGAAATGTAAGACACTGCAGAAATCGTGCCTCTCCTATACGCCAATCGTGTTAGCAATTGAAATGCAAAATGTAATCGACTCTATTCAGATCTTCACATCATTTGGGACAACACAGCAAAGCCGCCCCTGTAGACAATTATTTCTCCATTGAAGGAATGCAACGCTCTGATACCAAATCTAAGAGCAGCAATAGATTAACAAAGGAAATATAAATTGATATTGTATTCAGCTTATCTGAATTACATACACAGGCTATTAAATAGCCATATACATAGGAAAACTGACTTCCTATAAAATAGGAAAGTCAACAAACCACTTACCCGTTTATAACTTTACGGGTACAACAAAACTCTAAAATAATATATTGTTAAAATAATATATTATAACAATTGTAATATCAACTCAACATAATTATAATCTAACTTTTATAATAATGTGAGCACTAATAGTAATTCCTAACAGGAGAAGCGTTGTTCCAACACATGGCTCCTTTCGCAATATCCTTCATACTTAGCCCATTTTTGGGCTCATTTTGAACTATTTTGAGCTCGAGGACTTTAGATCTTCGCCACTTCTTCATTTTCTTATTCCTAGCTTCTCGGTGACACTCGTTGTTCAATTTCTGAACCTACCTGTAACTTGAAGAATGGATTTGAGGCTCGGGCTCGCTTGATAAAGCCATTTTTTGAATTTCTCTTGCATGTTGTTGTTTGATCTTTGCAGGCCCCACCGCTTCCATTGTAGAGTCCCTTTGTAATCTGTTTGTGGGATTTGAACGTGATTTCTCAGGTTCTTTCAGTGCGGGGTCGCTCTGATCCAATATTTTTCTTGGGGGAAAAATATGGATAACAATTTGGTGACTCAGAGGGGTATCTACCTGCTAGATGAAAATACCAATTACCTTGTCGTATCCGTTGCGCATGGAGTTCGAGAATGATGGTCTAGTACCGATTCTTCCTCCGATTCATGAGCCTGACTGTTTTCACTCTCAATCTTCATATGAAATCTTGAAATGATGGTTTCTGAGAGTAGAAAGTTGTTTTGACCTGAGGCTTCATCTGTTTTTGAATTAGTCATGCAAGAGCAACAAAACAACACAACTATATACAAATTTTGAAATCATACATGTTCCATGTAGAACATGCAGAGTGTGCAAATCACTTAGGAGAAAAACAACTTAAACTACAACAAGACAATGTGCACAAGCACTTAGAGGAAAGAGAAACTAGACTAATATGTACAAGGTGAGAACCTTCCCTCTAGTAGTAGTGTTTAAGATAAATTCCATTCGCTGGAATTTGCAACTCTTTACCATCCAATGTAGACAACTGGAAAACATTGCTACTTTTACATTTTGTGACCATGTAAGTGCCACTCCAAATAACATCAAACTTGGAATTCCTTCCTGGTTTTTCCTGATCTACATCCCATTTCAAAACCAGGTCTCCTTCTTGGAAGGTCCTTGTTCTTGCCTTCTTATCAAAGCATCTCTTGATTGAGGCCCGATCCTTCGCTATTGTTTGAAGTGCATGTTTTCTGGTTTTTTCCAAATCCATCAGCTCTGCATACCTGGCCTCCATTGGTTCAAAGTCAGACATCTCCAGTTGCTTCATGAGTTCCAATGTTGGCAACTCAAGTGATATAGGAAACACTTCCTCTTTCCCGTAGACAAGTTTGAATGGGGAGCTTCGTGTAGACCTTTTGGGTGTTGTCCTATAAGCCCATAAGGTTGATTTGAGTTTCATGTGCCAAGTTATCTTATTTTTATCTAAAGTTCTTCTGATAATCTTTAGCAGGTTCTTGTTTATGGACTTTGTTTGGCCATTACCCTGAGGGTAATAATTTGATGAGGTGCTCAAGTAAATCCCGTTCCTAACAGCCCATCCTATGATTTTAGAACCTATGAATGCCAATGCATTGTCTGATATAATGGTGGTTGGCACTCCAAATCTGGTCACTATCCCTTCATAAAAATCTAGTATGCTAGACTCATTAGCTTCCTTGAGTGCCACTGCCTTGGTCCACTTGGTAAAATAGTCTGTTGCTGTCAGAATCCATTTATGGCCTTAGCTCAAATTTGGATTGATGACCCCGATGAAGTCCAATCCCCATTGCATGAATGGCTGATCTACTGAAATTGGATGCAATGGTAATGCTGCTAGATTTTCCTTTCCTATGAAGAATGCATAGTTCTTGCACTTTTTGATCCATGCATAACAGTCACTAAACACCCTGGGCCAATAATAACCCACCTTCATGATCTTAAGCATTGTCACCCATGGAGAAAAGTGGCCTCCAACTGCTTCATCATGGAACTCTTGTAACACTCTCTCAACCTGATTTGTCCCAATGTACCTTAACAAAATGCCATTGATATCCCTTTTGAACAAGACACCATCCATGAGCACATATGGTATGGCATGTAGTCTAAAGTGTTTCCTTTTCATTTTATTCATTTCTGGAGGACACATGGCCTATTTAAAGGAAGTGCACCATGTTCTGAGTCCAACAAGGAGTGGGCACATCCTAATTCTCTTCCTCTTGACTATTTTGCAAGACAAAAATAGCTTCCTTTCCTCCACTTTCTTCTTCTTGCTGACTCGAGGCCAGCTGTTCACACAATCCCTTCCCATGGACCAACTTAGTGACCTTGATCTCAATGTCATACTCCATGACACGATTGATCCATCCTGCACGTTTCTTATTCAGATCCTTGCTGAGAAGGAAATATTTAACTCCTATATGGGAGACTAACAGTTGGATTTTATTGTTCGAAACTAGATGCTTAAACTTCTTTAAGCCTTTGATCACTTCCAGGACCTACTTCTCAATGAAGGAGTATCTCACTTCATAATCTTCTAGATCCTAGCTGAAGAAAGTGATTGGTTGCTCTATATCCTCTTTGTTCTGTTGTACTAGGATTGCAGAAATCCTGCCACTTGCCACCAAAGGAGTATAGTATGAAGTCCTTAGAAAAATCTGGGTTCACGAGAGTTGGGGCTTGTGATATAGCTTCTTTGATGGCCTCAAAACTTACTTTTCCTTTAGCTATCCATCTAAACACCAAAATCTTCTTTTTCATCAATGTGATTGGCTTGACAAGGGGAGAAAAGTTTGGTACAAACCTGCGGATAAAATTGATTTTTCCTAAGAAGCTTTGAAGAGTCTTCTTATGGCTTGGCAATGGAAATGCTCTTATTGCTTCAACTCTCTCTGGGTAATTTCAAACCTTCCTTTGACACAATGTGGCCTAGAAGCATGCCCTTATGGGCCAAGAATATGCATTTTTTAGGGTTCAATGATACCCCAAATATCCTACACCTTTGAAACACCTGCCTTAGGTGAAAATGTGGTCTTTTGCATTTCTAAAGAACACAGTAATGTCATCCAGGTAGATCAGTACTATTTTTTGATCAACCCTTTGAATGCCATATCCATTGCCCTTTGGAAAGTGGATTCGGCATTAGAAAATCCAAATGGAATTTTTCTATAGGCATATGTGCCCCATTTGGTGGTGAAATTTGTTTTGAACTGATCATCTTCTTTCACCATGATCTGGTTGTACCCTGAGTAGCCATCTAGGAGAGAGAATCTCTCTGATCCAGACACCACCTGTAAGATTTTCTCCATTGAGGGGAGTGGGTAGTGGTCCTTGAGGGATGCTCTGTTTAAGTCACAAAAGTCAACACACAACCTAATCTCTCCATTCTTCTTCCTGATTGGGACCAAGTTTACAACCCAACTTGAGTGTTTGATTGGGAATATGATACTTGCCTCTATCAGCTTGTTCAACTCTTTCTTCATCAGAGGCTCAATATGTGGATTGACTGGTCTCTGCTTTTGCCTAATGGGCTTAGCAACTAGATCTAGTTCGATTGTGTGTTGGGATAACTTTGGATTGAACCCTCTGAGGTCCTCATAGCTCCAAGCAAATACATCTGGAAACTCTTGGAAAAGTTGTATGAATTCATACCTTTCTTTCTCAGTGGCCACTTTTCCAATTTGAAGCATTTTTCCTTCTCCAACTAGAATTGACTCAGAATATTCTCCTTTGATCTGTATATTAGCCTTTTCTTTTCAAAACTGATCATTGGGATTGAAGATAGACTCCAATGTCACTAAGCCTTTGGGAAGCTTGTTTGTATGCAGCTACACTACTTGATATCCATATTGCCACTCTAATATGTTTTGATTTCTAGCCGAGAACTCAACTTCCTCCTATAAAAAATTGATGATTTGTTGATCATCTTCAACACCTACCAACATGTGTTGTTATATGGCACTGCTATCCTCACAACCACATGGATATGTGGTTGTTATTTATCCCTCTTGATGTTTTCAACCACATCAAAGGTTGCTCCAACTACTGCAAGCCTATCAGCAGCTTCGTTCTCCTTCCTAGGTATGGACACAATGTTGAAGGATTCAAAATCCTCAATGAGATCCCATACCCTACTCTTGTATCTTTTGAGCAGGTCGTTCTTGATAGCATTTTGTCCTTTGACTTGATTGACAACCAGTTCACTATCACAAAATATCTGCAAGTTCTTGATTACTCATCTTCTGGCCCAATGCAATCCATGAACCAAAGCCTCATATTATGTAGTGTTATTTGAGTAGGAAAACTAAAATTTGAAGGCCGAATAATATTTCATACCTTGGGGGACACAATCATAGCTCCTCCTCCGGCTCCTTGTTTGCTCCTCGAGCCATCAAAGAACAGTTTCCATACTTCATTGTCATCTTTGTGTTCTATCTTGATGATGTCAAGAAGAGGATGATTCTCCTCATGTAGGCAGTAGACTCCTAGTTCAGATTCTTCCATCTCCTTATAGGGATCAAAAGCATGCCTTTTGACCACCCATTCATCAAGAGTCAGGTTCGGGATACACCCTACTTTGGTATCTAGCCTTAGAAGTGTTTAAGAGGTCCTCTTGATCAAAATCCGAACAATTTCCGTTGATTGGGCTAGGCACATAGGACTCAATGTGATAATCTGCTATGGGTTCGGATCTAATTGTGGCCTTTGCTCCATACCTTGTTCTAAAGAGCATATATGACCAGTCAGTAGAACAAATATCCTCCAATTTTGGTAGTGAAGTCCCTGGACAGACACAATACAAAATGTGGTGGCAAGTCTATGACTAATACGTTCTGTAATACAGTCACGTTAAAGCAGGCATGTAGAGTGAGGCTTAGATCCTTGATGACTCCAATAGTGGTCACTATTGTCCCATCCAATTGTATTACTCCTCTAGAGATGACTTCATACTGGAGGCCCAGTTGATCAGCTATTTGTTTGGGCATTACAAAACTACTTGCCCCCGAATCAATCATGTAATTATGCACCAATTTTTCTCCAATAATTAATGAAACATAAAATGGAGGAGGCTTTAGATTATTACCTCATTTTCTCCATTGTTTCTCTCAGGTTGAGCTGTATTGGTAAGCACTTTCTCTTGCTAGATAGGGGTTAATTTGAGCTTGACCAATTTTGCATGGCAGTATGCAATAGATCCCTCTACCCTGGATGGCCAGTGACTCCCATAGTGAAATGTTCACACTTGTCCTCTTCATTTTCTCAATGATATAAAATGAATGTCTTTTCTGCTGCCCCTTCCCTGGCACATTTTTCTCTTACACATGGGTTGTTACAACCGGTGCCTAAGTAGGTCTGGAAGGTGGCTTGGATTGACTTTGCACATTGGGAGTTATATTTTGAATGCCAATACCTTGTGGAGCAACAAAGGGTTGAGGATCACCTGATCTTGGTGAATGTCCTTCTCCAATATTTCTCTTCTCGATTGTGTATTGGTAGCTATACTTTTAGAAGGGTCTGATTCATTCCACAAAAGTCCTCGGCATGTCAATTGACAAACATAGTTTTGCTTTGGGGTCCCTCTTGTTGAGCTCCTTGTTGCTGATTTTCTTCTTGGCTAGGTTCTTGTGACACACCAATGGTTTGCACCATCAAAGCCTAATTTAGTGCACCATTGAAACACATCAACTGATTATGTGGCTGATTGCATGGGAAACACCAATCATATTCTTATGTCATGTTATTATGTGTTAGAACCAACTATCTTGATGTTGAAGCTATGTTTGGATCATATGACCTGAAAGGTCTAGTAGCTTGAGGTTTCCCTTGATGTTGATCATGACCTATTTTGCTGATATGGGGTCTAGCTCGACATCTTGAGCCCGGGGTTATGGCCTAGAACTCTGAGCCTGTTGTCTTTTGATGGTTACTAGCTCATTTCCCAAGTTTTGTAGTTGTTTCATAACTTCCTGAAGCTCCTTTGAGGTGTTAGATGATGAAGTGGATGCTTTAGCTAAACTTTGACTCGGGGGTGGGTATAGAGATAATGTGGGCGTTTGGGCTACCTGGTTTCCTAACTCAGGTATAGAGGAATAGATGGCCTAGGGGAAAGTTTTTCAGCCTGAATTAAATGATTCTCAGCTCCTATGGAAAGGCTATAGTCTGCGGAAAGGTTGTGCCCCCATTGGTTCATCAAAGAAACATCATTTAAAGCTCTAAGAAAGTATAACAAGGCACCTTCATTATGGGCTTTCTTTCTTTTGGAATCTTCTCCTAGGTCCATTAAAATATGAGGTTGAAATCCGATTGCTCATTTAGAAGCCCTCTTGATTGTTGTGCTTTAGCTAAATCTCCTTTTCTCCAAACTAGTTGTGAAGAGCCATGTATAGTGGTCCCAAGATTGAATAGGGCGTTCCTAGGCTCTGAACCATTGTGAAGCTTTGCCCTTGAGTGAAGAGGCTAGAAACTTCCTAATGTCCATCTTAGTGATCTCATGGATTGTATAGAATTTGATGTCTTGAACGTGGTCACTGGGACAAGTCTAGTTTTCTCCAGTGAAATAT
This sequence comes from Taxus wallichiana var. yunnanensis, assembly GCA_018340775.1. Lineage (NCBI taxonomy): Eukaryota > Viridiplantae > Streptophyta > Pinopsida > Cupressales > Taxaceae > Taxus > Taxus wallichiana. The sequence continues at coordinate 432,541,476 of CM031242.1, read as the reverse complement.
GGGATGCTCTTCAATGCTACCACTGGGACCTATTTTGTGCATTTAGAGAAAATGGGTTGTTGCGAGTGAAGCTGATGTAAGGATTTGGTTGTTGGTGTGCCATCATGATCGGCCTAAGCACCTTTCTTGATTAAAATATTGACCTACTAGGAGAAGGTGTTGATAAGGCTTTGTTTGGTGGAGATATAGACTTTTGGGCTCTTCTTCCTCTTATCCTTCTATCTGGAGACCAGTGTATGTGTACAAACTATCCTTCTCTTATTGTAGACCTTGTTTGTATCCTTCTCATGAACTTGGGAAACTTAGACTGCTTAAACCGGTGGATTCTGTCCCTTTTGGAGTTGTCAGATGTGCATTTTTTAAGAGCTTCTCAAAATCTAGAATCACAACAAGTGCACATCAATCTTATTGTAATAAATATGGAGACTTCTCGTCTCACTAGGCATGCCAAAATTGTCAGTGCAAAATCATAGCACCCCCAAATGAGTCATCAAATCTACTTTTCTAAGGCATGTTCATTTGGTGTGACTCACATAACATTGAGTTTTCCCCCAAAGTGTGGGACTTCGTAGGTGGGAAAAAAATCTTCAAATTATGGCTGGTTCCTACTCCTCTGTTTAGGTGTATGCATGAAATTATAGAGGATCTGTCCTAAATCCTACTCTAATTTTCCAAGTAGATAGAGTTAAAGGGGAAATGAAAAGAAAATAAAAACTTAAGCTGCCAGGTGATACACCAAAGGAGTGATGGACAATTGTTTTGCTGGCAGACACAAACCAGAAGAATGCAACACGAAAACAAGCACAAATAACCAAAGTTGTAATGAAGGATCAAGAGACAACAATTAACACGGAAAGGGATGAAGATCACCCAAAGAACATGTATTATTGATCTCACAACTTGATACGATGCATTACAATAGTAACAAGGAAATTTTCATTTACAGTCTATATGGGAGGTTTGAAACTCCACGAATTCACTTGCCAAGGAGAAGAGGGGAGCCTACAAAACATGAAGAATATCCAATCCTTTACAATGAGTCCCGACCCTATATTTATAGACTCAATCAGAGAGAAGAAAGAGAGAGAAGTGGGAAAATAAGGTCGAAGCTCAACCACTGCTTGTTAATGCCTCCTCTATCTTGATCATGATTGTATCAATCTTTGGTTCAACACCTCGAAGAAGGAGGAAACGATGAGAGCGAGATCGAATCGATCTAGTTGTTGGGGCAGATGGATCATGTATTAATGTCCCTGAAGACATTTTCTCCATTTTCCTTTACCTCTCCAAACTTAAAGTTTTAGATCTTCATGGCATGGGCAAGGCCGAGATCTTTCCAATGGTGTCAGATTTGCAATATTTTGAGCCATGAGTCGAAAGTTATGCCCCTTTGAAGTTTGTATCTGGCCCGTAAAAAAGGCAGGAAAACCATTTTGAAAAAATAGCCCCCTTTTTAATATGGGACACATGGAGGGATAGCACTTGTCTTAAGGTGGCCTCTATATTTTGCTCTTAATTTCTTTATTTCTTCGCTAAGTCCCTTGCTCGGCGGGGTCATATTTCTTGACCGGGGACACGTGGTAGTCTGGCACTTGTTTGAAGACCCTCTCTCTATTCGACCCTTGAATTAGCATCATTTGGACACTTGGCACTCTCTGTCATCCTACCATTATGCATTGACTATTCAACCCGACTCTATCCCCTTTGAAGAGACTAGACGCGTGGAGGCTCCGTGCGCTCATTTGAAAGCCCCGATCAAGATTTTGCCTTTGAAGGAGCGTCGGGTTGAAACTTGGAAGCCTCCGCGGGTCTTTGGAATTCTCAATGATCTTTACCTCACCTTTTTGGACCATGGGCTACGTGGTGAGCTAGTGCTTGTTTGAGCCTCCACATTTGGATTCTTCTTTGGAGATGTGCGCTTGGACACTTGGCACTCCCCGCCAATACTTCTATACTTAGCCCCTTTTTGAGGCCCGCCTTTCCACCTTTTGACCTCTATTGACCATTTGCTACATGGAGGGCTGGCACGCGAGTTTGAGTCTTCACCTTGGGCTCCCATCTTAGATTTGCACCAAGCCGACACCTGGCACCTTCCTGTCTATTCGAAGACTTTTCAACGGCTGCACAACTTTTGGGGCTCTGGACGCATGGAAGCCTGGCGCTTGTTTGAGATTCCTTTCTTGGATTCACCCTTAGAGAAGTGTTGTTCCAACATGTGACTCCTTCCATAACATCCTCCATACTTAGCCTATTTTTGGGCTCATTCCAAATTGTTTTGAGCCCGAGGACTTTGGATCTTCGCCACTTCTTTCTTTTCTTGCTCCTGGATTCTCGGTGACGTTGTTGTTCTATTTTTGAGCCTACCTGTAACTTGAAAGAATGGATTTGAGGCCCGGGCTCGCTTGATAGATCCATTTTTAAATTTATCCTACATGTTGTTGTTTGATCTTCGCAGGCCCTTGCCACTTCCATTGTAGAGTCCCTCTTGTAATCTGTTTGCGGGATCTGAACGTGATTTCTCAGGTTCTTTCAGTGTGGGGTCGCTTTGATCCAATATTTTTCCCGGGGGGCAAAATATGGATAACAGGTATTTTTTATTTAGATTTACAGATGGAAAAAGTTAGATATGTTAAATGAATTCAAATGTAATATCTTGTAGTGCATTTCTAGTGTGCAATATTTGATTAATTAATTGGTGTGTTTTATTGTTTACCTTGAAAATGTAATAAAGGAATCTAAGCAAATTAGTCAACCCTAGTACAAAATTTTGTACCCCTAGTGGTGTTATCATCATAATCAATATGTTTAGCGACATCGTCATCAACCCGACGGTTAGGAATGACATGGTCAAGCTATTTTTGGTGTAAGAAAAATAAACACTTCCTTAGGATCCTAGTGGACTGCCAAGTCTTACAAAGTTAGATCTAGAAATCAACTTCATGATCGAATGAATTCCTTGAGGGATCTAGTCGACACAAATGGAGCTTGTGAAAATGTTGAACTATGACTTAAATCTTGTTAACGATCTCCTTAGTTCCTTGTAGATAAATGTGTTACCTTGGTTACTAATAACATAACACCTTGGTCTTTCATGAAGGTTGTTTAACATAAATATGTCCTCTCACCTTAAAATCATATATGGTTGAGGCGTAGATCCTTAGGTGCAATTGGAATTAAACTAAACCTCAGTTGATTAGGAGGTTAACTTGAGGTTCATGTGTAGTTTATAATGCTTCCAATTATGTACTTCTTCAATATGCTACATAAGTATTGTTGGTATCCAAATTGATTCTCCTGTGATGGATGAGAAACATCATGAAACTGGCAGGATGCTTAGAGACAGAAAAATCATGATATAAGTCGTTTTGTAGCCGAGGAGGGGATTCAGCTGACTCTTTGTCACTCAGGTGTTGGAGAAATGGATAACACCTTATCAAGGGTTTGATCTACCCTCACTACTTTAGGTTGTGCCTTCAACCAGGGTGAGAGGACCCATTCTTGTAACCCATATTGGTGAAGGATATCAAGAGATCCTTCTTTGCACAATTTTCATGAAAACCTTGAGAAAATATGATCAATACAACACAATCTAACTCTCACGAGTTGTCACACTAGAGAGTGGAGATGTTTCTTGACAAGGTTTGGGTTACTAAAGACAATAATTGAAACCTAATTGTCTCTGCATATTTTGGCAGAAAATTTGTTAAATCTTTGTGGATACATAGTACAAACAGGGGTAGTTCATGTAGGATTCATCGTTTGAGAATTTTTGGTGGGAAGTTAAGCAAGATAAAGTTGATTATACCAGATATTTGAGATCCTTTACAAATATTGGAACACTCATAGACAAAATGCTTCAAAATAGCCAAAATATTCCTTCAACTAGAAGGTGTGTATCAATGGAGGCCCAGAGATGCATGATTTCATACACTCTTCAAGAATTCAACACAAAGGCTCGTGTTAAAGACTCAATTAAACATTGGAAATCCTTTATTAGTCACGCCTAAGATACACTCATAGGCTAACAAACAATCTTTGTCAACACAGTGGAAGTAAAGTGATTTTAAATTGTTTATTTCATTACAAGATGAAATATCTCCTCACAATGAAATTACAAATGCCAAAATACTACCATGTGGATAAGATCTTTTGTGATTTAGAGGGATTTTAACATAAGATTGCAATAGAACATGAAAAACTATTTGAAAACATTCTGAAATAAAATAAAACACAATTATGCTCATGATTAACACAGATTCATTCAAGGTTCACTAGATTCATTAGCAGGGGAGAGTTTCTTCAACAATCTTAGAGATTTTCAATGGTGTACACTTGCAACCATCTTGACATGATTAAATCCAAAAACATAGGAAAATAAACTAGTTTCTCATACGGTCTCTCGGGAAAATGGTTTTTCTCAAACTTTCTCAAAAAAATTAACCCCCTTTGGCATCTCCATTTCATGCCTTTATATCACTCACTTTACATCAAATCTTTTCCCCCAAAAAGAAGAATATTCAAGGAATACTTTGTTTGTTACAGATTTGTTTCTAGAAAGTGATATTTAACAAATTTACACCCAAAAGTTGTCAGGTGTACAAAAGATAAGATTTTTCAATTATTTCCACCGGTTGTTTTAACTGGGGCATCCAGTCATCTCCTCTGGTAGCATGTCCATCCTCTTTCAAGCATGTAGCTTCCTTCTCCACATCCTTTTCCTCTGCATCTTGCTCTACTGATAATTCATTTTCTGCAGGTGCCTAGCAACTCTGTTTCAAAACTTCAACTTTTGCACTTCTCATTTACAAATCGAGCTCCACAATCAATTCGATTGCACTTCACTGACAAAAATGATGAGAGACCATGGAATTAACCAAAAAGGATGAAAGCAATTGAATCCCTTAAGGTCCCTAGTTTGCGTAGGAGCAATAATGGCGGAAAAACCAGATGCATTGTATCACAGTCGTTAACTCTGTCTTTCACAACTTCAAATTTGAGCCGTCCATGTGGAAAATATTTGAGTTGAAGCGGGTCTGGGGGTGCTTTTCACATTTTGTATCACTTAAAGAAAATGAGTACTTTTAGACAATTTGGCCCACCCACCCGCTTTTAATATAGGCCCTACACGTGGCTTTCCGGGCATCAACGGGGTTGTGGCTTACTTTATGACTTTTATTCTTTTTCAAAACAAAGCTGAGAATCTCAAAATGCCCCGTGACCTACCTCTCCACTTTTAACTTTTGATGTGGGCCCAGTGAGTCGCAGCTCACTTTATACTTTTACTTCATTTCAAAATAGAGCTTAAAAACTCCAAAGTGCTCAAACCAACCCACCTCCCTCGCTTTGACTTTTCAATGCTGACTCAAACATGTGACATTAATTGGTCCCCCGTGGAGTCGTGGATCATTTTATAACTTTACTCCTTTTCACAAAACAAAGCCAAAAACTTCAAAGTGCTCGATAGCCCACCTTCCCACTTTTGACTTAAAAGTGGCCACGTGTCCTCTTGTAGGCCTTAGGCATTTCTTTTACCTTTTTACTCTTTTTTCCATAACACCTTAAAACACAAAAAGGCCCGCTTTCCCACAACTGCTCAACTTACGACACGTGTACACCTTCGGGGAAAAAATAAGAAATTTTCTCCGCCACTTCATAATTTTGACTAGCTAATTAGAAATCAACAGAGCAACGGGGCCAATTGGACTTATTAAAAGGTAATAAGAGTGTTGAATTAAATTTTGTTCTGCCTGCATTGTAAGCCTCTTTTCCTATGAATTCCAAAATAAGACCTTTTTGTTTTAGTAGATCACTTTTGGTAGAATTATTATAGATACAAGTTAAAGTTTCAAATATTTTTTTTTGCGGTGAATGTTTTTCCTGTTCCTACACCTCCTATCAAGAAGAGATATAAAGGAGTTGTAGGATCAATATGTTTTTTGAGTCCAATGTATTTTACAATTTCTTGTTGTTTTTTGTTTAACATTATCATTTTTTGTAATATATTGTGTTGTCAAAGATGAATTGATGTTTTCCGATTTCAAATAGTTTAGTTTTCTTTTTAGGTACTATGTAATTACATAAAGGAAGATCTAGATGTATGTCATATGTTTCATTAACTCTTTTAGTTTTTTGTTGGAAAAAGGGTGTTGTGGAAGCATTAAGGGCTGAAATTTATGTCACCCCATGTAGTGTTGATATCATGAACAAAGGTTGTCTCATTTTTTCTTATTGTTTTTTGATGAAGTATGTATTCAAATTGCCATGTCAAGTTGTCATGCTTGAGGCTTTCCTCATTATTTTGGAATGGAACATATAACAAGATCTTCTCTTGACAATAATTCTCTTTGTATATATGGTTTTTGTAATTGAAAATCAGATTACACATTATTTTCCTTTTATGCAGTCTATTTTTTTGTTTTTATTATATCTAGAAATAAAATTAGCAAGGCAGATGTCTCTGCAATCACTTGTGGTCGTGCAATGTAATGGTTTATGATAGATTGGCACATCATGTTTTCAGAGTCATCAAATTCTTAACACAATAGTTTTGGATGTTTCAAAATAAATGTCCGGTATTCACAACAAGAAGTATTTATGAACGTGCATTTCCTTGAGCTACCATTTACGGGTATTGACAAGACAATATGCATTGCTTGTTGTCTGGACATTATCATCTACTATAAATTAAGCATTTCATTAGCTAATCATTGTATCATCTTGACTGCATCAACGCGTGATGTTTAGTGCTCTTTACTTATTCTTTTGAATGCTTTTGTGGTTGATCTATTAATTTTTATCATGTATGAACTCACATATGTTGCAGTTGCATATGCATTAAGGATAAATTGTGCATTTGTGTTTGTCTTCCATATTGATGGCATTTTTTTGAAAAGGTATTGTTCAATAATTGTGATGGTTTTCTTTTTAGGAATAGTTTTGGTCACTTAATAATGCTTTTAATAACTTGTATGTATTCAGCTTTATTCATGTTCAATTCATCTAGAAACATATCAAAGGAAAATGAGTTGTCATATCATTTTTTCCATAATTGAAAAACTGTGTTTTGCATTTTCAGATGCCAATGGATAAGTTGTTTCTTGTGGTTTGAGTATTTGTGTTTGTTTTATTGGAGGATGAGGGAAATAATATCTACATTTTGTTTGTTTACCTTTTTTCAACTCTTCGTATAGTGATGTTCATGCAATTTTTATATATTTTAGGAGCAAAAGATTATGTGTTACAAGTTATGTAGGTGTTGAAAAAGTGTGAAATGGAGGAGTTTTTATTTTTTCCATATACAGGTGCATCTTTTGTCCATATCAACTAATGGATATGAGCATTCCCTTGGCTTTGAAATTCAATAACCCAGAAATAATCATCAATGTCTCTAACGAATGTATTATCGTTACACAATAATTGTTTGAATGCGTTTAGTCAATGTTTATAATAGTGAGTACATGTGATTGGAGCATGTTTGATGAAAAAAATTGTCATTATGATCATCAGGTTGTGGTTTTATAATAGGAGAAAATTGCATGTGTTGGTCATATAGGTTTGACAGAGCAAGTGAAAGAGGCTTCCAACAATTCTCGACACTTGAAAAGGTCAAAAAAATGATGGGGGTCCTACTTGTCATATCATGGAAAAAAAATTCTTTACTCGTTGCATGTAGTCTAGTGAAATTCCTATTTTTTAAAGTCAATATATCCAACATCAGATTTAAATATTTTTTCTAGTTTGGGCTTGTATTTGACATCTTTTGCCAAAAAAATCTTCCCCTCATTTGTCCTTTTCAAATCCGAACCCAAATGCATGCTCGTACTTGGGAAATAATGATCTTAATTACTTTGAAAAACAAGTTGGTGATATGATATCAAAATATGCGATCAATATTCAAGACCTCCTACTGTGCAATTTTGTGAAAAGAAATTGAGTTCACAACATTATTGTGACAAGGTTCAACGAAAAAAGAGTGGGAAAGTTCATTTCCTCTAAAAATTTATCATGGAATATACCAAGCAGACATTGACCCTCTGTCGAGGAATTTGTATTAGCTTATCTTGGAGGTTGACTATGCATTTTGTATTTGTAAATCCATGGAGTAAAGTATTGCTGATATATTTATTTTCACTTTATTCGTCCATATTGCTATTGTTTGAAATTGTTTCATTGTTTGAATCGTCATCAGTAATTGATGGGAGGAAACAAATCCATTCTTTATTTATATGATCGTGTTCCATCTAATATGAATTTGTCTTGCAAAGCTATTGTAATGTTTTCATGATTACATTAGGACATACATTTTTTGAATGAAAGGCATATTTGTGTTGCAAATGGTGTTTGAGTTGAACAACAATAGTTTTTGTTTCTTTTACATGTCTTGGCAATGTTTTTTTATATTATATCAACATATGAAGGCATGTTTATTATGGCTCATTTTAAGGTGAATTGTAGTTTTTTGTGTGTGTAATTCCTTATTTGTGCAAATTCTATTATCATAGCAACTAGTCTCTCTTCATGAGTAGTAAGTAATTCTATAGGTGGAAGCATGGAGTTCAATTCTATGTGAATAGGCGATGCATGTTTTAACAAGGTTCCATTTCTTAAACATATATAACAATCGAGACATATGTTTTTCTACTCTTTTATTCTTTCGTCTTTAGTTAAATTAAAATATATTTTGTTTTCTAGACCTCTAAACATAGTCATGTTGGACTTAAATTTCAATTTCTTGCGGATTGGAAAAACATATATTGGTGTATCGTTATTTTTTAAAAAAATTTGTATATAAATATTAGATTTCGATTTCTTTTTTCCATTTTGGTGAATTTCAATTTTAACTCAATGAAGTGAAATTATAGATTGGTTTGGTATTTTTTGGTTAATGGAGTCTTTTGAATTTTGTAAGCATTTCATTTTTTTGCTTCATATTTCATGTTTCATCTTGCACACAGATTTGTTTGATTGTGTTCTTCATATTTTCTCATGCAAAAAGGAATTACAAGCAATTAATGTAGTTGAGGAGGGTTGAATCAAACATTCATAATGAGAATGCCCTTCATTCAACAAAAAGTATAAAAATTGTATGTGGCTGTTGGTTTTGATACACTAGAATGCACTTTTACAATACTAATGGTTTGTGCGTCCCATACTTGTATTTTTACATTGAAAATGATCGACAACCATTGAAAGAAAAATTTATTTCCTTCTATTCATCTGTTGTTATAGGGAATGACCATGTTTATAATAAAGTCTTGCCAATTTACAGTGTACGACATGCTGTTGACAATTTTTGCACTTGTGCAAAAATGGGCAACTCGAAACTTCGTCATTACGATGAAAGACATTGGTGAAGTATACCTAAGCTAAGGGAGTTTTGATGTTATTGGTTACTACTGAATTAATTAATGATTAAGTGAAATCTACAGCTATGTGTGCTGTTACAAAACGTAACAGATCACATAGTCTGCAATTTCATGATACCTTCAGCAAATGAACACAAGGGCCCCAAAGGACAGTTGTGTTGTCTTGATAAAGACACAGGATTGTAGAATAGGTGAACTGTTGAATTTTTGGACAACAAACATAGGTGCAGATTGCAAAAATTAGAGTTCATTACTGAATGTTACATGTTCTCATTAATTTTTTTCCTTCATGATTAAGACATTCAATTATATTACTAAGTTATTTAGTTCATCATACAATCCATATAGAAAGCTGAAATGCGAAAGAAATATACGACTCATTTACGAATTCAATGTTTTATTCATAAGGAAATTTCAAATGTTCCCACACAAGCCATGGGATGTAACTGGAAAGTAAAGTACATTGACTTAAATAAGAGGTACACATGCATGAAAAATAAAATAAAGAGTATGAGTGAACCCATCATTACCTTGGGGTTTTATTTGTTGTTCGGGGTAGCTCCATTCCAACTTTGTTCATTTCTCATCTTATTTGTGGAAACTCACAGTACTGAAAAGAATAAAATGCACTATCGATTCTACGAGTGCAGGATCAATTCATATTCTCTCTCTGTCCTAGTTCGTGTATATGAATCTCTTCAAAACATGAGATATAATTTACTTAAAGAATAGATTTCATACATGCTCTACTCATTTAAAAAGAAGAGAAAAAAAAGAAAAACATGGACACAAGAGAGGCCAAAAATCCTAAGTATTTTCTAATTGTTTTCTTAAGTGTGCAGGTACAGGTTGCAGCCAAGAAGAAATAGACAATTCATAAGTACATGCTGGAAAGAAGAATAAATGTAACTCAAACTCAATATTTTCTTCAAATGGAATAGGTTACAATACAGAAAGAGACTAGCAATAGAAGCACATGTTTCAGATGGCAACTAAAGAAGAAGAATCATATTTCAAGAAGTTGAAGTTGATTAGAAAGAAAGGGTTACAGCTGAAATAAAATGGAAAAAGAAGATTATGAGAAAATTTTGATAAGGCTTCACCATATAAAATGGACATTTACAACTTTCATTGTGCTGCTTTCAACTACTACATGCTTTAAAATAATTATTTAAATAAAAAAATACAATTACTATAGCTGGAAATGGATGGAAAAGAGAATTTTGGTAAAAATTGCCAAAACTTCACCATGAAAAATCAACATTTCAGATTTTCCAAATGCTAAATATTACTATCAAGGAAATAAAGCATCTATGTAAAAGAAAAAAATTCCTAGAGATCTTAACAAGCATATGAGTCAAGGCTTATGCCTAAAATAGTATAAAAAACAGATGAACTACTTGTAATTTCCAGAAAACAACTTGTAGGTACAAAGACATCTTAAGTAAAAATATCATAAATACATTTCTATTGTAGTTGACATCTCTAGTTCAATATTCAATCACAATAATCATCAAATTCAGAATCAAAGAGTGCAAATGCAACTACAAGTTACAAGGGATCAATTCAAAAGGTGAACTGAAGAGAGAGGTATGTAAAAGAATGCAGTTTTTTTAAACAACCATGCTTCCAGGAGTAGTAGCAACAAAACACATCAAGGTTCAATGAGAAATCCAAGGTATACAATCACAAAATTATTCTTTCAGAGCTTGTACTTTGTACACTGCCTAAGTATTTTTAAAGTCTTGCTATCTGAAGACATGGAGCAATCAAGTGTGTATAGAATTATCTTCAACATTAGCATATGAACATAACTTCTTTCTGAAGAAAATAAATTAAATGAACCAATAGTACAAATACAAGTTGTATTATGAAGGAGTCAAGCATCAACAAGTAAATATCAAGTACAACTAGAACACGTATTCCTTGAAATTAAGTGTCAGATTTTAAGATTGCGAAAAGGGAAAACAACCTCACAATGGAAACAACAATACAGATTGGTCCCTGGACATCAAAGTTAGAGAAAAGGATATGCATGTGCAGTTATGAGCATTGAGGAAAATAAGCAAAAGAAATCTGAGCTCAAGGATTTCACAGTGGATCAGAGTAAGGAAAAACTCATTAGTGGCATTCCAAGACAAGAATGGGTCAACAAGTATGAACTAGTAAGGGCAAACTCATGTTTAGATCAGACTCAAATTCAGAAATGAAAATGTCAAACCATTCAACAACGTTATGAAGAGCTTCAGTATTGGGATAAAATTGCCAAAGTGAACATCTTTCAAACAGTGGTCGAGCTCAGCTATAAGCATGGAAATAGAGCACTGATGAACTCTTAAAATGAATTAAAACACAAGTTTCAAACTCGGTGAGTACAAGTTCGAATATCCATATTGAGAAACATTCAGATCTGGTGAGTTTCGAGCAAAATGGGAATACCCATTTTTATATTCAGAATATAAGTCAAGAAAATTTCAGTTCAGATAGTCATATTAAGCTCTGGATGCAAACTAGGCAGTAGACCCCTACAAGCTCTAAGGTTACAGTTATTGAAAAGATACACAACATTCAGAATATAAGCTACAACAAAAGGTGGATATATAAAAATAACAGAGTATTCACTTATCACATAAAGGAAAATGACAGTTAGGCTACACACAAGGAAGTGAGAGCTTGAGAACCCACTAAAATGGCTGAGCAATTTTGCAATAAAGCTCGAACAAGCTCAAGATATCAGTGATGGAATCCAAAATGCGCATAATAAAGACCTCCAGTAAAGCAACAATGTCAAGGTTTCAAGCTAGCAAACTATAAAACGACTACCATTTCATAAAACAATACAGAAGTTTATACTGAATCGGAGACAAATGCATGCCCTAGTTGAAAATGACAGACCATCAATGGGTATTAGTATATCTAGGTATTCCGATCACTTACTTAAAATTAAAGGAAGACGACTCCACATACACAAGCCAAGATCACAGAACTAATCAAGAATGCATGGTCACCTTCCAACAGGTGTCAAGGTTTTTCCTCTCCAAGGAATGAACTCTCCGTGAGTTCCTCAAGCAAATCACAGACCAAGGAAAATGGTTGAATTTCATTAATACAGGGTACACAAAGTTTCTAGGTTTAGAAAATAACACGTAAATCTCTCTCTCCCCCTCCGTCCCTCTCCCTCTCCTCTCTCTGATCCATCTTCCTCCCTATCCCTCTCTATTAAGAAACATTCTAGATCCCTCTGTTTCGAACAAAATGGGAATACCCATTCCCCTCCCTCTAATATAAGTCAAGAAAATTTTCCCTTCTAGTCCCCTTAAGCTCTCCCCCTCATCTAAGTTCTCTCACAACATCGAGAACACCACTACAAGAGGTTAATATAAGCTTCCTGGATATATAAAAATAACATGAGTATCTCACTTATCCATCTCCCATCTCGCTCTTCCTGAGAGCTCTACCGCCCCACTCCCATCTGAGCTCTCCCTCCCTCTCTCAAGCTCTCTTAGTGATGTAATCCCGCAAAATAAAGCCTCCCCGCTCAATGTCAAGGTTTCAAGCTAGCAACTATAAAATGACTACCATTCCCTCCCTCTCCCAATATAGAAGTTTATCTGCCTCCAAATCCCTCTCTCCCCATTCCCCCATCAATGGGCTCTATTCTATATCTATATTCTCTCTTACTCCCTCCCTTTATCTCCCTCCCTCCCCACCCAAGATCCACCCTTATCCCATGGTCCCTTCTACCTCTCTCTCTCCCCTTCCCTCTCAAACTGGCTCTCCCCTATCCCTCCCCCTCTCATTCTCTCTCCCGTAAATCTCTCCCCTCTCCCTCTTCTTCCCCTCTCTATTCTCGCTCCTCCCTCTCCCTTCCCCTCCTCCTCTCTCTCTATCCCACTCCCATTCTCTCTCCCTCTCAATATCTCTACCCACTCCCCCTCCCTCTCCCCCCTCACACTCTCCCCATATTCCTCCCCCCAAAATCTCTCTCCCCGCTCCCTCTCCCCTCCCTCCCTCTCGTTCTCTCTCCCTCTTCCTCTCCCTCCCCCCCCTCCCCTCCCTCTCTCCCCTCATTCCTCCCTCTCGCTCCCGCTCCCTCCCCCTCCCTCTCCCTCCTCTCCCTCTCTCCTCCCTCCCCCTCCCTCTCTCCTCTCCCTCTCCCTTCTCTCACTCTCCCCCTCTCTCCCTCTCTCTCCCTCCCCTCTCTCCCGCTCTCCCCTCTCTCGCTCCCTCTCTCTCTCCCCTCACTTTCTCTCCCCTCCCACTCCTCCCCTTCCTCTCTCTCTCTCCCCACTTCTCCCTCTCTCTCTCTCTCCCCCCCCCTCCCTCTCCTCCCCTCTCTCCCTCTCTCTCCTCCCCTCCCACTCCCACTACTCTCTTCCTCTCCCTTCATCTCACTCTCCCTCTCTCTCTCTCTCTCCCCTCTCTCCCCCCTCTCCTCCCTCCCGCCTCCCGCTCTCCCCATTCTCGCTCCCTCTCTCTCCCACTCCCTCTCCTCCCCCCCTCCTCGACCCTACTCCCTCTCTCCCCACTTCTCCCTCTCTCTCTCTCTCTCTCCCTCCCCCTCCCCTCCCTCTCTCTCCTCCTCTCTCCTCTCTCTCGCTCCCCCCCTCTACCACTACCTCTCCCTCTCCCCTCCCCTCTCGCTCCCTCCCTCCCTCTCTCTCTCTCCCTCCCTCTCCCTCCTCTCTCTCCCACTTTACCTCCCTCACCCCCTCGACCCCCCTTTACCTCTCCCTCTCCCTCCCCCTCCCCTCCCTCCGCCTCTCCTCTCTCCTCTCTCCCTCTCTCTCCCACCCCTCTCTCTCCCCCTCCCCATTCTCCCCATCCCCACTCTCCCTCCCTCTCCCTCTCCCTCCCCCTCTCCGCTCACTCTCCCTCCCTCTACCCCTCTCTCCCACTTTCTCTCCCCTCCCCATTTCCTCCCCTCTCCCTCTCTCTCTCCCTCCTTAATCACTCCCTCTCTCCTCTCTCCTCCCCTCCCACTCCCTCTTCCTCTCTCTCCTCCCCTCTCCCTCCCCTCTACTTATCCCTCTCCCCTCCCCCACTCCCGCTCTCTCTCTCCTCTCTCATCTCCCACTACCTCTCCCTCTCCTCTCTCGCTCTATCTTGCTTCCTCCCTCCCTCTCTCCCCTCTCCCTCCCCTTTCCTTCCCTCTCTCTCACCCTCCCCACCCCCCTCTCTCTCTCTCTCCCTCCCTCTCTCTCCCTCCCCACTCCTACTCCCTCTTCTCTCTCTCTCTCTCTCCTCCCCCTCCCCCTCCTCCCTCTCCTCCCTCTCTTTCTCTCTCTCTCTACCCCCTCTCACTCCCGCCTCCCTCTACTCCCGCTCCCTCTCCCCTCCTCTCTCCCCGCCTCCCCTCCCCTCTCTCCCTCCCTCTCTCCCCATCCGCCCTCTCTCTCTCTTCCTCTCCCCGCCTCTCCCCTCTCTCTTCTCCCTCTCTAAACCTTCACCTTCTTCTCTGCCACCATCCATTCTCTATATTTCCTCAATCCTTCATCCCCTCTCCTCGCTCCTCCTCGCTCCCTCCCTCTCTCCTCCCCCTCCCATTCCTCGCTCTCTCCCCCTCGCGCCCTTTCCCCCTCCCTCTCTCCTCCTCCCTCTCCCCTCTCTCCCTCCCTCCAAACCTTCATTCTTCTATGCCACCATCCATTCTCTATATTTCCTCAATCCTTCATCTGCCCCCTCCACCTCTCCTCCTCCCTCCCTCCCTCTCTCGCCTCCCCCCTCGTTCTCCCCCTCTCCCCTCTCGCTCTCTCTCCTCGGCCACCCGCACTCTCCACTCTCCTCTCCTCTCCTCTGCTCCCTCCCCCTCTCTCCTCCCCCTCCCACTCCTCTCTCTCTCCTCTCCTCTCTCTCGCTTCTTTCCCTCTCTCCCCCTCCCTCCCCCTCTCTCTCTCTCCCTCTCTCCCTTTCCTCCAAACCTTCATTCTTCTATGCCACCATCCATTCTCTATATTTCCTCAATCCTTCTTATAATCTACTTTACTTTTTTCTCCAATTGCATTCCTTCATGTAACCCTTTACTTCCCTCCATTTTTCATATTTCCTCCAACCATGATTCCCTCATTCCCTCCATTTCCCACAAAACTTTCATTCTTCTCTTTTCATCCATTCGCTCCTCCACCCAACCATTTCCTTATTTCCTCCGGCCTTCATCCAACCATCCATTCTTACTTTTTCCTCAACCCTCCAGTTGATTTTCCTCCAACTCTACTCTCTAAGTATCCATCCCCTATTCTTTTAAGACCAAATAAATATATTATTTCTATCCTAAGCTAATTATTACTATTATAGATATACACAATAAAACTATGCAATTATTGTTATCCTTTCATTACTTTTTTAAAAAAGGAATAAAATACTATTTATTATCACAAGTAAAAGTATATTAATAATGACTATAGCCTTGTTACAATTATGAATAATAATAAATGAATGAAGGTACGCAAAAAAAAATAATACAAAATCTTCATTCATTAAATAAGAGAGTATTATTGTCATATTATTATGTAATTAAATATGAATAAATTACCATTTTTATTACTATTAAAATTTTATTAAAAATTAATATCATTTTTAAAAATTGCGAGCTATAAAATAATAGATATAAACACCAAACAATACACACACCCCTCAAAGATGTCCATGGCCATCCGTGAAGGGTTTTGAGGGCGTTTTCAGCCCCCACAAAAAATAATAATTTATTTATTGAAAAAAATGTAACAATTTTATACAAGGAGACCATAATAATAGGCCTACAAATTTACATTCAAACTATCTATGACTTGAAAACATCAAAATCAACCACCACCACTAACAACATAACTTGAGATAAGTATATTTTGAGAATATAATGAGATAAATAAAAGCACCGGGTCACCAATTTGTATCCCGAAATCTGCACAAAAACCAAAAGACAAATATAATAATGTATTTTTGGCTTGATCTCTACGTTATCACCAATCACCAATGTCAATTATTAATAATGGTTAGTATTACTTGTTACCTAAATTCAAGGATAAAAGAAAGGCTGAATAGATGCCACTCTACCATCTCGTGGTGGAGGTACTTCTCTCTCAATACCTACATGGGACCAAATAAAAACAAAAAAACATAAGATATATTTTGGGAATATTGAGATAAACATCAAAAGCATCATACGTTGGTGTAAAAGGACGGGGTCGGCAATTATTTTCTCATAAGGCCTGCACAGAAAACACATGAGCTGTATTTTTTTAGAATAATGATTTATTTTGCTTAATCTGTACATTAGTGCACCAGTTCAGCAATGCCAATTATTATTCAGTAAAGAATGCGTGATGCCAATCTACCATGTTTTTTTCGCTTCATCTCTACGTTATCACAAACTTTTTTCTGAAAACGTGTACAGAAACCTGAAAACACACATGAGCTGTATTTTTTGAATAATGATTTATTTTGCTAAATCTCTATATTAGCACCAATTCATGTCTCTCAAGTCTTTGTCATCAATGGCCAGGATATTTGGTGCCATCCAAATGATAGCAGAGGTGAGCGATTCGATGGCAATGCTTTTACCACAACTCTACCCTTCAAATACCACACATCACTACAGAAAATTCTATCCCTCGTAATCTTCCTAGTCAAGATTGAATGCATTTACGGAAACTAGAATTTATGAAAAATCATTATAGGTTAGCTATAATATCTGTAGTGGACGGGCTAATGGAGACTGGAAACCAACTGAATAGAGTGAGAAATTATTGTTCTCATCCAGAAGTGGGTCACCGTGCACCAAACCAACACAGACAGAATGAAACGATTATTTCGAGAATCCCTTTTCAAGAAATAACAGGGGAGCAAGAGCACATTAATCAAAAATTTCTTAAATGGAAACAAAAGTTAGATAATTTTAGAATTGCTAAACATTATACACAAAGATATCACAACTTGGAGGTATCCTCGGTGTTTTCCAGCGGAAGTTTCGTTTCTATGTGCAATATCGAAACTTTCCAACAAAGTGACGATATCGTTTCATGAAAATATGTTTTTATAGAACGATATATGATAGGCCTAACGCCATGCAAATGGGGACTGAATGCTATGGCTGCCGTAGAAAGATAATTACCTCTACCAGATATTGCTTCACTAATATTGAAATTCTCGAATTATTGACTTCTGAAGGCAAATTGATCAATTATATCTAGAGTAGTTGTGATAGGTAAGGGAAGGGAAAAAAATTAATTATAGTATCCTTGAAAAGCAGGGAGAGAGGTCAACGTGGAGATTCGGTTGAGGAAATTTTGGGTAATAATTCATGCCTCTAGCAACGATCATGGTTACTTTTCTTAGCTCAAAACAAATCATGGCTAAATGGATAGGAATATCTCTTAAAGCCTTTCAAGCAGAAGAGTCGCAGTATTCCCGTCACTTCCATTTTGCATCTACTCAATTTTAGATTAAGTCTTGACATAGCAAAAACCGCGTTTAAATCTAATAAATTTTATGTTTCCAATCCGCTGTTAAAGAAATCGATCCGGGGTTTGTCTAGATCTTATAGGCATTGTTGGGGGGCTCACAGAGATATACCATTCAAAGGAGAAGACATGGATTTTGGTAATCCTGGGCCCTTAAATTGTTATGATATGGTTTTCTGCAAGGGTAATTTGTCCTGCACAACTACTAATCTTCTGATGGGCAGGGTGGAAACCAGTGTCTACACCTTTCCGAATTGTGGGTCTGTCGTTTCTGCTGCAAATCTGTTATAGACAATCTTAAAGATTGCGAAAAGAACACAATATTTTATGCTTAGTCCGAACTATAACCCTGATACTAGTTCTAAATAATTTTGACATACTGCCTTAACCAGAAATAGTGAAATAAATAGAATTAAAATCATTGAGAACATCCATCATTCTCAGGTCCTAAGATCGCCTCCACCGATAGGAAATTCTAGCATTTCTGGCCTGTGAATTATTCTCCAGCTAAGATAGCAGGCAGAACGTTTAATGCCTATTTTAACTTATTCTAGTAAACAGAGAATCCTAATTATTTTGATTATGGGAGAACACCAGCAATGCTACATATGTAACTTTGTTGATTAAAGGCGATATGACGAGTCTGAGACGGACTGTTCACCTCTAGTATAAGATTGTGAGTTAGGGGAGAAAGAACACGAGTATGAGAAAACATGGTATTTACAAGACTGCGACATACTTTTATTATCCATTGCCTGCCAAAATATATCCTAACCAGAACTTCCACGGAGTCTTGTGGTAGCAGCCTCGGCATTTCAGCTACGTAGTTAAGCTCTAGTTTATTGGTGGGATACACTAATGCACTATAAATTTCCAAACGAAGTAATCTTAACTTCGTTTACATTTACCATGTACACAGTATAATGAAAAGAAAATACAGATGTAGTAGTTGATTGAGAAAAGCGAAATTCCTGGCATCAGTTGAGAAGTTGATTATACTAACCGTGTCTCCAAATTTCCCCGCTCCTCTGCCGCTAAGAATGGGCATATTTCTCTCTCAATGCAATGTGCTGCACAAACAGCCAACTAAAAGTGAGGTTCAAAGAATAATTAAGTCGGATTAAAAATGACTTCTGCCACAGTCCATAATTTTTAAGAGGATTAAATTTTTAGATAAAAACTCTGCCTGAGTTTTCAAAAACATCAAAAGTATTTTTAACCCCAGTATCAAGATGGAAGTCGATAAAAAACTGTTTGAATCAAAGAGATTTCCGAAGGAAAATGTAAATCCTTAAATTAGACTGTATGTTCAATAAAACATCTACCTCGTATGCTCTATAACAAATTAATAACATTAATCCTAATAAACCCGTCTGTATGGAGCAGAAAATCATTCAGGTGTTAAGTGGTAGTATAAATTAATCTTAACACGTTATCCATCAGACAGAACAAATAACATTACAGAACATTATTGTTCAATGCTAATGTTTCAATAATATCCATTTAATAATGTAACAACGACCGAGTCTCTATTTTTGTAAAATTTGTGACGAAACAGGTCATCTAAGGTTAGATATGAGCTTCAAGGAGTACTTACGGTGTAGGAATATTTAGCTTAGTTGTTCAAGTTGGAGATATTCTGGTGAAAACCGTTTATAAATATCCTTTCCAAGACTAATCTTTGTAGAGAGGAGGGTTGCCTTTGTCTGTCAATCCTCTTTGACATGTATTTGTGAACAAAACTCCGGTGCATAATATCTGAATAGGAAACCAAAAAAATAAAAATAAAAATAAAAAACCATGTTAGAAACTGTTCAACCCAAAAATAAAAACAAAACCACTCTCGAAAGAGGATTTTTAAAATCAGATATTATTTCTATAAATTTGGTGTGCCTATAATGCATCGGCAATAAAAATTATTATTGCAACAGGATACTCACAAGTCCAGTCTATCTTTTCTGTCAAATTGACTGACATTTTTGCTTGCGACTGCCCGATCGCCTCGTACAGGGATGTGAAAGCTGTTCCATTAGCCAGATCGACATTAAAATCTCTGCAACAGGATTTGTACAACCACACACGCAGGATTTATTGTCTATCTTCTCTGTAAAAGCTGTTCAATTTGCTGATCGCATCCTAAGGGCCATAATTACATTTGAGAAAGAGTCGTGAGCCCAGAGTTTAGGTTGGGAAAAGTAAATATAAGATGGGGCAAAGTTATAACAAGAGATAACAACGGCCCAAAAATAGTGGTTTTGGTGATGTGAAAGCTATCGTATTCACAATATTCCATCAACATCGTAATGAGCTGGAACCCACTTATCGTTATCATCTATCATCATGCCGATTGCAACGGTATTATTACTCTGGTGGAGTTCGAAATGACCGTTCTGCACAAAAGATACGGCCAAACGTGTATAAACTTTCAAAACTACTTAAACTTAGCCGAAATGACCGTTGAATTCCATTGTTCCGTTTAACTTTAACGTAGTAAACGTGCATAAAGTTTATAAAAACCTACCTCTGTCAGAAAAATCATAACATATTTCTTAAATTGTCTAATTAAAAACACGTTATGAAAATATATGATTAAATATTAGGATTTCTATAGTATTACGGACCAAACCACGTTTGGATTTCTATATAATTACGGAGCAAACCAAGTAACCAACGTTATGGAAAAATATGAATTCAACATTTCCATTTAAGTATAGTCATGTAAAATCTAAAAATGAGGGGAAATTTTTTTTTTTATTAACTTTTCAACCATTTCTTGTATTTTCCTATTGAAATATATTAGATAGTTGGATAAAACACCTTTAAGAAAGATTTATTATTTTTTCTAAAGGGAAAAATAGATATAACATCTATTACATATAATGACTTTTGACTTTTATTCATATGACGTGATATTCTTTACACTCAAAAATTAGAATATTCTTTAGTCCTATTACCAAATATTCATTTTTCCTTATCTAATATTTATATCTTCTAGGTTTTCTTAATTCCCTTTGATCTTTACACCCAACATTATTAAATCTTAAACTTTTTGTTAGGACAACAAATTTTTAAGATGATGACAAAGCTTAGATAATTACAAGGTTTGGATTCATTTCCATTATTTTCATCATAGACGTTGTAAACACATCTAACACCCATTCTCCTCCAATAAGAAAAAATTCACATTGTCGAGTATTACAAAAATTGTTGTTATGGTTAATGTTTCGATGGATTTATTACCATTATAATATTTATAGGGTTTCTTTGCTCTTGTAATCACCAACCTTTTTAATAGAATATCTCTTTCTTTCTTTTTTATTTTCTGTAAGTCATTCTGTATATGTTTTACATTCTCTTTTTTGAGTATAAGTATACTATGCAAAGTTCTCTCTATAGATAAATTATCTTGTGCAAATCAATATTTTGATGAAGAACCAAATGTATATTAGCCCTCAAACTAATATTTTGATTAGTTTTCTACAAGCTTGTGGAGTGTTTATAAAGTGGGACAAATTGTTGTTATTGATTTAGAATTGGGGAATAACAACAGATAGAATGTGAGGGGCATCTAGTTTTTCCTGAGAGTGTGTTGATTAAATGGACTATTAACCATGCTTTGGATCTAGAGAGTAAAAGAAATTGAGTACGGAAAGTACGGTGGAGAGTTTCAAGGGGGGCAACCGCTTTCTTCGAAGTGGATGTCAAATGCCAGCAAAACCGTCCAAGTAAGCTATAAAATCTATTGCTAATACAAATGCATTGTATTTAAGGTACAAATAATTTGTAAGCTATGGAACTCAAATGTTGCAGAAGAGGAAACCGAAATTTCTTTCACTTATTTGGTACATAATAGTGTTTCCTTTTAGTTGGTCCTCTAAGTGAAGGGGTGTGTTTGTCTTTAACGATGCAATAGATGGAACATACCTTCCGAGAGAGTCTTCTTTATAATTACATATTGAAATTCCCAACTTTAAGGTGCACGTAGATCCGAGGCCCACAATTTAAGGTTATTCAACCCCATCTTTGTGTCCACCTCCAAACCTTGATTTTCATACAGTTTTGTGCAACTACAGATGACGTGGTGAAGCCCTCTATAAAATTATCATGCTTTTTTATTCGTAGCTTGCAGAGAAGTAATATATCATACTCTAGACAATCATTCATTGAGTCCAAAAGATGCAATTTCACTTTCACGTGCCCCCACGCCATCATCTCTCTTTGTGCATACAGGACATATGAGGCATTGTTTAGCAAGACTACGTTGAGATATTTGTTCCGAATAGTCCACTAGGCCAAGTAGTCATTACTTTACTTTTATAGCCTTTTGTATATCATTGTAAAATGTTTATTTCAAATTTCTTACCAATACTGCATTTTTATTAAATTGAGAACTCTTGACGACACAAAATCTCTCGTTTGAGTTACTACTTCATCTTAGTTTTTATGAAATAATCTATCCTTTTTTCATTTTTCATTAAGAAGAATTTTACCTTCTTTCGGCAACTTCTATCGACTATCAAGTATCTTTAAGAGCGTTCCCACAATATTTTTGTTCTGAACATGCATATTCAAATAGAATCAAACTTTGGTATGCCGATTTTATTTAATTTTTTCTATTTGTTTGTATTCTGATGTCAATCTTAGCAGTGTAAATAAACTTGATAAATTTATGAAGATTCAAATTTTTAGGTGCTTGATTATGCTATTGATATTTTGCTTTTGATGTTTTTTTATTGTTGGGAAATGGTTTTTTGATGGGGACAACACCCCAATACAACAAAAGGGTACAAACACAGATACACCAAAGAAGCACTAATGAGAAAAGGTCTAAAAACCATGGTATACAATGCGGCACCAAACAAAGTAGCGGCCTAGAGATAAACAACAACACAATAGGCCCACATCCAAACAGTGACATGTCCACAACAGAAAAACAACCTAGAAACAAAAGGCCCCTAACCCAGATAAAGTGATAAAAAAGTAGGATAACACTCAATCCTTGTCCACAACGATGGTGGGCTTTAGCTTGTTATGTCCTTTCTTCTTCCTTTCCACCATCGTTCAATCCTCGCTACCTTCTTTCGTAAAGATCAATAGACCAATTTCAATATTTTTTATTGGAATGTGTCCTATAATGAGGGACAAGGCACAATTTGTCATAGGTTTAGCAAAGACCTCTTGGGAAGAAGAAACTTGTGTTATCATAACAAAGATGGGAGAATCAAAGTTATGTGGATCTTCCACTAAAATAGGGGGATAATCTACCGTAGAGGGGAATGGTGGTTCCTCAATGAAATCAGAATGTGGGATAATCGTAAGATGATTTTGAAGAGAGTCCTTCCACCACGCAGGTTTTTCCTTGCACCTAGAAATCTCACGCAGTAATATGAAAAATACCCAGTTTGAAAGTGACATCGCCATCTAAAGGCTAAACCCTCGTAGTCAATCCTAATAACCCAATGTTTATCACCTATTTACAAATTGATTTCTATTAGAAGGGCTTGAGAGGTGTCGAGGTCTAACAAAATTCTACGATAAGTTGTATGATTATGATCATAGGTTTAATCATAGGAAATGTAGGGTTACGGGATGATAATGTGGGGCATGGATGTTTAGAGAAGGGAATAAAGGGATATGGTTAGCGGAATAGGGGTATGGAGGTTTATGGGGTAATGTAGGGGCATAAAGGTTTGCAGGAGGGAATGAACATAAATGGTTAGCTATAATTAACTAATAGTTAAATTATTATTTATTTGCATCAAGTGAAAAGTATATATCCTCTCTCTATATATACTTAAAAATTAATAATACACAAATTATATAAAGTATACTACATTCACACAAACTTAAAAAAGAAACCTATAAACCAAGGAAAAAATTAAATATGTATACTTACTAGAAAAGGATCCACATAAATGAAAAAATGTAAACATAACTTTTAATATATGGCCTTATTTGAACTTTGACCTATAATTCTTTGCATTTGCACACATTTATTGTTAAAAGCACACTATACGAGACGTGTGGACAGCCTTTAAGGAAATGCCCTGCAAGGAAGTAGATGTTTTCCATCATGCTTTAAATATAAAGACTTGAGAGAGTTGAGATGAAACTTGAGATGTTTTTGTAGTTGTAATACTTGAGGTTCACTCATATGAACATGTGTAGAAGACATAGAAGTAGGATGAGATGTAGAAGAAGAAATAACATTAGATTGATAAGTATCCTTAAGATGTTGAATTTCAGTTGTGAGAAAGGTGATCATGGATTCCTTATTATGGATTATATCTTGAAATAAATAATTTAAATCTTGAAGTTATTTGAAAATGAATTCTTTGAAATTAGGACTAATAGAGTCATCGAAAAGACAATCGAAGATCGCACTTACTTGTGAGGGCAACATATCACTAGGGAGATACATATTGTCTAAGGTTTTTTGAAGAACATATTTGCAAGGTGGATGAATTTGAAGTAATTCATGCAAATAAATTTGATGAGCCTTATGGACCATGAAATAAATATTGCAAAAATGCCCGTAAGTAAGGTTAGGTCCGAATGGATGGGTTCACTAAATAAATCAACAAACACTACAAGAAGTAGGCTAATTTTTCCACATTGTTATCCACAAAAAAATCATTTTGTAGAAAATTTGTGAATTTTCAACATTGAATGGATAGCTTCTATAAATTAAATTGTAGATTTTACACAATTTCATAAAAGTCACATTTTAATTTGTTAAAGATCCACTTTATTAAAATTAGTCACATTTTAATTTGTTAAAGATCCACATTATTGAAATTACATTGTGGAAAAATCACAATTTCTCATGTTTTCTACCCATATTTTCAAACAAGAAAGATATTTAAAAATAGAATTATGGAGTACCAAAACCCAAATATAAGTCTCTTCGGTTGAGTTTTCACACAATTTGTAACATTTAAATAGAAATTATATACATATACACACTAAATTTTTTACAAATAATATTTTGAAAATTCAACACACTTAAATTATATTGGTTTTATATTATTCAAAAAATGTAAATTATATATTTACTAATAATAAAACATAAACTAAATTCCAGATGTAGATATTATAAAGAACTAAAATTAAAATTTAATTGTAAAAGTTAGTATGTTTATTTATCCATATTATTGACAAATGACTTGAATTATCAACAAAAAAATTGATAGATTTTATTTAAAAATATAATATTGATATTCTAAAATTTTGTAATAGTAATCTTATATTTGTGGATTGTTTATATTAGATTTTTTTATCATGGATAATTCACATTTTTGCATTTTGGTTTGAAAAAAAGATTTTTGAACCAAGATTTATTGATTCTTTAAACAACCCAAAATAATGTACCTTAAATCCAATTTACTTCTCCACTCTTTGATACAAACAAAACTCACAAAAACCACTAAAATATTCATTTTGTATTATCCACAAAATATAAAATACTTACATTTTATAAAATTTAATCTTTCAATAGAATTTATAAAAATTCTACACTACTAACACATTAATAATATATTATCTAAACAAGGTAAAAATGTATATATTGTGGGAAATATAATACAACACCTACCTCAAATTGTTGATAATTTACACTAACAAAATTATGGAGATTTTATTTGTGGGTAATCTACAAAAAATTATTAATAATTTCTTAAAGAGTTTAAATAGAAATTATCTATAATCCATGTCTCAAAACCATGCAAATTATAGAAAATTCACATTAATATTAATTTTAATTACAAGTGGAAGTTTTACATTCCCCATTAATAATTGTGGATTATCAACACTATCTTAAAATAATAAATATAATTAATGTTTTACATTTTAAAAATAGAACTTAAACTCACCTCAATATCAATATAGAATTCATTATATAAAAAATAATTTATGTAACCAAATTTTATTAAAAAATGTTATATTTTGAAAACATTGTGTAATATCCACAATATTATTTCTTCCGAGTATATAGAGAATCCATTTTACATTATTTTTACTATCAATGTTTTTTGATACATAATGATCTATAAAGCATGCTAGGGAGAACAATTTCATCCTATTTCTTCATACATCTAACTTTCCTTGAATTTTAATTATTATAAATTCATTTGCCGTGAATGTCGTTGCTGTAATCTTATAATGATGGTTATCATTAAATATTTATAACTTAAAAGATATCATAATAAATAACAACTCATTATCCCCCGTTGATAAGTAATAATCTAACGGTTGAGATAGTTATCCGTGAATTCGATCCGTGCAACTAAAAATTTAAAACCTACATTTCCACGATTCGAGGCATTGATCCCTATCGAAGGATTGAAAACCTAATTTTTTTAAAACAAATAAATAAATCGGAAAGAAGTCTTCATTGGAGTCGATCGATGAAAGATAGCTGCAGATGAATCAGTGGGTTTTTCCAGTTTCACCCTTTAATCCTTCCTTACATTTTTATTATGATCTCAATTAATTTTTAAAAGCTTTGTGCATGGCGGGTGTTTGAAAATTATACCATTTTTTTCCTTACATATCTTTTGCAGATGAGTTCTCAATAAAGATCTACAGATTTATTATCTATGGCCCTATATTCCACTGAATATTAAGAGGTTTTTTGGTATACAGGTTCAATGTATTTACTGTAGTTGTTGGTATATGCCAAATTCTAATTGGTTTTTTTTATTGAATTCTACAAATCATGAATATTTGATATATTTACTTTGTATTCCATTAAATTCCAACCCCACCATGAAAATTATATTCCAGTAAATTCTAAACTTCAATAGCCGCATTCATACTTTAGCTGGAAATTATTTACCATTAAAGTGTAAAATATTATGTAAGCTTTATTGCTATAATTAATATTTAAAAATAAATATTTATTGATTTAATTTAGAGTGTGTACGGATAGATAAGTCTTTATTTTTATTATAAATGATTGGTTTATTTTAGAATAATGTATTGAAAAATGTTGATTTATGAATGAAAGAATTCAAATAAAGTGGGTAATATGATAGTGTTAAAAATCGATATTTTAAAATATTTGTATTAAAATTATTTAAATTTTTTTTTTATATTTAAATCCAATATGTTGTAAAGATTAACAACCATAATACTATTTTAAAAAATATTCATACATATTTTATATTGTTATTTTATAATACTTACTAATATCTATGTCTTGAGTATCAATGTATTCAAACGTTTTTAAAAAAATCTTTAATTTTAGATTCGTTATTTTATATAATAAATAATTTTAAATTTGTAATGTAGGATATTTTAATTTTTTAATTAAAAATAATATTTCCTTATGGTTATATATTCGTACTCAAATACAATATAAAATATATTAATTTAATATTTTAAAATTATATTAAAATATTAGCATATACACAATGTAAAAATAAAAAGATGAGAATATAAATATATCAAAAAAATATTATTAAATTTAAAATAGTTGCGTAAAAAGTAAAATAAAACTAATTGTTTTTAAAATGGTCATAAATTTAAAATTTTGGAATAAGAACCCTTTTATTACTAAAGTACATGTTACAATTTTAAAATTGTGGATACACCACATTTTCAAAGATTGTGAAATGGTCACATTTTTTCTAATTGTAGACATGTAACAATACCAAAATTGTGACAAATGCCACAATTAATAATTTGTGATTTTTTCACAATTGTTTTAATTGTGGATTTTATCACATTTTTGTCACAATTAATTCTTTCACAAAAAAATTGTGGGTGGAGTCCACAAATTTGGATTCACAATTTTGAATAAGATATCCACAAATAAATTGTGAAAAATATGTGAATAAAGTACCCATTTTCTTGTAGTGAAAATAAACTTTTTGTAAAATCCTAATTGCACAGAGTAACTGGATGTAAACTATGATATACAACTACTAGATACAATATGACATAAGAAATGAGAAAGTAAACATGAAACTGTAAGTGTAAGAGAGAGAGAGAGAGAGAGAGAGAGAGAGAGAGAGAGAGAGAGAGAGAGAGAGAGAGAGAGAGAGAGAGAGAGAGAGAGGAAAGGACTTAGCCAATTTTATCTTTTCCTAGAACTGATATGGCCTGTGGAAACTGATTAATAGAAAGGGAAGATTATCATAACTATGCACTATAAAATCTTAGACTGTCAGATAAAAATGGACTAGGGTGCCTCGACTGGGGTGAGGGATCTAGGGTGCCAGAGACATATAATAGGCTCCCATAACTATGAAGGTGCTCAAAATCTTATTTTTGGGGTGTCACTAACATTCTCTATCGATCACCGAGTTTGCATGTAACTTACAAAATAGATGTTCACCTTTAAAACCCACAAAACTACATCAAATAAAAAAAAAAAAAATGAAATATCGGGAGCTGAACTAACCTTAATGATCACTCGATTGAGTGAACTTACGACCTATCGTTGCACTACATCTTAGAATCAATGTAATTCTTGTGAGTTTGTGAAAGAGTCATTCCCTAGGATGTCCTTTTACAAGTGCATAATGATAACAGATGGTAGCTAGATGTAAAAATGTAGATAGATATGTAGATAGAATAATGAACTCCCCTTTCCTATGTTGTGTATGCAAAAAATGCAGTCCCTTATCTCTTGAATGGATGCTAGATAGATGGCTTTAGTGCTCTTAGATTTCTTTATATGCAAGCTTATGTGATAGTAAGTATGCTTGGAGCTTGGTCCCTTTTTTTGATCATATATCTATGTATTTATATGATTCCCTTATTTTAATTTTGTAATTGACAACTAGAAGGCTAGCCCATAAGAAAATAAGATTTCCAAAATATAAAAGTGGCATAAAAATAGTGAGTAAGGTGGAAAGAGGTCGGGGAACCCATAGGGGAAGAGGGCACACAGGCCGGTGTTCTAACCGAGATCTCCTATCCAAATTCATGGGAGATAAAAAAGTAAATTTTGGATTGGGTTGCAGGATGTGTAAGGAAGAATAGAAAATAAGATTTAGAAGTAAAAGGCCAAAAATAGTTGCCAATTACTAGTATTCTCACTTAGGAATCATATAGATGTTATTATGTTTTCAATATCTAGGGATGTACCCAAGTGCATGACTTTTAGTCTACATGAAATAATGGATGAGAGGGTTAGAGATCGGAATTTAGGGTTAAAAGATGGGAATCGGTTGGTGGTGGGAATGTAGGAAAAGGAGGGTTGTATGTTAGAGGAGAAAGGGAGGCAATTGAGGGTTGAAAGAGGTAAATTTGAGTATGAAGGAGGAAATAGTTGGATGAAATATGTGATTAGAGGGCTTGGAGATGGGAATTGAGAATTTCAAGAGGGGAATGGAGGTGGAAATGGAGGTTAATATGTTAGAGGAGGGAAGGGAGAATTGAGGATTGGAAGAGGAAAATGGGTTAGAAGAAATAGGGGAGTGGAAAATGGAGGATAATATGTTGGAGGAGGGAAGGGAGAAAAATTGAGGGTTATAAGAGGTAATTTGGTTAGAATAAATGTGGGTTTAGAAGAAGCAATCGAGGCTTAGAGGGAATAGGGGAGTGATTTTATGGAAATGGGGGAATGTAGTGGGATGAAATGGAGACTTTGGAGGGTTATAAGAATTAACTAGAGGGTTTGAGGTGGAAATAGAATGTATGAAAGATGAAACATAGGGTTAGACGAGGAAATGAAGGGAAATCAAGGATTGGTGGAATAAGGAAATAGAGGAATTATAGATAGGAAATGGAGGCTTTGGTTTTGGAGGGTTAAAAGAAGGAAATGGAGGGTTGGAGGTGACAGGGAATGGGTTAAGGAGATAGGTGAATGAAGTGTTAAAAGAGGGAATGGAAGGTTTGAAGGAAAAGAGGGAGGGTTAGAGAAGGGAATGACTGGAAATCAAGGGTTTGTGGAATAGGGAAATAAAGGTGTTATTGGTAGAAAATAAAGGGTTTGGATTTAGAGGGTTATAAGAAGGAAATGGAAAGGTTGGAGGTGGAAATAGATGCTTGGAGGTAGGAAATGGAGGGTTTGAGATGGGAATAAATATTTATGGTTTGGAGAAGGGAATTGAGGAAAATTAACGGTAATAGGGAAATGAATGCATTATAGGTGGGAAATGGAAGGTTGGAGGTCGAATGAAAGAGTAGAGGAGGGAAATGTAGGGTAATGAAATAGAGGAGATTAAGGGTTGATATAATATCAAAATGAAGGCATTAGAGTAGGAAAGCATGTGTTGGAGAAGGGAATGGACGGTGTTGCATAAGGGAAATGGAGGGTTGGAGAAGATAATGGAGGGGTGTGTAGAAAAGAAGAATTCATTAGAGGACTGAATGGAGGGAATTAGATGGGTAATGGGTTGGAAGTGGGAATGGAGAGGTAGAATATGGAATTGTTGGTTGGGGGAATACACGAATGTGTTGGAGGAAATAGGGGAATGGAGTGAGGAGGAAATAGGGTAATGGAGTGTTTAAAGAGGGAATTATTGGTTGGAGGTGATGAAGGGACATGGAGGTTTGGAGGAGGGAATGAAGGGTATGGAGCTTTAGAGAGGAGGATAATGTAGGGCATGGATATTTGATGGGGTGTAATGTAGGGGCATGGAGCTTTGGAAGAGGGAATGAATGGGAATGGTTAGCAGAATATGGTGTTAGAGTGTTCGAGGAGTGGAATTTTGGGACATAAACATTTCGAGGAGGAAATTGAGGGTTAATAGTAATGTGGTGATACATGTGTTGGATGAGTGGAATGTAGGGGTATTGAGGTTTCAAGGGTTAGTGGAATAGGGTGTTGGATGTGTGGGAGGAGTGGAATGTATGAGAATGGAGGTTTGGATGAGGGGATGAATGGAAATGGAGAGTGAGTTAGAATAGCGTGTTAGATGCTTTAGAGGAGAGGAATTTAGGGAAGGTTTGTAGCAGAAAATGAAGGGAAATGAAGGGTTATTAGAAATAGGGTGTTGGATGTGTTGGATGAGGGAATGTGGGTGAATGGAGGTTTGAAGGAGGTAATGAAGATAAATGTAGGGTAATTGGGTGGAAATAGGGAAATAGAGTGAGGAAGAAATATGGTAATTGAGTATTGGAAGAGGAAATTAGTGTTTGGAGGGGATGAAGGGGAATGGAGGTTTGGAAGAGGGAATGAAGGGGCATAGAGGTTTGGAGGAGGGAAATGTAGGGCATGGAGGTTTAGAGGAGTGAATAAAGGGGCATGGAGGTTTAGAGGAGGGAAATGTAAGGGCATGGATGTTTGGATGAGGGAATATAGGGAAATGGTTAGTAGGATTAGGGTGTTAGAGTGTTAGGGGGGGAATATGGGGAATGGTGGTTTTGAGAAGGAAAGTGAGGGTTAATGGGAATAGGATGTTAGATGTGTTGGATAAGTGGAATGTAGGGTTATTGAGGTTTGGAGGGTTAGTGGGAATAGGGTGTTGGATGTGTTGGAGGAGCGGTATATAGGGAAATGAAGGTTTGGAGGAGGGAATGAAGGGAAATGGAGGGTTAGTGGGAATAGTTTTTAGGTGATTTGGAGGAGAGGAATTTAGGGAATGGAGGTTTGGAGGATGGAATTAAGGGAAATGTAGGATTAGTGGGAATAGGGTGTTGGATACGTTAGAGGAGTGGAATGTAGGGAATGGAATTTTAGAGGAGGGAATGTAGAGAAATAGAGGGTTAGTGGGAACAGGGTGTTGGATAAATTGGATGAGTGGAATATATGGGCATTAAGGTTTAGAGGAGGAATGAAGGAAAATCGAGAGTTACCAAGAATACAAAGTTGGATGGGTTTGAGGAGGGAATGAAGGGAAATGATGGAGGGATAGTAGGAATAGGGTCTTAGATGTGTTGGTGGAGTGGAATGTAGGGGAATGGAGGTTTGGAGGAGGGACTAAAGGGAAATTGACGGTTAATGATAATATGGTGTTGGATGCGTTGTAAGAGTGGAATGTAGGGGCATGGAGAATCTTGAGGAAATGAAGCGAAATCGAGAGTTAGAAGGAATGGGGTATTGGATGTTTTAGTGGTGTCGAATGTAAAGGAATAGGTTTAGAGTAAGGATTGAAGGGAAATGGAGGAGGGTTAGGGGAAGGTAATGTAAGGGCATGGAGGTTTAGACAAGGGAATAAAGGAAATGGTTAGTGGGATTATGTGCATGGAGGTTTTGGGGGTAATGTAGGGGCATAGAGTTTTGGAGGATGGAATGAATGGAAATGGCTGGTGAGAATAGGGTGAGAGTGTTGAAGGAGTGGAATATTGGGGCATATAGGTTTTAAGGAGGAAAATAATGGTTAATGGGAATATGGTGTTAGATGTGTTGGTGGACCATACTAAGTAGAAAATTCAAAGATGCTTTTGATACTCAAATTGTAGGAAATGTTGTCGAGGTGACCATTGTCACAGTCTATTTTCCCAAAGATGCCCAAAGTATTTGCAATGTTGTTATTTGTGGGTTTCGTAAACATTGTCATAATTATTTAGGAGAAAAGAGATTGAATTTGATTAGAAAGAAACATGATTTTCTTTATTTTCTTAAGTTATAGTGGAAACATTGAGATAAAAGACAATAATAAAATGTAGAATAGTTTTAGGACGAGAAAAATCTCTTATTATTATTATTTTTTTAAAATGATGTTAAAATGCTCTATCAATAAGATTTGATGTATAATCAAATAAATTCTCAACTATTTCAATGTCAATAAATCCGACGACAATTGATCATTTGTTATATTTACTTTTAAAAAAAGAAAAATATACATCTTATTAATCAATCCACCCTCCAAATATAACTAAAAATTGACATACGTTTTTTTTTGACAAATTATAATCATATAAATATATCAATATCATATTTATCTATTAATAATTTTGACATCCAAAAAAGTGCATACATATGGTTAACTAATAGTTACATAGTTATTTCCATCAAGCAAAAGATATATATCCTCTATAAATATTTTTAAAAACTAATACACAAATTATATAGTATACTAAATTCACACAAACTTAACACTAAAACCTATAAACCAACGTAAAAATCAAATCTGAAGTCTCATACTTACGAAACTAGATCCACATAAATGACAAAACACAAAAGTAACTTTTAATGCTTGACCCATAATTCTTTGTCGCACTTATTGTTAATAGTGTACCGTACGGACGCATAGACAACTTTTGGAATTCGGAAAATGGAGTTTGGGAAATGCCCTTCCGAGAAGCAAACAGTTTAAATATGCCTTCGGCGATTTAAGGATGATCATTAAATTTAGTTGAGAAAAAAGCATGGAATGATTAGATAGGTTTGCTTTAGAAAAAAGCACGTGTCAGTTGGCGTGGAGCGGTACAAAAACAAGCATGTCCATTCGAAAAATATCCATTGAAAATACACCATTTAACCTGTTCTCAGACCACGTTCTACATCATTTCTTTCTGTCTCTCGAGTTTTCTAGTGCTCTGCTTCATCGATGACACCATTGTTTCTTTCTACTTTTTTAGTTTTTGTTCTTGTTCTTGTGAGTGTCTGTTGCAAGTGTGTTGTGTCTGTGTTTGAGTTAAGTCCAATTTTCCTTTTTACATGCTTTCTCAATGAATTTTTTTGAGTGCTCTGTTTATTTTTGTGTGTTTGGAATGGTGCCAATCCGAGCAGAGAAAAGTAGAGCCCATCCCACCGATCCAGCCGAGGAGAGCACTGGAAAAGGTTAGCGTCAGTACCCTTCTCTTTCAATTTTCTTGTTTGTGTTTTGTAGTGTATTTTGGATTCTAATCGAACTACTTTTACTTCTCTGTATGAGGCAATCAGACAGTCACAACATTGAGAGATTTTGGAGGAATCAACAATCAATTTGACAGAGAAAATAGACTGGGACTGGCATAAGGGATTATGTGGTGTGTGGTTGCACAAATTTTGTTCCAGTAAGGGATTTATTGTTGTTGTATTAGAAATAATATCTGATTTTTAGAAATAACATATGATTTTCATTTATTGTTTCATTCGGCTTAAGTTCTTTTGAATGAAAGGAAAATTTGTGTGACTCGTCATCACTTGAACTGATTTTCACAATGGTTGTATGTTTTATTTTTTTGCTTCAACTGTTTCGAATACATTTTTTAGTTTTGTTTTTGGGTTTAGTAAGTATTGAGATAATATGCAGTGCAAAGTGCAATGTCATCCACCTCTAAAAGGATTTGCAGAAAAAGGAGATACTCCTCTGTATCTACTATCATTTACCCTAAACTACTATCATTTACCCTACTCAAATTAATTAGGGTTCTGTTTCCTGGAATAATTTGAAATAGGCATTAAACATTCTAGAATTTTCTATTAGTGCATACAATCTTAGGACCTTTGAATAATGGATGTTATCAATAAGATTAATTCTATTTAATTTCACCAATTCTTGTTGAGGCCGTCTAAGGAAAATATTCAGAACCAATGCCAACGATATAGATCCCACAAAGCTTATAATATTGTGTTCTGTGCCCAATATTTTAAGGTTTTATATATTAGATTTGCAGCATATGGGTTTTTACAACATACTCTACAAAATCACAAGACCCACAATTCGGAAAGTTGTAGACATTGATTACCACTCTACAAATATGAAGAATTAGTAGTTATGGAGTACAACAAATCCTTGTAGAAAACCATATCATAACAATCTAAGGGTTTGGGATTACCAAAATCCATGTCTTATCCTCTGAATTGTATATCTCTGTGAGCCCAATGCCTTTCAAATCTAGACAAATCCAGATTTATGGGAGGAAGTTTGAAAGATTTCATTTACAGTGGATTGGAAACATAAAATTCATTATATGCAAACGGGGTTTCTGCCATGTCAATACCTGGGCCTAATCTAAAATTGAGTAGATGCAATTTAGGGAAATGCCAGAAATATTATGGCTATGCTGGTAGAAGGATTTAAGAGATATTCTTTTATATGTCTCTGTATAAAAGATTTAATATACTTTAGATTTGTTTTCAGAGAGATTTTTCCATGTCTCTGTATAAAATATTTAATATAACCTGGATTCGTTTTGAGCTACGAAAAGTATCCATGATCATTGTTGATCCATAAACTCGAGAT
Source organism: Taxus wallichiana var. yunnanensis (assembly GCA_018340775.1). Classification (NCBI taxonomy): domain Eukaryota; kingdom Viridiplantae; phylum Streptophyta; class Pinopsida; order Cupressales; family Taxaceae; genus Taxus; species Taxus wallichiana. The sequence continues at coordinate 432,506,589 of CM031242.1, read as the reverse complement.
TTTAGAAAATAAAAATAGAGTATTCCAATATGTGACTGGGAAAATGATATGAAATATTACCTGAAATGAGCACAACCATGTCAAAACTATTAGACCTCACACAACAAATGACCTCTTTCCCTTGCTTTTCAACGAGTTAAATGATTTCATATGTATGAATAGAGAAGAATTAAACTCTTTGTCTCTTCCCTTACCCATCGCAACTAACCTAGATAATTGAGTAATATTCCTTCTGAACTATAACTAAATCCACACAAAGTCATTAACTCTACGATTTCAATATGGTCTATTTGAGACTAGTGAAGAAATATATGGTAGAGGCACTTATCATTGTACAACAACCATGGTGTTAAGGCCATTTGCATATGAAATCTCTAGTTCTTTGGAAACCTTACATATCTCCCATTATTTTCTTTGAAAGACATTTTCTAAACAGTCATGTGGTTTAGATTTTGCAGACACATGATAAACTGCGCTGGAAAACTGAAGCTGTGATATCATTTTGTATCATTGTGTAGCAATTCTTAAATTTTTAACTCTTGTTTCCAGTGAAGAAATCTTTGATTATCGAAAAGATCATTTTATTCTGGCTGTGTTGGTTTGGTGCATGGTGACCCACTTCACATTCTTCGTTTATTGATAGATACAATGTGGTTAGGCTTCTATTCAGTTGATTTTTAGCCTCCATTAGCCTGCTCATTACAAATATTATAGCTTACATATAATGCTTTTTAATAATTTCTACTTTCCACAACGGCAGTAAATGTTGACTAGGAAGAATACATTATCTGTAGTGACGTTTGGTGTTGGAAAGGTAGAGTTGCGATCAATGTTACCTCTGCTTATCATTTGGATGGCACCAAATATTCCTGGCCATTGATGACAAAGACTGGTAAGTGCATATTCACTTTCTTTACTGAATAATAATTGGCATTGCTGATTTGGTGCTAATGTAGAGATTTAGAAAAAATAATCATTATTCTATAAAATACAGCGCCTCATGTGTTTTTTAAAGTTTCTATGCAAGTCTTGAGAAGAAAATTGGTGACCCCATCCTTTTACACCAACGTTTGATGCTTTTGACGTTTTATTTGTTTCCATGTAGATAGATATCGAGAGACATTCCCCTGCACCAAATATCGATGAAAACGCATTGACATACAATCACCATGAGATTATAGAGCGGTATCTATTTAGCCTTTATTTTATCCTCAACTTCAGGTAACAAGTAATACTAACCATTAATAATTGGCATTGGTGAATTGGTAATAACAGAGAGATCAATCAAAAAATTCATTATTTTATTTGTCTTTCGGTTTAAATTGGTGACCTCGTGCTTTAATTGTTTATCTCATTATTCCTAAAATATCCTTATCTCGTGTTTCTTGTTTCTTTTTTTGGTTTCATGTAGGTATTGAAAAGAAAATCACATGCACCCGACCTTTACGTCAATGTTTAATGTCCTTAGTGGTGGTTGATTTTATGTTTTCAAGTCATAGATTCAAATTGTAGGCCCATTATTATGGCCACGTTGTATCAAATTGTTACATTTTTTTTCAATAAATAAATTATTATTTTTTGTAGGGGCTAAAAATGACCTCGAAACCCTTCAAAGATGGCCATGGACATCTTTGAGGGGTCATGTGTTTGTGTTTTTGCATTTATTTTTATTTTTTAATAATTCTTAATTTTTAATGCTTGTATCTATTTTAATAGTGATAAAAATAGTAATTTATCCATATTTAACTATATAATAATATGATCATAATACACTCCTATGTGATGAATGGTGATTTTGTATTGTTATTTTGTGTTCCTTCATTCATTTATTATTATTCATAATTTTTACAAGTCTATATATTTTTTAATATACTTTTACTAGTGATAATAAATAGTATTTTATTCATTTTTAATAAAAAATGTAATGACAACAATAATTACATAGTTATAGTGTGTATATTTATGTTAATAATAATTAGCCTACGATAGAAATAATAAATTTATTTAGTCTTAAAGGAATAGGGAATGGATATTGGGAGAGTAGGGTTGGAGGAAAAATGAGAAATTGTGGTTGAATAGAGGCTTGGAGAAAACTGAAATGGATGGTTGAGGAAAAAAGAAGCATGGATGGTTGGAGGAAAGGTTGAAGGAAATAGGGAAATGGAGAGTTAGAAAAGGCTATGAGGAGATGGTGGTTAGAGGGGAAATGAGACATCAATGAGGCAATCGTGGGTAGATGAAATATGAATAATTGAGGGTTAGAGGAAGATTGGAGGGAAATGAAGGGTTGTATGAGGGAATGCAATTGGATTAAAATGTAAAGGATATTATAAGAAGGATTGAGGAAATACGAAGAATGGACATTATCAAAGAAGAACAAAGGTTTGGAGGGAAATGGAGAGCTAGAGAAGGGAACAAGGGAATAATGATTGGAGGGAAAATGAGATTTGGATGAGAGAATGATGGTTGGAGGAAAATGGAAAGGAGATTATAGGAGGAAAAAGAAACAATGGAGGTTCAAGTTGGTTGGAGGAAATACAATTATGGTTAGAGGAGTGGAATGGAAGGTAGAGAGAATGAAATCAAACAGAGGTTGTTGGGAATAGGGGAATGAGAGAAGGGAATGGAAGGAAATGGAATAATTGGATGAGGTTCAAGGTGGTTGGAGGAAATACAAATATGGTTAGAGGAGTGAAATGGATGGAAGAGAGGAAATCAAATGGAGGGTTGGAGAAGGGAATGTAAAATTTGGATGGAATGAGTGAAGAGTGTTTAGATTAGAGGGGAAATAAGATTTGGATGAGGAATGATATGGTTGGAAGAAAATGTAAAGGAGATTGTAGTCCAGAAATAAGAAAAATGACTACTAGAGGAAAAAGGAACTAGGGAATGACAACGTTGGAGGAAACCAAAAATGTCTAGAGGAGAGAGATGGAGGAGGGTTGGTGGGAATAAGGGAATGAAGACGTTGGAGGAAGATATTGGAGGAGAAGGGAATGGAAGAATTTGAGGAAAATGAGATTTAGAGGAGGGAATGAATAAATAGTTATTGGAGGGGAAATGGGATCTTGATGAGAGATTATATTCCATGAAACAAGAAAAAGGAGTGGTGAAGGAAAAGGAATTATGGAGGTTGAAGGTGATTGGAGTAAATAAAAAAAAGGATAGAGTGGAATTGATGGGAGAGAGGAAATCAAATGGATGGTTGTTGGGAATAGGGGAATGGAAGGAAATGGAGGGTTGGAGAAGGGAATGTAAAAGTTGGATGGAATGAGTGAAGAGTGTTTAGAGGGAAAATAATATTTGGATGAGGGAATGATATGGTTGGAAGAAAATGTAAAGGAGATTGTAGTCCAGGAAATAAGAAAAATGACTACTAGAGGAAAAAGGAACTAGGGGAATGACAACGTTGGAGGAAACCAAAAATGGCTAGATGAGAGAGATGGAGGAGGGTTGGTGGGAATAATGGAATGAATATGTTGGAGGGAAGATATTGGAGGAGAAGGGAATGAAATAATTTGAGGAAAATGAGATTTAGAGGAAGGAATGAATAAATAGTGATTGGAGGGAAATGGGATCTAGATGAGATATTATATTTCATGAAACAAGAAAAAGGAGTGGTGAAGGAAAAGGAATTATGGAGGTTGAAGGTGATTGGAGTAAATAAAAAGAAGGATAGAGTGGAATTGATGGAAGAGATAGTGGATACAAATGTAACGTTGGTGGGAATATGGGAAATAAAGGGTTGGGGAAGGAATGGAAGAATTTGAGGGAAAAGGATTTTAGAGGAGGAAATGAGATTTAGATGAGATATTATATTCCATGAAACAAGAAATAGGAGTGGTGAAGGAACTGTGGAACTATGGAGGTTGAAGGTGATTGAAGGGTTGGTGAGAACGGGGGAGGGTTGGAGAAGGGAATGGAAAAATTTGAGGGAAAAGGAGATTTATAGGATGGAATGAATGAATAGTGATTGGAGGGGAAATGAGATTTGGATGAGATATTATATTCCATGAAACAAGAAAAAGGAGTGGTGAAGGAACTGTGGAACTGTGGAGGTTGAAGGTGATTGGAGGGTTAGAGAAGGGAACAAAAAAATTTGAGGGAAAAGGAGATTTATAGGATGGAATGAATGAATAGTGATTGGAGGGGAAATGAGATTTGGATGAGAGATTATATTCCATGAAACAAGAAAAAGAGTGGTGAAGGAAAAGGAAATATGGAGGTTGGTGATTGGAGTTAATACAAAAATGTTTAGAGTGGAATTGATGGAAAGAGAGAATGGATACAAAAGGAGCGTTGGTGGGAATATGGGAATGGAGATGTTGGAGGAAATCCATTGATTTGAGGAGGGAATGGAGGGAAATAAAGGGTTAGGGGAGGGAATGGAAGAATTTGAGGGAAAAGGATATTTAGAGGAGGAAATGAATGAATAGTGATTGGAGGGGAAATGAGATTTGGATGAGAGATTATATTCCATGAAACAAGAAAAAGGAGTGGTGAAGGAAAAGGAACTGTGGAGGTTGAGGGTGATTAGAGTAAATACAAAAATGGTTAGAGTGGAATTGATGGAAGAGAGAATGGATACAAATGGAGCGTTGGTGGGAATATGGGAATGGAGATGTTTGAGGAAAGAAATTGACTTGAGGAGGGAATGGGGAAGGGACTAGAAGAATTTGATGGAAAAGGATATTTAGAGAAGGAAATGAGTGAATAGTAATCATAGGGGAAATGAGATTTAAATGAGAGAATGGTGGTTGGAGGAAAATGGAAAGTTGATTATAGTCTAGGAATTAAGAAAATGGAGTCACGAAGCAAAAAGTAACTATTGAGGTCAAAGTTGGTTCGAGTAAATACAAAAATGGATTACAAATGGAGTGTTGGTGGGAATAGGGGAATGAAGACGTCGGAGGAAATACATCGATTGAAGGAGGGAATGGAGGGTTGGAGAAGGGAATGAAAGAATTAAAGGAAAAGGAGATTTAGAGGAGGGAAAAAGTGAATAGTGATTGGAGGGAAATGAGATTTGGATGAGAGAATGGTGGTTGGAGGAAAATGGAAATGAGTGAATAGTGATTGGAGGAAATGAAATTTGGATGAGAGATTATATTCCATGAAACAAGAAAAAGCAGTGGTGAAGGAAAAGGAGCATGGATGTTGAAGGTGATTGGAGTAAATACAAAAATGGTTAGAGTGGAATTGATGGAAGAGAGAATGGACACAAATGGAGCATTGGTGGAAATATGGAAATGTAGATATTGGAGGAAAGAAATTGACTTTAGGAGGGAATGAGGAAATAAAGGGATGGGGAAGGGAATGGAATAATTTAAGGGAAAATGAGATTTGGATGAGAGAATGGTGGTTAGAGGAAAATGGAAAGTTGATTATAGTCCAGAATTAAGAAAATGGAGTCATAGAGCAAAAAGGAACTATATAAGTTGAAGTGGTTGAAGTAAATTCAAAAATGGTTAGAGTAGAATGGATTACAAATGGAGTGTTGGTAGGAATAGGGAATATGGAAATGTAGATATTGGAGGAAAGAAATTGACTTGAGGAGGGAATGGGAAATAAAAGGATGGGGAAGTGAATGGAATAATTTAAGGGAAAATGATATTTGGAGAGGAAATGAGTGAATAGTAATCATAGAAATGAGATTTGGATGAGAGAATGGTGGTTAGAGGAAAATGGAAAGTTGATTATAGACCAGGAATTAAGAAAATGGAGTCATAAAGCAAAAAGGAACTATGAAATTTGAAGCTGGTTGGAGTAAATACAAAAATGAGATTAGTAAATTCAGAAATGGTTAGAGTAGAATGGAATACAAATGGAGTGTTGGTAGGAATAGGGAATATGGAAATGTAGATATTGGAGGAAAGAAATTGACTTGAGGAGGGAATGGGGAAATAAAGGGATGGGGAAGTGAATGGAATAATTTAGGGAAAATGATATTTGGAGAAGGAAATGAGTGAATAGTAATCATAGGGGAAATGAGATTTGGATGAGAGAATGGTGGTTAGAGGAAAATGGAAACTTGATTATAGTCCAGAATTAAGAAAATGGAGTCATAGAGAAAAAGGAACTATGAAAGTTGAAGTTGGTTGGAGTAAATTCAAAAATGGTTGGAGGAGTAGAATGGATTACAAATGGAGTGTTGGTAGGAATAGGGAATGGAGACGCGTTGGATGAAAGACATCGATTGAAGGAGCGTTGGTGGGAATATATGAATGGATATGTTGGAGGAAAGACATTGACTTGAGGAGGAATGGGGAAGGGAATGGAGAATTTGAGGGAAAAGGATATTTAGAGAAGGATATGAGTTAAAATGGAGTCATGAAGCAAAAAAGGAAGTATGGAGGTTGAAAGTGGTTGGAGTAAATACAAAAATGGTTAAGAGGAGTAGAATCGATGGAAGAGAGAATGGATTACAAATGGAGTGTTGGTGGGAATAGGGGAATGGAGACGTTGGAGGAAAGACATCGATTGAAGGAGCATTTGTGGGAATATGGGAATGGAGATGTTAGAGGAAAGCCATTGACTTGAGGAGGGAATGGGGAAATAAAGGGATGAGGAAGGAATGGAAGAATTTGAGGGTAAATGATATTTAGAGAAGGAAATGAGTGAATAGTAATCAGAGGAAATGAGGTTTGGATGAGAGAATGGTGGTTAGAGGAAAATGGAAAGTTGATTATAGCCCAAAAATTAAGAAAATGGAGTCACAAAGTAAAAAGGAACTATGGAGGTTTAAGCTGGTTGGCATAAATACAAAAATGGTTAGAGTAGAATGGATGGAAGAGAGAATGGACTACAAATGGAGTGTTGGTGGGAGTATGGTAATGGAGACGCGTTGGAGGAAAGACATCGATTGAAGGAGCGTTGGTGGGAATATGGGAATGGAAATGTTGGAGGAAAGACTTTGGCTTGAGGAGGGAATGGGGAAATAAAGGGATGGGGAAGGAATGGAAGAATTTGAGGGAAAAGTATATCTAGAGAAGGAAATGAGTGAATAGTAACCGGAGGAAATGAGATTTGGATGAGAGAATGGTGGTTAGAGGAAAATGGAAAGTTAATTATAGTCCATGAATTAAGAAAATGGAGTCATGAAGCAAAAAGGAACTATGGAGGTTGAAGCTGGTTTGCTTAAATACAAAAATGGTTATATGAGTAGAATGGATGGAAGAGAAAATGGACTAAAAAGGAGTGTTGGTGGAATAGGGTAATGGAGACGTTGGAGGAAATAAATCAATTGAAGGATGGAATGGAAGAATAAAGGGAAAAGGAGATTTAGAGGAGGGAAAGAGTGAATAGTGGTTAGAGGGAAATTAATATTTGGATGAGATAATGGTTGTTAGAGGAAAATAGAAATGAGTGAATAATACTAATTTGAGGGGAAATGATAATTGGATGAGAGAATGGTGGTTAGAGGAAAATGGAAAGTTGATTAGAATCCAGAATTAAGAAAATGGAGTCACGAAGCAAAAAGGAACTATGGAGGATGAAGCTTGTTGGAGTAAATACAAAAATGGCTGGAGGAGTAGAATGGATGGAAGAGAGAATGGATTACAAATGGAGTATTTTGTGGGAATAGTAGAATGGAGACGTTGGAGGAAAGACATCAATTGAAGGAGGGAATGGAGGGTTGCAGAAAGGAATGGAAGACTTAAAGGGAAAAGGAGATTTAGAAGAGGGAAAGAGATCTGGATGAGATAATGGTGATTGGATGAAAATGGAAAGGATATATATTCCATGAAACAAGAAAAATGAGTGGTGGAGGAAAAATGAACTATGGAGGTTGAAGGTGATTGAGTAAATCAAAAATGGTTAGAAGAGTCGAATTGATGGAAGAGAATAGATACAAATATGGGAATGGAGACAGTGGAGGAAAGACATCAATTTGAGGAGGGAATGGAGGGTTAGTGAAGGGAATGGAAGAATTTGAGGAAAAGGGTATTTAGAGGAAGTGAATAGTGATTGGAGAGGAAATGAGATTTGGATGAGAGAATGGTGGTTAGAAAAAAATGGAAAGGAGATTGAAGAAAAAAGGGTCTATGGAGGTTGAAGCTGGTTGGAGTAAATACAAAAATTATTAGAGGAGTAGAATGGATGGAAGATAGAATGAATTACAAATGGAGTGCTACTGGTAATAGGGGAATGGAGATTAGAGGAATGACTTTAATTTGGAGGAGGAATGGAGCGTTGGAGAAGGGAGTGGAAGAATGGAAGGAAATGAGATTTAGTGAGAGAATGGTGGTTAGAGGAAAATGGAAAGGACATTATGGTCCAGGAAATAGGAAAAAGGAGTGGTGGAGGAAAAAAAAATTATGGAGGTTGAAAGTGTTTGGAGTAAATAAAAACATTAGAGTGGAGTGGATGGAAGAGAGAATGGAAACAAGTGGAGGGTTGGATAAGGGAATGGAAGAATTTTAAGGAAAAGGAGATTTAGGTGAGGAATGAGTGAATAGTTATTGGATGGGAAATGAAATTAGTTGAAGGAAATTCAAAAATCGTTAGAGTGGAGTGGATGAAAGAGAGAATGGAGACAAGTGGAGGATTGGATAAGGGAATGGAAGAATTTTAAGGAAAAGGAGATTTAGGTGAGGGAATGAGTGAATAGTTATTGGATGGGAAATGAAATTAGTTGAAGGAAATTAAAAAATAGTTAGAGTGGAGTGGATGAAAGAGAGAGTGCGAGACAAATGGAGGGTTGTAGAAGGAAGGGAAGAATTGTGGTGAAAAGGAGATTCAGAGGAGGGAATGAGTGAATAGTGATTGGAAGGAAATGAAATTTGTATGAGAGAATGGTGGTTGGAGGAAAATTGAAAGGATATTATAGTTCATGAAATAAGATAGAGGAGTGGTGGAAGAAAATATAACTATAGAGGTTGAAGGTAGGAAATACAAAAATGGTTAGAGGAGTAGAATGGATGGAAGAGAGAATCTAGACAAAGGGAGGGTTGGTGGGATTAGGGAATGGAGACATTGGAGGAGAGACATCCGTTGGAGGAGGAAATCGAGTGAAATAGAGGCTTGGAGAAGGGAATGGAAGAATTGGAGGAGGGAAAATGAGATTTAGAAGAGGGGAATGAGATATGGAGGGAAGGGAGGAAAATAAAATTTAAGATAGTTAGAAGATGAAAATGAGAGAATCGTGGTTAGAGGAAAATGGAAAAGAGATTATGGTCCAGGAAAAGGAACTATAGAGGTTGAAGGTGGTTGGAAGAAATAAAAAAAATCATTATAGTGGAGTGAATGGAGACAACTAGAGGGTTGGAGTAGGGAATGGAAGAGTTTTAGGAAATGGATATTTAGAGGAGGAATGAATGAATTTTTATTGGAGGAAATGAGATTGGTTAGAGGTAATACATAAATCGTTAATGTGGAGTGGATGGAAGAGATATTGAAACAAATGGAGGGTTGGAGAACGAAATGGAATAATTGTGGTGAAAAGGAGATTTAGAGGAGGGAATAATTAAATAGTTATTGGAGGGGAAATGAAATTTTGATGAGAGAATGGTGGTTGGAGGAAAATAGAAAGGGATTATAGTCCATGAAATAAGGAGTGGTGGTAGAAAAACAACTATAAAGGTTGAAGGTATGAAATCTAAAAATGGTTAGAATAGTGGAATGGATGGAAGAGAGAATGTAGACAAATGGAGGGTTGGTAGAAATAGGGAATGGAGGAAAGACATCGGTTCGAGAGGAAATGGAGTGAAATTAAGGGTTAGAGAAGAGAATGGAAGAATTAGAGGAGGGTAAAGGAGATTAAAAGAGGAAAATGGGATGTAGGAGGTGTTGGTGCTCGAGATCTGTCTCGCCCCATTTGCCATTATTTTCCTCGATCTGCGTGTGTGTGAAATTCTCTGTCTCTCGATGTGGGTTTTCTGAAATCTTTGATTTCCATTTGAGATGGTTTGAGTTGTGCTGCAATATCCATTGTCATGTCCCTCCTCTCTCTCTCTCTCCCTCTCTCTCACATCTCTCCCTCTCCCTCTCTCTCTCCCTCCCCCCTCTCGCTCTCTCCCTCTTCACACTCGCTCTCACCTCCCTCTCCCTCCCTCTCCCTCTCCCTCCCTCACCTACTTCCTCCCCCTCTCTAAACTCCTCCCTCCCCTCCATCTATCTCATCTCCCTCTCCCTCCTCTCCTCTCTCTCCCTCTCCTCTCTCCTTCCTCTCCCTCTCTCCCACTCCTACTCCCTCTCCTCTCCTCCCCCTCAAACTATCTTCCATCTCCCTCTCTCCTCACGCCTCTCATCTCTCCTCCTCCTCTCCTCTCTCCCCTTCCTTTGTCCTCTCTCTCTCTCCCTCCTCTCTCCCCTCTCCTCTCTCCCACCTCCCCTCGTGCTCTCTCACTTGCTCCTCTCCCACTCCTCTCCCTCCTCTCTCTCTCCCTCTCCTCTCTCCCTTTCCCATTTTCGCTCTCTCTCTCCCTCTCCTCCTATCCTCTCCCATCTCCTCTCCCTCTCCACCTATCCCTCTCCTCTCTTGTAGCCTCGTCTCCTCCCTCTCCCTCTCCCATTCCTACTCTCTCTCCCTCTCCCTTTTTGCTCTCTCTCTCTCCTCTCCCTCTCCCTACCTCCCTCTTCCCTCATCCCTCTCCCATATCTCCTTACCCTCTCTGCCTTGATGGTCCTCTCCCCTCCCTCTCAGCCCTTCCTCTTTCCTCTCCCCTCTCCTCTCTCTCTCTCCCTCCCTCTCTCTCTCTCCCCTTCCCTCTCTCCCCTCTCTCTCTCCCCTCTCCCTCTTCACTCACTCTACTCCCTCTCGCTCTCCTCACCTCCCTCTCCCTCTTCCTCCAACCTTTCCTCTCCTAGCCCTCTCCCTCTCTCCTCTCCCTCTCTCTCCTCTCTATCCTCTCTCCTCTCCCTCTCTCCATCGTCCCTCTCCCCTCTCCCTCTCTCCCAAGTCTCCCCCTCTCTCTCCCTCTCCTCCCCTCATCCTCTCTCTGTCCACTCCCCCTCCTCTCTCCCTCTCCCTCATGCCCTCACCAGCGATCTCTCCCTCGTCCTCTCCCTCTCTCCCCTCCCTCTCCTCTCTCTCTCCTCTCTCTCCCGCTCCTCCCTCTCTCTCCCCTCATCCACCCTCCTCTGCTCGCTCCCTCTCTCCCTCTCCCTCACTCCCTCTCCCTCTCCCCTCCTCCTATCCATCTCCTCTCCCTCTCTCTCCCTCTCTTGCCTCTCTCCCTCTCTCACTCTCCCTCTCTCATTCTACCCTCATTCTCTCCCATCTCCCCCTCTCCCCTCGCCTCCCCCTGCCCCTCTCCTCCCTCCTCTCCCATTTCTCTCTCTCTCTCCCTCTCACCTCACTGCCCTCAGCTCTCCCTCTCTCCCTCTCCTCTCTCCTCTCTCCCCCCTCTCTCTCTCCCTCCCCACTCATGCTCCTTCTCTCCCTCCCTCCACTCCTTTTGCTCCCTCTCCCTCCCCCTCGCACTCTCTCCTCTTATACATCTCCCTCTCTCTTCCCCCTCCTCCTGTTCTCTCCTCTCCTCTCTCCCTCTCTCTCCCGGCTCCCTCTCTCCATCTCCTCAAAGTCTCTCTCCTTCCCTCTCCCCCTCTCTCTCTCTCCCCTCCCTCTCTCCTCTTCTCTCTCTCCCTCTCTCTCTCCTCTCCCCTTCCTTCCCGCTCCTCCCCCTCCCCCTCCCTCCCTCTTCCTCTCTCCCCTCTCCCCTCCCTCTCCCTCCCTCTCCCCTCCCTCCCTCTCTCTCTCCCTCTCCTCTCCCTCCCCCTCCCTCTCGCCTCCCCCCTCCTCATATCCTCTACGCCTCCCTCCTCCCCTCTCCTCTCTCACTCTTATCTCCTCTCTCCTCCTCCCAGTCTGCTCCCACTCTCCCTCAGCCATCTCCCACTCCCACTGCCTTTTTCCTCATCAATCTCCCTCTCTCTCTCTCATCTCTCTCCCCTCTCTCCTTCCTCACTCCTCCCTCCTCCTCTCCCCTCCTCCTCCCCTACCCTCCCTCTCCTCCGCTCTCTCTCCCTCTCCTCTCTCCCTCCCTCTCTCTCTGCTCTCTCCTCGCTCTCTCTCCCTCCCTCTCCCTCTTTCCTCTCCCTCTACCCCTCCCTCCTCTCTCTCTCCTCCCTCTCTCGTGCTCTCTCCCTTTCCTTCTCCTCTCCTCATCCCTCCCTCTCCTCTCTTATCCCTCCTCCCTCTCCTCTCTCCCTCTCCTCCTCCTCTCCACCTCCCTCTCTCCCCTCCCCTCTAACTCTCCTCTCCTCTCCCCTCTCTCCTCTCCCTCTTTCTTCCTCTCCTCCTCGCTCTCTCTCTTTCGCCTCTCCCTCCTCCTGACTCTCCTCAGACTCCCTCTCTCCCTCCCCTCAGTCAAGCTCTCCCTTTCCTCTCTACTCCCACTCCCCCTCTCTCTCTCTCTCTCTCCCTCTCCCTCCCTCTCCTCTCCCCTCCTATCCTCCTCCCCTCTTCCTGTCCCTCTCCCTCTCCTCTCCTCTCCCCTCCCGCCTCTCCCTCCATCACCTCTCCCCTCGCTCCTCTCCCTCTCCCCCATCTCTCCCTCTCTCTTCTCTCTCCTCCTCTCTCCCTCTCCTCTCACCATCTCCTCTATCTCTCTCTCTCTATCCCCCTCTCCTCTCTCTCACCTCTCTCTCTCCCCTCTCTCTCTCTCTTAAATCATCCCTCTATGCTCTCCCTCCTCATCCCCTCCCTCCTATCTACATCTATCCTCTTCCTCTCTCTCTCCTCTGGTACACCTCTCTCCCTCCTCCCCCTAAAACCTCTCACCTCCCCCTCTCCTCTCCTCCTCCTCCACTCCTCTCCCTCCCCTCTCATGGCTCCTTTCCCTCTCCCTCTCCCTCCTCTCTCTCCTCCCTCCCTCTCCCTCTCCCCTCACTCTCTCCTCTCTCTCTCTCCTCCCCTCTCGCTCTATCCTCTCCCCCTCATGTCCCTCTCTCCTCTCCCCTCTCCCACCTCTCTCTCCCCTTCCTCACCTCCCTCTCTCTCTCCATCTAGGCTCTCCCTCGCTCTCCTCCTGCGCTCTCACCCCCCTCTCTCCTCTCCCTCTCCTCCTCCCCACCTAGCCTCTCTCTCCTCTCCCTCCTCCTCTCTCCTCTCTCTCTCTCTCTCCCTCCCCTCCTACCTCCAAACTCTCCCCTAACCTCTTGCTATCTCCTCGCTCCTCTCTCCTTTCCTCTCTCCCTCTCCTCTCCCCCTCTTCCTCCGCCTCTCCTCTCTCTCCCTCCCCTCCCATCTCACGCTTCTCATCTATGCTCTTTCTCCCTCTCCCCTCCTCTCTTGTCCACTGTCCCTCTCTCGACTTGCTCTCTCCCTCTCTCTCTCATCTGTCTCCCCTCTCCCCCTTCATGTAATTCTAATCTCTGCTCCCTCTCCATCTCCTCTCAGTCTCCCTCAAATCTCTCGCTCATCTCCCTCCGCTTTGTCTCTCTCTCCCCCTCTCCCTCCTCTCTCTCTCCCTCGCACTCACTCTCTCTCTCCTCCTCCCTCCCCCTCTCTCTCTCTCCTCCCTCTCCCTCTCTCTCTCTCCTCTCCCTCCTCTCTCATCTCCCTCATCCTCTCTCTCTTCCTCTCCCTCACCTCCCTCTCCCTCTCCTCTCCTCCCTCTCCCTCTCTCCCCTCCCTCTCCACTCTCTCTCTCGCTCTCTCCTCCCCCTCTCTCTCTCTTCCTCACCTCTCCCTCTTCCCATCTCTGGCTCCCTCTCTCTTTGCCTCTCCCCTCTCTCTCGCTCTCCTCTACCTCCCCTCTCTCTCTCTCCTCCCCCATACCTCTCCCTCTCTCTCCCTCCCTTTCTCTCCCTCCCTCTCACTCTCTCCTCTCTCCTCACTCCTCTCACTCTCCCCATCCCCTACCCCTCTGCCTCTCTCTCTCTCCCTCTTCTCACTCTCCTCTCAGCTCTCGCTCTTCTCTCCTCTCCTCCTCTCCCTACCCTCTTGCTCTCCCCTCCTCCCTCTCTCTCCTCCCTCTCCTCTCCCCCTCTTCCCTCTCCTCTCCCTCTCCCTCTCCTCTCCCTCTCCTCTCTCTTCTCCCTCGTGGTTCTCTCTCCCTCCCTCTCTCACCTCCTCGCTCTCTCCCTGCACTTGCTCTCCCCAACTCTCTCTCTCACTCCCATTCACCCTCCCCACTCCGCCTCTCTCTCTCTCCTCTCCTTCCTCCCCTCCCCTCTCCCTCTCTCTCTCCCTCTCCCTCCCTCTCATATTCTCCCTCTCCCCCCTTCGCGCCTTGCTCCCTCTCTCTCCTCTCCCTCTCCCTCCCTCTACTCCTCTCCCTCCCTCTCTCCTCACTCACTCTCCTCTTCCCGACTCTCTCTCTCTCCTTCCCCCTCCTCTCTCTCTCTCCCTTTCTAGTCTCCCTCTCCCTCTCCCACTCTTCCTCTCCATCCTATTCCCCTCTCCTCTCTCTCCATCTCCCCATCACTCCTCTCGCTCTCCCCTCCTCTCTCTCTCTCCTCACCTCTGCTCTCCCTCTCTCTCTCTCTCTCCACTGTCCCTCCCCCTCTCTGCTCTCTCCTTCGCGCTCGCTCTCTCTCCCTCTCTCTCACTCTCCCCATCCCTCTCCCCCTCCCTCTCTCTCTCTTCCTTCTACCTCTCAACTCTCCCTCACTCTTCGCTCCCTGCTCTTTCGTTCTCCCTACCCTTCCCCCTCGCCTCCCTCTCTCTCTCCCTCTCCCTCTCACTATCTCCCTCGTGCTTGCTCTCCCTCCCTCTCTCTCCTCCTGCTCCCCTCTCCCTCACTCTCCTCACCCTCTCTCGCTCTCTCTCTCTCGCCGCTCCCTCCCTCTCTCTCTCTCCCTTCCCCCTACGCCTCTCTCTCTCTGTCCTCTCTTTACCTCTCCCACTCTCCCTCGTCTTACACCCTCTCGCTCTCTCCCCTCTTCCCCTTCCTCCTCTCTCTCTCTTTCCCTCTCTCCCCATCTCCCACTCCCTCCCTCTCTCACTCTCTCCCTCCACTCTCTCCCTGCTCTCTCTTCCTCCCTCTCCCTTTGCCCTCTCTCTCTCCCCCTCACTCTCCCTCTCCCCTCTCCCTCCTCTCTCTCTCTCCCTCGTGCTTCATCTCTCCCCCTCGCTCTCGCCATGCTCCTCCCCTTCCCCTCTCTCTCTCTCCCACTCTCTCCTCACCTCTCCCTTTCTCACTTTTTCCCTCTGCATCTCTCTCCCAATCCCACTCTCTCTCTCCTTGCGCTCTCTCATTTATCCCCCACTCTCTCGCTTTCCCCCTCGCCGCTCTCTCCTGCTCTCTCCCTCTCCCTCTCCCTCTCCCTCTCCCCCATCCCATTCCCCCTCCATCTCTCTCTCTCTCTCCCTCTCTCCTCTCTCCCTCTCCCATCTCCCTCACCCTCTCCCTCTCTCTCCTCTGCTCCTCTCTGCCTCTGCCATCTCCAGCTCTTGCACTCTCCCCTTCCTTCCCCCTCAGCCTCCCTCTCTCCCCCTCTCTCCCTCCACCATTAAACTCCCCTCTCCCTCTCCCTCCCCCACCTCGAACTCCATCTCATCTCCCTCATGATCTTTCTCCCCACTCCCTGGCACTCTCCCTCTCCTCTCTCCCTCTCCCCACTCTGCTCTCTCCCTCCTTTCCTTCTCTCCTCCCTCTCATCCCTCTCTCTCCCTCTCTCTCTCCCTCCACCATTAAACTCCCCTCCCTCCTGCTCTGCCTCCCCCTCCGTCTTCGAACTCTCTACATCTCCCTCTCCCTCATGATCTTTCTCCCCCTCCCTCACATGCGCTCTCTCCCTCTCCCTCTCCCTCCTTTCCTTCTCCGCTCCTCTCCCTCTCCCTCTTCCAGCTCTCTCCCTCTCCCTCCTCTGTATCTCTATCTCCCCTTTGTCTCCCTCTCCCTATCACCAGCTCTCCCCTCCCCTTCCCTAGCTATGCCTCTCCCTCCCCCCCCTCCCTCTCCCTCTCTCCCCCTTGCCTCGCCCTCCCCTTCTCCCTCCCCTCTCTCCTCCCTCCCCTCTCATGCTCTCGCTCTCCCCTCTCTCCTCCTCTCTCCCTCCCCCTCATCTCTTGCTCTCCCCTCTCTCTCTCCTCTCCCCCACTTCCCCCTCTCTTGCCCATCCCTCCTCTCCATCCCCTATTTATCTCGATAACACATCTCCCTCCATTCCTTTCTCTAATCAATCTATTTTCTTCTTCCCCCTCGATCTCCCTCTCTTACCTCACTTATCCCATCATCTCTAGATTTCTTCATTTCCTCCAACCCCTCGCTATTTTCTCCAAGCCTCAATTTCTCCTCCAACCCTACATTTATCTTCATCCAAACTCCACCATAATTCCCTCCATTCTCCTCCCTAACCCATTCACCTAGTCCATCATCTCTCTCATCCACTCTTTATTCTCTCCAACATAATTCCCTCCATTATCCCTCTAACCCATTCACCAGTCCATCGTCTCTCCTCTATCACTCTCTATTCCATCCATTCTCTCCTCTCCTTATTCACTAGTCCATCGCTTTCCTCAATCCACTCTTCTCTTCCATCTCCTCTCCATCTGACCCTACATTTTGCTTCTTCACCCCTCTAACATATTATCCTCCATTGCTGATATCCATTTTTTAATTTAATCTAACCCTCCCTTACTCTATCACTCTATTTTCTTCTTCCAACTCTATATTTCTCTCCAAGCCTCCATTCCTGCGTCTCCTCCACCCTACATTTCTCTTCATCATCCAATCTCCACCCATATTTCCCTCCATTCTCCCTCTAACCCATTCTACCTAGTCCATCGTTTCTCTCAATCCACTCTTTTATTTCCTCCTCGAACATAATTGCCTCTTATTCTCCAGCTTAACCCATTCACTAGTTCATTGTCTCTCCAATCTACTCTCTATTCCTCTAACCATCCAACCATACATTTCTCTTCTTCCCTCTCTAACATAATTTCCTCCTTATCATCTCTCCCCCACTTTTTATTCCCTCCTCCAACCCCTACATTTCTCTTCTTCTAACCTTAACATATTACCCTCCATACCTGACCTCCAACCTATTCCCCTCTTGTTCTAATTGTGTAACCTTTTATTACCCTTCATTCCCTCCTTTATGTCGCTTCCCTCTTCTAAACCTCCATTTTCTCCTCCATTCCCTCTCTAATCGATGTCCTCTCCTCTCAACGCTTCCATTCCCTTATTCCTATCCACCTCCATTGTCTCCATTCCCTCTTCCATCCATTCTCCCCTCCCCTCCCAGACTCATCTAACCATTATTGTAAATTTCCTTTAGCAACCTTGACCTCCATGGTTCATTTTTCCTCCTCCCATTCCTTTTCTTATTTCCTCCATATAATTTCCTTTCTATTTTTCTCAACCAACATTCTCTCATTCAAATATCATTTCTCCTTATTCTCATTGCATCCTCTAAATCTCCATTTCCCTCCCACCATCACTAATCTCCCTCCAAATCTCATTTTCCTCCAACCATTCCCTCATTCCTTCTCTAGCTCTCCCTGTCCCTTCAAATCTTCATTCTTCTATGCCACCATCCATTCTCCATATTTCCTCAATCCTTCTTATAATCTACTTTACATTTTCTCCAATTGCATTCCTTCATTTCCCTCCATTCTTCTATTTCCACCATCCATTCTCCATATTTCCTCAATCCTTCTTCATAATCTACTTTACATTTTCTCCACATTTCCCCACAAAACCTTCATTCTTCTCTTTTCATCCATTCGCTTCTCCACCCAACCATCTCCTTATTTCTATAGCCTTCATCCAACCATCCATTCTTCCTTTTCCCTCAACCCTCCAATTCATTTCCCTCCAACTCTACTCTCTAAAGTATCCATTCCCTATTCTTTTAAGACCAAATAAATATATTATTTCTATCTAAGCTGATTATTACTATCATAGATATACACACTAAAACTATGCAATTATTGTTATCCTTGCATTAATTTTTTTAAAAGGAATAAAATACTATTTATTATCACAAGTAAAAGTATATTAATAATGACTATAGCCTTTTACAATTATGAATAATAATAAATGAATGAAGGTACACACAAAATAACAATACAAAATCTTCATTCATTAAATACGAGTATTATTATCATATTATTATGTAATTAACTATGAATAAATTACCATTTTTATTACTATTAAAATTTTATTAAAAATAAATATCATCTTTAAAATTTGGATGAGCTATAAAAAAACAAATATAAACACCAAACAACACAAACACACCCCTCAAAGATGTCAATGGTCATCCTTGAAGGGTTTGGAGGGCGTTTTAAAGCCCCCACAAAAAAAAAAAGAATTTATTTATTAAAAAAATGTAACAATTTTATACAAGAGGAGACCATAATAATAGGCCTACAAATTTGCATTCAAACTATCTATAACTTGAAAACATCAAAATCAACCACCACCACTAACAACATAAAACATCGACATAAATGAATGGGTGAGTGTGATTGATACCTGCATGATACCAAAAAAAAAAAAAGAACAAAAAAACTTGAGATAGTATCTTTTGAAAATATAATGAGATAAATAAAAGCACCGTGTCACCAATTTGTATCCCAAAATCTGCACAGAAACCAAAAGACAAATATAATAATGTATTTTTGGCTTGATCTCTACGTTATCACCAATTCACCAATGTCAATTATTAAAAATGGATAAAAGAACATAAGATATATTTTGGGAATATTGAGATAAACATCAAAAGCATCATACGTTGGTGTAAAAGGACGGGGTCAGCAATTATTTTCTCAAAGGCCTGCACAGTAAAACACATGAGCTGTATTTTTTCGAATAATGATTTATTTTGCTTAATCTGTACATTAGCGCACCAGTTCAGCAATGCCAATTATTATTCAGTAAAGAATGCGTGATGCCAATCTACAATGTTTTTTTCGCTTCATCTCTACGTTATCACAAACTTTTTCTGAAAACGTGTACAGAAACCTGAAAACACACATGAGCTGTATTTTTGTGAATAATGATTTATTTTGCTAAATCTCTATATTAGCACCAATTCATGTCTCTCAAGTCTTTGTCATCAATGGCCAGGATATTTGGTGCCATCCAAATGATAGCAGAGGTGAGCGATTCGATGGCAATGCTAACATGGACTACAACTCTACCCTTCAAATACCACACATCACTACAGAAAATTCTATCCCCGTAATCTTCCGAATTTATGAAAAATCATTAAATGTTAGCTATATTATCTGTAGTGGACGGGCTAATGGAGACTGAAATCAACTGAATAGAGTGAGAAATTATTGTTCTCATCCAGAAGTGTGTCACCGTGCACCAAACCAACACAGGACAAAATGAAACGATTATTTCGAGAATCCCTTTTCAAGAAATAACAGGGGAGCAAGAGCACATTAATCAAAAATTTCTTAAATGGAAACAAAAGTTAGATAATTTAAGAATTGCTAAACATTATACACAAAGATATCACAACTTGGAGGTATCCTCGGTGTTTTCCAGCGGAAGTTCCGTTTCTATGTGCAATATCGAAACTTTCCAACTAAGTGACGAAATCGTTTCATGAAAATATGTTTTCATAGAACGATATATGATAGGCCTAAGGCCATGCAAATGGACTGAATGCTATTGCTTCACTAATTTTGAAAAAGGCCATATTGAAATCCTCGAGTTATTGACTTCTGAAGGCAAATTGATCAATTACATCTAGAGTGGTTGTGATGGGTGAGGGAAGGGAAAAAAATTAATTATAGTCTCCTTGAAAAAGCAGGGAGAGAGGTCAACGTGGAGATTGGGTTGTGGAAATTTTGGGTAATAATTCATGCCTCTTGCAACGATCATGGCTAAATGGATAGGAATATCTATTAAAGCCTTTCAAGCAGAAGAGCCACAGTATTCCCGTCACTTCCATTTTGCATCTACTCAATTTTAGATTAAGTCTTGACATAGCAGAAACCGTGTCTAAATCTAATAAATTTTGTGTTTCCAATCCGCTGTTAAAGAAATCGATACGATAGGCATTGTTGGGGGCTCACAGAGATATTCCATTCAAAGGAGAAGACAAGGATTTTGGTAATCCTGGGCCCTTAAATTGTTATGATATGGTTTTCTGCAAGGGTAATTTGTACTGCACAACTACTAACCTTCTGATGGGCAGAGTGGAAATCAGTGTCTACACCGTTCCGAATTGTGGGTCTGTGGTTTTGGGAGTATGTTATAAAAACCATCTGCTGCAAATCTGTTATAGACAATCTTAAAGATTGCGAAAAGAACACAATATTTTATGCTTAGTCCGAACTATAACCCTGATACTAGTTCTGAATAATTATGACAGACTGCCTTAACCAGAAATAGTGAAACAACTAGAATTAAAATCATTGAGAACATCCATCATTCTCAGGTCCTAAGATCGCCTCCACTGATAGGAAATTCTAGCATTTCTGGCCTGTGAATTATTCTCCAGCTAAGATAGCAAGCAGAACGTTTAATGCCTATTTGAACTTATTATAGTAAACAGAGAATCCTAATTACTTTGATTATGAGAGAACACCAGCAATGCTACATATGTAACTTTGTTGATTAAAGGTGATATGACGAGTCTGAGACGGACTGTTCACCTCTAGTATAAGATTGTGAGTTAGGGGAGAAAGAACACGAGTATGAGAAAACATGGTATTTACAAGACTGCGACATAGTTTTATTATCCATTGCCTGCCAAGTATATCCTAACCAGAACTTCCATGGAGTCTTGTGGTAGCAGCCTCGGCATTTCAGCTACGTAGTTAAGCTCTAGTTTATTGGTGGGATACACTAATGCACTATAAATTTCCAAACGAAGTAATCTTAACTTCGTTTACATTTACCATCTACACAGTCTAATGAAAAAGAAAATACAGATGTAGTAGTTGATTGAGAAATGCGAAATTCCTGGCATCAGTTGAGAAGTTGATTATACTAACCGTGTCTCCAAATTTCCCCGCTCCTCTGCCGCTAAGAATGGGCATATTTCCCTCTCAATGCAATGTGCTGCACAAACAGCCAACTAAAAGTGAGGTTCAAAGAATAATTAAGTCGGATTAAAAAAATGACTTCTGCCACAGTACATAATTTTTAAGAGGATTAAATTTTAGATGAAAACTCTGCCTGAGTTTTCAAAAACATCAAAAGTATTTTTAACCCCAGTATCAAGATGGAAGCCGATAAAAACTGTTTGAATAAAGAGAATTCCGAAGGAAAATGTAAATCCTTAAATTAGACTGTATGTTCAATAAAACATCTACCTCGTATGCTCTATAACAAATTAATAACATTAATCCTAATAAACCCGTCTGTATGGAGCAGAAAATCATTCAGTAGTTAAGTGGTAGTATAAATTAATCTTAACACGTTATGCATCAGACAGAACAAATAACATTACAGAACATTATTGTTCAATGCTAATGTTTCAATAATATCCATTTAATAATGTAACAACGACCGAGTCTCTATTTTTGTAAAATTTGTGACGAAACAGGTCATCTAAGGTTAGATATGAGCTTCAAGGAGTACTTACGGTGTAGGAATATTTAGCTTAGTTGTTCAAGTTGGAGATATTCTGGTGAAAACCGTTTATAAATATCCTTTCCAAGACTAATCTTTGTAGAGAGGAGGGTTGCCTTTGTCTGTCAATCCTCTTTGACATGTATTTGTGAACAAAACTCCGGTGCATAATATCTGAATAGGAAACCAAAAAATAAAAATACAACCATGTTAGAAACTGTTCAACTTAAAAACAAAAACAAAAGCACTCTCGAAAGAGGATTTTTAAAATCAGATATTATTTCTATAAATTTGGTGTGCCTATAATGCATCGGCGATAAAATTATTATTTTAACAGGATACTCACAAGTCCAGTCTATCTTTTCTGTCAAATTGACTGACATTTTTGCTTGTGACTGCCCGATCGCCTCGTACAGGGATGTGAAAGCTGTTCCATTAGCCAGATCGACATTAAAATCTCTGCAACAGGATTTGTACAGCCACACGCGCAGGATTTATTGTCTATCTTCTCTGTAAAAGCTGTTCAATTTGCTGATCGCATCCTAACGGCCATAATTACATTTGAGAAAGAGTCGTGAGAGCCCAGAAATTAGGTTGGGAAAAGTAAATATAAGATGGGGCAAAGTTATAACAAGAGATAACAACGGCCCAAAAATAGTGGTTTTGGTGATGTGAAAGCAATCGCACTCACAATATTCCATCAACATCCTAATGAGCTGGAACCCACTTATTGCTATCATCTATCATCGTGCCGATTGCAACGGTATTATTACTCTGGTGGAGTTCAAATGACCGTTCTGCACAAAAAGATACGGCCAAACGTGTATAAACTTTCAAAACTACTTAAACTTAGCCGAAATGACCGTTGAATTCCATTGTTCCGTTTAAATACTTTAACGTAGTAAACGTGCATAAAGTTTATAAAAACTGATAAAAATACCTCTGTCAGAAACATCATAACATATTTCTTAAATTGTCTAACTAAAAACACGTTATGAAAATATATGATTTCTATAGTATTACGGACCAAACCACGTTTGGATTTCTATATAATTACAGGCAAATCAAGTAACCAACGTTCTGGAAAAATATGAATTCAACATTTCCATTTAAGTATAGTCATGTAAAATCTAAAAATGAGGGAAAAATATTTTTCTATTAACTTTTCAACCATTTCTTTTATTTTCCTATTGAAATATACTAGATAGTTGGATAAAACACCTTTAAGATAGATTTATTATTCTTTCTAAAGGGAAAAATAGATATAACATCTATTACATATAATGACTTTTGACTTTTATTCATATGACGTGATATTCTTTACACTCAAAAATTAGAATATTTTTAGTCCTATTACCAAATATTCTTTTTGCTTATCTAATATTTTATATCTTCTAGGTTTTGAAATTCCCTTTGATCTTTGCACCCAACATTATTAAATCTTAAACTATTTTGTTAGGACGACAAATTTTAAGATGGCGACAAAGCTTAGATAATTACAAGGTTTAGATTTGTAATGCCTGTTCGCATCGACTCTCCCGATTACGTCCTTGTCCTTTTGCGTAAGATTGGAAGGAGGAGGTGGGTTGTGGCTAGTCTTGTGCGATTAATGCGTTTCCACCCAACTGAATGAAGAAAACATTTATCTTGCTCTTCTCCTAGCCTATGCGCCTTTATATTTTTTTCCCTTGCCTAGCTTTGCAATTATATGAGCTTCTTCAACGAGTCACTAAGTTGGCCGGCATAAAGTTTTCTGTTGGAATTATCACACCTTGACTCTGGTGAAATGTTTGCAAGAGAGTTTGATGCTTGTCCTCAAATCTGATGAAGGAAAAGTTTTATATATCATTCGGTAGATGCCTTTCAGAGCCAGGAGCGTGAGGTAATCATTATGCCTTGTGTCCGATCTTCAAGTCATGGGGTTGGCTTTGTAGCTATCTTCCTAAAAGACAAGATATACTTGAATTGTCAAGTAGGACCATTTCCCTAATTGACCAGCAAAGAGGTGATTGCCACAATTAGATAATAATATCTTTCTCTCAATGAAAACATAAGCATTGCGTGGCATATCAGGATGGAAGTTGAAGTAAGAATGCAGTCAACTAGGTTGTAGCTGGCAGTGGGTGATAATTTATGGTTTTGTCCTTGCGTGAGGGAGATGGGAGTCGGTGGAGTCCCGTTTTTCCTCACCTAGATCTCTTTTGGATCCTTTATTCAATGCGCATGGTTGGGAGGTGTTTTTTTCTGGAGCTGCGGGCATTGATGGAGGGAGAAAAACGTGTTTGAGTGTCTCTTGTCCCTTTTCGCAGTTCTGTTCCTGTTCCTGCTACACAAACCTCTCGGTCATGGCGTCTTCTTCCTGTCTCTGCCTTGCTACGACTTGCCTTCCTTCCTGTGCGCGGGAGTTGAAGATGGAGAAATGGGTGTGGATTCTCAAATTCGTGGCTTTGTCTGAAGCAAATTGATGGAGCGTAGAGGCCCATTTCTCCCGGAAAGTGCTTAGTGAAGAGAAGTGGTTCGCTATATGCGCAGCTACAGGTAGAGAAGTAAACTTACCTCGGAAAATCGGTGGCCTCGAGAGTAGATAAGGCGGCAGCTTGTTCTGCCTGCAGGCGAGCCCGAGGAACCGTGGTGTTGATCCTGTTGTTGCGGTTGCAGACGCGACCACGGATCGAGACCGATTGTTGCGAGAATCTTATAGTAGAAGAATGAGGTAAAGTCTTGTTGAGTTGTCTTGCCTTTTCATTTTGGAAAGTCGCCTTCTTGTCCAGGAGTGGTGAATGTAACATGGAAGAAGCTCGATCAAATCTTGAAGGCGGAGTTTTAGGGTCTAAACTAGACGTGAATGCTCAAATGAGTTCCCTTACACATTGCGAAGAGAATGAATTTATAGTCCTTATTCCATTCCACGAAGCGCGCGCCCAAATAGTATCAGTATTGGTGGAATGAATTTGAAGCTAGATATTCATGCTGAAAAGGTTTACAACAAAGCGTAAATAGTGAGAGTTGTGATAGATTACGGTCATGTTGTAAAGGGAGCATATCAGGAATCTATTTGTGAGTCTTCAGAAATCATTCTCTAGCAGCCATGCAGATAATGCTTTGCATGATATCATTTAGATATAGCTCATTGAATACTTCATCAAATATTTTACATGATGGCTTGATCTTCACCATGGCTACAAAAGTGTGTTGAAAAAAGAAAAAAAAGGAATGAATTGCATGATAATGATGAAAGCTGATGTAGAGGCAGGAGACGGTTGATCTTTCATTAAATTCCTTTTGATTCTATGAGCTTAGAAGCGATGTAAAAAAATAAGGATCCAGGACAACAAAAAGGTAAAAAGTGGAAGGTATCATTACCATGAATCCTCGATTAGTAACGGGAAAATCGAGGCTAAGAATGCAGGATCTGCTTTTGTTGAAATCCATGATGAAAGGAGCCATGCACTTGGTGGACATATTATTTTTGTTCAAAAGAATGCTCATGATCCACAAGAAATTTATTCTTCTAGGATTTTAAAGCTAATTAGGGATACGGATGGTAGACGCGAGAACCCTCTGCAAGAGCTTGAATGAAAAACTCAAAGAAAAGAAAATTGTGGAGGCGAGGAAGTTCTCTCATATCCTTTTGCTTTGCGAAAGGCCAATCAAGATCTTCATGGTTCAGGCATTGTTGGGGTTCTTGGAAAACACAACACATACGAAGCCTCTTGGAGGCGATATCAAAGAAGAGCATTGAGGCGACACTTTTCGTATGGATTTGAAGAAGTTACCATGGATGACATTGAGCAACCTGTGAAGCCTTGCCCAAAGTTTCTTTGGAATGGTTATTGTTTCTCTTGCGTGGTATTTGGGACAGTGTGGGTGAGAAGCGTGAGTTTGGTGGAGAAATAATTTTGGGACTGCGGGGAGAAGGGGTCTGCACGTGCGTGGCCATGAGATGTAGCGTTTAAACAAGCATGATAAGCCCTAACCCTCTCTCTTAATGATTTATTTCTTTTAGCATTTAGATAAATCAATATCTACAATTTGTTCGAATCTTGTAGATGTAGGTTTCATTTGGAATGTGGATGTGTTTTTATTTTACTAAATAGATAGCGTTTGGAATCTGGATATCATATAACATGTATTTACGCATATTGACTCTTCTTGAAGAGATGCTCAAAAGAGATGAGTTTTCCAAATGACTTTTAATCATAATTGCATG